>QEPC01012801.1:2836638-2871650 GCA_003113815.1 Sphenodon punctatus
TGTCCCCTCTCTCGCCCTTCCATGCCTTCCCTGCTCCCCTAAGCGCCTTCGTCTCTCAGATTGTAAGCCCTAGGGGCAGGGACCGTGTCTATTTTATTACTTTGCAAAGTGCCAGGTACACTGCTGGCGCTATATAAATTGTTAATAATAATAATAATAATAATAATAATAATACATAAAAGGGATTACTATAACAATAAAGACAACAAGAAAGAGGTAAAACCACTGGTAAAAAACCCACCCTTATTCCTCCCCCTCCCCCAAAGGCCCGGACAAACAGCCAGGTCTTACAGGCCCGACAGAAGGCCAACAGGCTGGGAGCCAGATAAGCTTCCTCTGGGAGGGAGTTCCACAGCCATAGTGGAACACCCTCTCCATTGTGGCCCTCCAATTCACCCGGGGAACCTCCAAGAAAGCACCCTGGTAGTCCGCAGAGGTCACTCCTCTAATGAGGTATCTCATTAACACTTTTACTAGGCCATCCCTAGGGTAACACCAAATACTTCATCTAGTTACACTGAATGGACCATGGATAGGAAGGGTGGGATTTCCTACAGCAGTCAGGGACTCATGTTCACTGGGTTTTCTCCATTGGTGGCAATGGGGAAAACACAGTGAACAAGGGTTCCTGCCTGGAGCACTTAGCTTTACTGTTGTTGACTTCAGCGGGAGCAGATTTAGGTCAACACCAAGTATTTGTTTACTCCAACCAAGGGCTGGAATCCTAAAACCACTTACCCCAAAATAGTCCCATTAAATTTGGTGGGACTGCTTCAGAATCAATGGGACTACTGTGGAGAAAATGGTTCAGAATTGCCAACACATGGAAACTTTCTGACAAACTGGGCCACTGCTTTGGTATATAACTTCAAAAGGTTTTCCCATGCATTTTGGATTCAGATCTGACAAAATGAGGCTAACATGATTGGTTTACATTTCTGACATGGATAGAAATGGGGAGAGGTGGTTGAATGTATTTTGTATTTTAGTTGATATTTTGATATCTTGGTAGATCAATATAAAACTAATCTATAAAAGGTGTTTTCTAAAACAAATATTAATTTTATTTGCCTACAAATTTTATGCAAACTAATTTTATGGAGAAATGGGGAAAGCCTACTTTGTTTCCATAAAGGACTGCACGTATAGGCCGCAATTCAACTTGGCCCTAGTGCCAGCACAAGACCACTTGCAATGGCGGTAGGGCCGAGGAGCAGCAAGCCACTGGGAGCAGGAGGGTGCGAGCACTGGTGGAAGCAGGGTTCTGCCGGCCAGATGGCCACACTCCCTCCGACAGAGTGGTGGCCATGCCCCCACACCAGCATTAGGGATGGGGGCACAGCCCACGGAAGGAGTTCCCTACCCCTTGGGCATGCCCCACCAGGGCTGGGGGCACTCCACCAGGGGACAGCCCACTAGTCCCCCTGTGGCAAATTGAAAAGGGGCACTAGTGTGGCCCTATGCCTGCTCGAAGTAGGGTATTCGATAGCCTGCTGTCTTAAGGTATTATTTTTCTTCTTTTGTCTTCTCTCTTTCACAGTGATAAGAGCTAACCTCATAGTTGGGCTGCTGAAGGAAAGTATATAATAGAAAGCTAATATATCCTGGCTCCTTTTAAAAAATACTATCAATAGTAATAAAACTCTTTAATGTAAAGTCACTAAATTTTGTTTTAAAACAACTACAACATTTCTTTACTTCAACTAGGCCCCAGCCCAGCAAAGCACTTAAGGATATATTAAACTTTAAATGTATGAGTAGGGCAATTGACTTTAATGGCACTACTCGCATTTTTAAAGTTAAGCAGGTGATTAAGTGCTTTGCTGGATCCGCATTACAGACTCTAAACCTTCTGGGATATAAATGTTGTCTTCTAGTGTGTGGTGAGTGCCTAGAATGTTTTGGTTGCCACCAGAATACAACACAAATAACAATAATAATAAATGAAGAAGGAAAGCAAGATTCTCAATTCAGGAGGATGTTTTGCGGAAGTACAAATTAGAATTACCAATATTAAGGTACGGGTATGACAGCCACTATCAGACACTGTTTCTGTGTTTCCTAGGACAACTAAAACAACATTATTGTGTGCTCCCATAGCAACACAAAACTATTATGTCATAATGCAAAATACATTCATTGCCTGCAAAAATAGCTTAAACTATATGGCAACAAAACAGAACAAATGAACTCCATGAAGCTCTGGTGAATTTTTGTTTTTTCCAGTAATCTGTGTACCGTAAAATCATCTTTAAAAAGATCATACTTCCACTACACACACTGCATTCTTAGAGGATGAACACATTTCTGTACAGTAAGTCTAAGCCTATCATAAGGTTTTGACTTCTGGTTTTGTATTTCATGCTGTCACAGTAAGAACCAGGAAATGTTCTTATCTTTTCTCCCTCCTGACATACATGGCTGAAATGGAGGGCTTTCTTCCCTGCTCTTTACATCCTACATGAGAAATGTCTAGTGCTGTAGAGTGGGGAAATGATTATTCTTGAAACTGTAGATCTGTTGGTGTCCCACTCGAGGATCCAAAGTTTTAGAAGTAGTGAGGAGAGAGCAGGCAGTGCTGCTGAATAAATTTTGTTTCCAAAAAGGGAAAGAAAGTATGTGCAAGCTTCTGGAAATGTGCTTTGCCTTAATTGCTTTCCCTCTGTTTAGTGAAATGTTTCATACAATCTGAATATCATTCATTCCTCAAGAATAAGACATTTCTACTACAGGGATGCTTATCAGATGTTCTGTCTGGTTAAGGACTATACTTGATGAGATGACTACTGATTTCCACTGGCATACTTCCATAGGGTCTACTTGACAGCAGAGCTATCAAATCCTATCCCTTCTGCAAGTACCCACAGCAGGGTCTGCTCCATTTCAGCAATTAATAGGGGTGTGCACCAGGGCCCCATGTCATTTTTTGTTATTGTTTTTGTTATTAAAATGTGTTGTTTTCATTTTTGTTAATAACGAAATGTTGTTTTGTTGTTGTTGTTGTTGTTGTCATTATCAGTATTGGTACTGATTTCAAACCTAACCTATGTATAATACAAAATATTCCTATCCTATAATCCAAATATATATATAATAAAACAGCCTAATATCTAAATATCTAATCTATCTACAACTAGTATCTATATCTATATAATATATAGACAGGGAGAGACAGGGGAAGGGAAAAGAAAAACTAAGAGCTATATCCACTATCTCTAATCTATCTCTATTGTATATCTATCGACTAATATATATATATAAACTATACTATCTATATCATTCTCTCTATATGTTTCCAGGCAGGAGAAGGAAAAAGGTATAATTTAAGGGTAAGGAATAAGGACTGGAAAGGTAAGATGGTAGGGATATATATGGGAGGATTTTTAGTGCAAGCACCAGCAGATTGTGCAAATGCACCCTGACAGAGCAATAGCTAACACAGAACCAGAGTCAAGCAGCCCAGCCCTGCAGTATAAAGGGTGGCAGTGCCTTCCCCCAGACCTCCCCTGATTGGTTCTGGGAGGAAGGAGGAATTGAGCAATTACAGGGTGCCATTCAACTGCCTGGGACCTGCTTACACTGCTCATTGGCCAGCAATTACATCTATCAGGTCCTTCCCCTCCCATCACAGGCCCAGTTCAAGAGTTCAACACTATTTCTGGCTCCGAGATGTCTGCTCCCTCCTCCCCTCGCCACATTTCCCTCCCAAAAACACCTGCCAAACTTTCGTTATTGTTGTTTATTTTGATATTATTTTTGTCCTTTTCGTTATTGCAATAACGATAACAAAAATGACAAAATTCATTTTTGTTATTGATATAATGAAAACGACATGCACACCCCTAAAGGGTGGTTCTCTGGTCAAAGTCTTTACAGAACATCTGTAAAACATAAATGACATTTCTAAACTGAAACCTAGCCACACACAACTGCTTTACAACATAGTGAAAATTGAAGTGTTTGAACATATTTCTGCAAGTGCTAAGAATGCTAAAAATAATTTCTCTCACTTCTGTTGCCTTAATCATTCATAGATGTTTATCTCCTCCTCATGGGCTGTATTTGTTTTAGGTAAAACTCCAAAGATGTTCTCAATTCAGCTACTCAGAATATTCATTGGAACATAAATCTTTTTTTCCATTTTGTGTTAATCAGACAAAAATTAGTTTAGATTTTCAAAGTTATTGACATCTTTTTATGAAAGCAAGTCTTCCAAATTTGCACCCTGCTATAATTTCCTCTACTACATTTTGTATTATTATTTAATCTGTTTTTCTTCGTAACTTAGAATCATAGAATGTCAGTGTGGTGACTGGGTGATGGGTGGGTCCCCTGCCCCTTTAATAAGAATGTGCTCTGTGGAAGCCCAAACTATAAAAGATATAGCTGCCAGGTAAGCAGGTGGCAGGGTCATCCTGGGCACACCTGTGTGAGACTAGGAGGTACTGGGTAGAAGGTGGGTCGAGGCTGGAATGGGAGGAAGCAGATGCCTGGATGAGAAGTTGGAGAATGCAGGGTTATGAAACTGACAGCAGCAGAGCAGACATGGCCAGGTAGTCAGTGAGGGCAGGCTGAACTGCAATGTGACAGCTGCTGGGAGACAGTGCTAGAGCCTCACCCAAGAGCCCCATGGACAAGGGGCACTCTGGAGTCCTCTCCTGACTACAGCAAGACACTAAGGGCTTAACAAATGTGACTGGCATTGGCCTCCTTTGGCCCACGAAGCACTAGCGTGCTTGTTAGTGTCCCACCAGATGTTTACCCTAGATAGCTTCCAGGTGTGCTGCAAGCAAGCCTGGGCCATAATCCTGGAGGCCTCTGGGATTACAGTCTGGGCTGCTATCTGCCTGACCGAGCCAAAGTAGGCAACAGCAGGCTATAAAATTTGTTACAGCCCGCCGTGACCTGACCCGGATCATCATTGCCATCACCATGGCCTTCATGAGGCTTCCTGCCCTCCCCAGCAGCCTGGCTATTGGCATGTTCATTGTGTTGGTGGACCCAATAGGCACTTTGTTGCTGGAATGTTCCTGACCTGGGTCATGTTGTAATGGTGATGCTCCACTATTACATGTATTAACATCCTAAAAGGATGAGGACTGGCCCTCTTCCTGGCAGTGCAGGCAGAGTGAGCTGAGGCCAAGTAGATACTCTGTAGTAAAGTGGGGAGGCTGGGAGCCTAGAGCTCCAAAGTAGTGAGGGTTGAGAGCAAGCACCAGAAGAATCCCAGCCACATCAGAGGAAAGCCCTGCTACACTGATGGAGAATGTGGGTATTCTGAAGGCCCACATTAAGGTGTCAGAGCCAGATAGCCCCACTGGCACACAGACTAAGACCTCAGCTGGGATGAAAGGCCTGGGAACAACAAGGATGTCGGGAGTGGCCAACTCAGACTGAGTGGAGTATAGGAGACATTGAGAACTTGGAACTGCAGCTTCAGGCCCAGCAAGGGAACCTGGGAGCAGTTTTTATATTAATTGGGAGGCTGTGGGGAGCTAACACCCAGTGCAACATGTATGATTATCTTCCTCTTGGGGAGAGGTCATATGTGTGCACTTGGTGCAAAAAGCTCTTGACCCTCAAAGAAAGAGTGCAGTCTCTAGAGGCAGCACTTAGAGACAGCACTTAGTCGAGCAGGTTTAAAATTTTACACAAAGTGAAATATATTCTAGAATCTCTTTGGATAGAAATGTCCAAAGAGGAAGTGTGTAACAGTTGGATTATACTATCGAACCCCTGACCTGATCAGGATGATGAAATTGACCATGAAGTGCTAACAGAGATTAGACAGGCTACTAAAGTTGGAAACACAGTAATAATGAGTGATTTCAGTTACCCTAATATTGAGTGGGTGAATGTCTCCTAAAGGTGTAATACAGAGGCAAAATTTCTAGATGCCATAAACGACTGCTTTGTGGAGCAGCTGATCCTGGAACCTACAAGAGGAGGAGCTACTTTGGAGATAGTGTTAAGTGGAGTGCATGACCTGGTGCAAGGGGTAATAACCATGGCAGAACTGCTTGGTAATCATGATCATAATATAATCAAACTGACATTGGGTGTTTTCAGAAGTGACGGGGCGTCTTCGCCCCGTCCCGAAAACAACCCAGAGATTCCCCGCTGGGATCACCCAGGCACAGCAAACAGACGTGCCAGGGATCCCGGTGGGGAATCAGGGAGGGGGCGGGGCCGCGCGGCACAACGTGCGGCCGCACAGCCCCGCCCCCTCCATGCTGCCTCGCCTCCCGCCCTCCGGGGAGACGGGTGGACGGCGAGGCCAATGCCGCCGCAGCGTCTGGCCGAATTCACCATGGCCCGGAATCCCGCCGGGGATTCCGGGCCGTGATAGCTGACCAGACGTTACTTTTTTTTTATGCCCGCCTGGAATCACTTTCACCACGCTTCAGCCAATTTTCGCGCCGGTAGTCCGGGAAGCGTGGTTGAAATTGACCCCATGTGGGTATTCAGCGTGGCGAACATCTGGCGGCCGCCGAACAGACGTGCAGGGCACAGTGACCACATGTAGGTATTCAGCGTGGCGAACATCTGGCGGCCGCCGAACAGACGTGCAGGGCACAGTGACCACATGTAGATATTCAGCGTGGTTCACTGTGATCTCGTCACGTCTGAAAACACCCATAGTTATAGGAGGGAGACTGACCAAAAAACCCAACCTACTGCAGTATCTTTTAATTTTAAAAAGGGAAACTATGGGAAAATGAGGAAACTAGTTAGAGAGAAACTAAAAAAGAGCATCTGCGAGGGTTAAATGCATACAAGAGGTGTGAAGATTATTTAAAAACACCATCTTGGAATCACAAATTGATTGTATTTCACAAATAAAAAAGGTAGCAAGAGGACTAAATGAGGTTGCAGTTCATCTGGTGAAGTTGCTGTTCATCTGCATACTCTCCCAGCTGCCTCGGCTGTCAACACCTGAGGACACTGCAACCCTCCTGCAACCTTTCGGCCGCCCAACCTGCAACCTTTCGGCCGCCCAAGTTCCAGCAACCAGAGAGCCAAAAGGCGTGCACCATAAGATCACTTGCCAGCAGAATAGTACAACAACAACAGCAGCTAAGGATAAGGCTAAAGGTACTTCTACCACCTGGTGGCTCCTCGGTGGCCAGTAGGTCAGCCACTCTCCACCTCATTCTTCTCTGTCTCTTCTCTATTACCTATCCTCCCCACCCTCATCCCTGCCCTAATCTCTTGCCTTCCCTCTCCCTCCTTCTTCCCTTTTCCCCTCTCTCCCCCACCTCTTTCTTCCTCTACTTCTTTCCCCCCTGCTCCTTCCTCCCTCCCAGCCCATCACTTCTCGACAACCTCCTCACACTTCCTCCTCCCCCTTGGCTACCTTCCCCTCCTGCTCCTCCCCAACCCTCCCTATCTCTCGCCTGCCCCACTGCCCCCTTTCTCCCAATCTTATCCCCATTCCCTGCCTTCCCCCTGATCAGCTCCCATTCTCCTGTTCCCTTTGGAACTGTCGCTCCTCTGCCAATAAAGCCCCCCTACATTCATGATCTCTTCCTCTGCCATTTCCTCCAGCTCCTTGCCCTTACTGAAACTTGGATCTCCCCCTCCGACTCTGTCACACCTGCAACCCTGTCCTTTGGAAGGTCTCTCTTTTTCTCACCAACCACGCCCCAAATGTCGGGGTGGTGGCGTGGGCCTCCTCCTCACTAACTCCTGTCAATTCTAACCACTTTCTCCTCCCCCTCTCTCTTCTTCCCTTCCTTTGATGCTCACTCTGAGCGCCTCTACTCCCCCCTCCATCTTTGCGTCACTGTCATCTACCGCCCCCCTGGCTCTCTCTCTTCCTTTCTCTCTGAATTTGAATCCTGGCTCACTTTCTTCCTCTCCGACGATACCCCCACTCTCATCCTTGGTGACGTCAACATTCACGTTGATGTCCCTTCCCAGCCCTCCATCTCTCGCTTCCTCTCACTAGCCTCCTCCTTCAACCTCCACCTTTGAACCAACTCCCCCACCCATGCTAATGGCCATTCTCTTGACCTCATCTACTCTAGGAACTGCTCTGTCTCTGATCTCTCCTTCGATCCTTATCCCATCTCTAACCACTTCCTTGCCTCTTTCAATGTATGTCTCCCACTGTCCCCCCTCCTCTTCCCTGTCTCCACGCCCCTTCTGTGACCTGCAGGTCATTAACCCCATGGACTTTGCCTCCTCCCCCTCCCCCTTCTCCCCTCAGTCTTCTCCTCCTCTTCCCCTGACTCTGCCATTTATGCTTTCAATGCTTCTCTCTCTACCACCCTTGGCGCCCTCGCCCCCCTCTCCTCCCACCCTGCCCGCTCCCACAACCCCCGTCCTTGGTTCATCCCCAGTATCTGTCACCTCTGCTCCTGCACCTGCGCTTCTGAACACCTTTGGCACAAATCCCACTCTTATACTGACTTCCTTCACTTCAAATTCTGTCTCTCCTCCCTTACTTCTGCTGTCTCCCTTGCTAGACAGAATTACTACACCTCCTGCATTGAGTCCTGTTCTCGGGACCCTCACCACCTGTTCTCTACCTTTGACTCCCTCCTCAAGCCCCCCTGTCCTCCTCCTCACTCTTCCTTTTCTGCTCAGGATCTTGCTTACTTCTTCACCTCCAAGAAAGACAAGATCTGCCTCTACATTGCTATAAGGTCCCGTCTGGGGCAGGCTCGGTGGGGGCTGCAGGGGAGCCGGAGCCGCCAGAGGAGATCCCTCCAGCGTGGCGGCAAGAAGGGAAACCCCGCAGGGAGGGGCAGGGCAGAGTGGCATCACGTCACAAGCATAAGGGATTCCCCAATAGAGCAGCAGCACAGAGAGGCAGGGCACTTGGACCCTGTGCGACATTCAGCACATCTCCAGGCACTCAGGGGGGCGGAGCTAGGAGCATAAAAGAAGGAAGCAGTCATCACAGCAGCGCCGGTGATCAGCGCAGCTGTGAGACTGGCCCCTTGCGAGGAACTTGTGGATTGAATACAGTGGTGATTGCGTGGAGTGCGAGGAGTGTGGAGCCTGGGAAGTGTGAGCAGAGTGGAAGGTGTAAATGTGGGTGCGTGGTGGCTGTGAGTGGGGTGGTGTGAGAGTGGGTGAGTGAGTGATTACTGAGTGTTTGCAGCTCGTCCCTTCCTTCCTTTCCTGTTACCCCGGGTCCCTTTTCCCAGTGCGGAGGCTCCATTTACCCTATCCCAAACTCCCCTGGTTCGCGGCTTCCCCGCTCTCCCTCACTGCCACCAACACCCCCCTGTCTTTCCCCCTCAACAATATCTTAGGCAAAGTGTGTAGTGTTGGGCAAAACGACCCCTCAGTGCATGAGTGGGGGCTGAGCTCTGGGCCGTGTTGTCTCCACCCCGATGATGATAAGGCCTGCCTTCTTTTGAAGGCACTAGGGCCAACTGTTAACCTGAGGGGTCGTTTTTCCATATTGAGAGCAAATAGCCCAAGCGAACAGTGTGTGTGTGGGGTCTTTTCTCATTCCCCAAATCCTTGGCGCCTTAGACTCTGTCCCCTCTGGGTTCTTCCCATCCCTACACCCCCCTACCCTAACAATTGCTTCCCACTCCTCTCCTCTTCCTACTCCTCCCCCTTTAATCTCCTGTTCTCCTTCCCTGCCACCTCCCTTGAGCAAATCTCCTCCCTACTCTCCTCCTCCAACCCTTCCACTTGCCACCTTGCCCCCATCCCCTCCGGCCTCCTGACCTCCATTGTTCCCACTGTCGCCCCTTCCCTCCTGCACATCATCAACCTCTCCCTCTCTACTGGCTCCTTCCCATCTGCCTTCAAGCACGCCACTGTCTCTCCTATCCTCAAAAAGTCCACTCTTGACCCCTCTGACCCTTCTAGCTACCATCCTGTCTCATTCCTTCCTTTTGCATCCAAGCTTCTTGAACGTGTTGTCAACTCCCTCTGCCTCAGCTTCCTCTCCACCAACTCCTCCCTTGACCCCCTCCAATCTGGCTTTCGTCCCCTTCACTCTACTAAAACTGCTCTCACTAAGATCACCAACCATCTTCTTGTGACTAAATCTAATCACCTCTATTCCATTCTTGTCCTCCTTGACCTCTCTGCTGCCTTCGATACTGTTGACCACTCACTCTTGCTGGATTCACTTCACTCCCTTGGCTTCAGTGGCTCCATCCTCAACTGGTTCTCCTCCTACCTCTCTGACTGCTCCTTCAGTGTGTCTCTTGCCAACTCCACCTCCTCCTTCCTTCCACTCTCTGTTGGTATTCTCCACGGCTCTGTCCTTGACCCTCTCCTCTTCTCTATCTATACTCTGTTCCTAGGCAAATTCATTGCCTCCCATGACTTCCAATATCACCTCTACACTGATGACACTCAATTCTATCTCTCTACTCCCTCTCTCTCTCCATCTATTCAAGCTTGTCTCACGAGCTGTCTCTCTGACATCTCTACCTGGATGTCTCAACATCAACTCAAACTCAACAGGGCTAAAACTGAACTCCTTATCTTCCCCCCTCATCCTTCCTCTCCCTCTTCCCTGTCGATCCTCATCGATGGGGTCACCATCCTTCCCATCCCCCAAGCCCGTAGCTTAGGCTTCATCTTTGACTCACCCTTTATTTTAAACCCTACATCGACTCTGTTGCCAAATCCTGTCGCTTCTGCCTCCATTACATTGCTAAGATTCGCCCTTTTCTCTGTCTCATCTGCCAAAACCTTTGTTCATGCCCTGGTCATCTCTCGCCTTGATTACTGTAACCTCCTCACTGGCCTCCTCCGCTCTCACCTTTCTCCCCTTAACTCCGTTCAAAACTCTGCTGCCAGGGTCATTCACCTCGGCTGTTGCTTCGACCACGTGAAGTCCCTCCTCTCCTTTCTTCACTGGCTCCCCATTCCTGAACGAATCCTGCACAAAGTCCTAGTCTTCACCTATAAAGCTCTTCACAACCTTGCTCCCCCCTACCTCTCTGCGCTAATTTCCCTCTGTACTCCAGTCCATGAACTCTGCTTCTCTGTCCCCTATCTCGCCCTTCCATGTCTACCCTGCTCCCCTAACCACCTTTGTCCCTAGATGCCCCCCATGCCTGGAACTCCCTCCCTGCCCACGTCCACCTTGCCCCCTCCCTTCGTACCTTCAAATTCCTCCTCAAGACCCACTTCTTCCGCTCTGCCCTCCCCGACTTCTTGCTCCCTTCTCCTAACTCCTGCTGATACCCTCCATCCAGTACAATCTGTTACCTAAGAGCTGTGTACTCATATCCTCACCACATGGACTAATCAGCCATCATTCTTGATGTAACCAAGCCAAGCGTGTGCACCTGGGACCTCGCATCCTCATGAATGTTACACTCCTTGTCTCTCCCTCTGTTCCCCTTCCTTCATCTCCCCCTTCCCCCGCAGCTCTCTGATTGTAAGCCCTAGGGCAGGGATCGTGTCTATTCAGTTACTTTGTAAAGTGCCAGGTACATTGCTGATGCTATATAAATGCTTGCTTATAATAAATGTTTGCCAGTGTGGCTAAATGTTGAAGTGAAGAAGGCTAAAAAAAGCATCCTTTAAAAAAATAGTCTAATGAAGAGAATAGGAAAGAACATAAGCATTGCCAAATTAGATATAAAACAATAAGACAGGCCAGGGGGTAATTTGAGGACCGACTCAATATAGATGCAAAAAATAATATTTAAAACTTTTCCAAGTACAGCAGAAGCAAGAAGTCTGCTAGAGAGTCAGCTGGGCCATTAAATGACCAGGGAGTGAAACGGGCACTCTGGGAGGATAAGGTTATTGCAGAGAAGCTGAATCAATTCTTTGTTTTGGTCTTCACTGCTGAGGATGTTGGAGAGATACCCACACTGGACTGAGTCTTTGTAGGTGAAGAATTAGAAGACCTGTCAAAAATAAGCATGACTCTGCAGGAGGTTCTGGAGCAAATTGACAAACTAAATAGTAACAGATCATCAGGACCAGATAGTATTCATCCCAAAGTTCTGAAGGAACTCGAGTATGAAGTTGCAGACCTACGATTGGTAATTTACTAATTTGTAACTTATCTCTAAAATCTGCCACTGCACCAGAGGATTGGAGAGTAGTAAATGCAATGCCAATATTTTAAAAGAGCTCCAGAAGTGATCCTGGAAACTACAGACCAGTGAGTCTGATTTCACTTCCAGGAAAACTGGTGGAAGCGGTTGTTAAGAACAAAATTACTGAGCATATTGATAAACATGACTTAATAGGGAAGAGTCAACATGGATTTAGGAAAGGGAAGTCATGCCTCACTAATCTGTTAGAATTTTCTGAGAGTGTAAATAAGCATGTGGATAAAGGTGAGCCGGTCGATATAGTGTATCTGGACTTTCAGAAGGCGTTTGATAAGGTCCCTCATGAGAAATTCTTGAGGAAATTAAAGTCATGGGATAAGAGGCAGTGTTGTATCATGGATTGGCAACTGGTTAAAAGATAGGAAGCAAAGAGTAGGACTAAATGGTCAGTTTTCACAGTGGAGAGAAGTAACTAGTGGAGTGTCCCAGGGATCTGTACTGGGACCGGTGCTGTTTAATATATTCATTAATGTTCTGGAGAAGGGAAGAGTGAGGTGATCAAATTTGCAGATGACACAAAGTTATTCAAGGTAGTTCAAACCCAAGCAGACTGTGAAGAAGTGCAAGCGGATCTTGTGAAACTGAATGACTGGGCATCCAAATGACAGATTAAATTTAATGTGAACAAGTAAAACGTGATGCACATAGGGAAAAATAACCAAACTATATGTATAAAATGCTTGATTCTAAATTAGGAGTTACCACTCAGGGAAGGAATCTTGGAGTCATTGTGGACAATACATTGAAATCCTCAGCTCAGTGTGTGGCAGTATGGTGGACCTCATAAACTGTCTATGTGCGGCACATGGCCAGAACACCCACACTCAGACGTGCATGCATGTCATGTGTGCAGTAAACCACGGGGGAGGGGGCAGACCGACCTGTGCCAATACAACACCTGAGCCCACACACCCTGCAGCCTGGGCAATGGAGCAGGCACGGCTCCTGCTCCATCCCCTGGGCCACAGGGTGTGTGGACTCGGGGGTCATATCAGCATAGGTCGCGCCTTTGCCCTGCACAGTGTGCCTGAGCTCCCACCGTCTGGTTGAGCACTGCGCCTGAGGTCAGCTTACACCAATATTTAAGGGACTAAAGGACAGGGTCGAGCAAAGCTCTGCATGGAGCTCCCCTGGGCTAAGTGACAAGGTTGAGCAAAACCTTCATCCAGGTGACAGGGTTGAGTAAAACCATGGGTGTGGCTCCCCTGGGCTAGGTGACAGGGTTGAGCGAAGCCCTTGGTGTAGCTCCCCTGGGCTAGGTGACAGGGTTGAGCGAAGCCCTTGGTGTAGCTCCCCATGGCTAGGTGACAGGGTTGAGAGAAGCGTATAGGGGCGATCGGGGAGGAATGAAGAAAGGGGTCCAGGTGGAGAGTACCCCAGGGCGCTGAAAGAGGAATAATTGGTTAAATTAGAATTGGAGTTGGGTTTACTGAAGATAAACCCAACTGAGAAAATGGGGAGGAATGTGGCAGGATGACAGGCGGGTCCCTGCCCTTTTAAGAAGGATGTACTCAGTGAGAGTGCAAACTATAAAAGATAATAGCCACCAGGTGAGGAAGGTGGCAGGGTCATCCTGGACACACCTGTGTGAGACTAGGAAGTGCTGGGTGGAAGGTGGGTACAGGCTGGAGTGGAAGGAAGCAGATGCCCAGAGAAGATGCTGGACAATGCAGGGTGGTGAAACTGAGCCGAGCCATGATGTGACAGCAGCTGGGAGACAGCCCTAGAGCCTCACCTGAAAGTTTTGTGGACACAGCACCCAGGAGCCCTCTCCTGACTACAGTGAGACACTCAGACCGCTTTTAGACGTATGCAGCATAAAATCACGCCGCGTGTAAAAATTCTGCGTGTGGGCTTTAGACGCGACATTTTGTGCATTAAAGTTGGTTGTGCGTTCTTTTAAAGCTACTAATTAAATACCCCGATGTTGAGGTATTTAATTAACAGCTTTAAAAGAACGCGCGACTGGCTTTAACACACAAAATGTTGAATCTAAAGCCCGCACACAGAATTTTTACATGTGGCATGATTTTATGCTGCATGTGTGTCGCACACATCTAAAAGCGACCTAAGGTGGGTTCAGTCCAGAGAGGAAGAAGCAGATTTCTGGAGGAGAATCTCCAGCTGAGGACTGGTCCATTTCCTGGCAGTGTGACTGGAGAGAGCTGAGCCCAAGAAGGTACTCTGGGAGAAAGTGGAGAGGCTGGGAGCCTAGAGTCCAAACATAATGAGGGCTGAGAACAAGCAGCACCAGAACAATCTCAACCAGGTCAGAGGCAAACCCTACTACAGTTAGAGTTGGAAGGGATCCAAATATCACCTTCCCTTGCATGGATGCAGGATGACTACAACTACAATATCCTGGATAGATGGCCGTTCAGTCTTTTTAAAAAAAACAAAAAAACCCCACCCTCAAATGAATTCACCACTATGGGTGACCATTCTAAGGAGACTTGGGGTAATTTCAGATGTGACGGGCCCGGAGGCCCGCCACGCTGAACCCTGGACCGGGATCTGTCTCGAATCCTGGTTCATGATCAGGAGGACAGCCGGCCTGATCTTTGAGGGGGATTGGGGAGGGAGCAGGGCTGCTTGGGGAGTGGGAGGGACTGTGTGGCACGACGTGTGGCCGCACGTCCCCACCCCCCCATGCTCCCCTGGCCACCCGCCCTCAGGGAGACGGGCGGATGCAGCGGCCAATGCAGCTGCTGCGCCTGATCCCGTCCCATGGTCGGGGTCATGATCCGGGCTGGGCTGAAGGTAACAGACGTTACCTTTGGCCCATCCAGGATCGTGGCCAATCTGACCACGGTTCCGGCCCTGAGGCCTGGACCCATTGTCAATCAAACTATGGTTCTGGACCTCTGGTCAGCCAGAGGTCCAGAACCGTGGTCAATTTGATCCCGGCCGGGTGTTCACTGTGGTGAATATCTGGCTAGGAGCAAACTGACATGCACGGCCCTGCCGCCACCACAGGGGATCCTCTGTGGTCTACTGTGGTGAACGGCAATTTCATCACATCTGAAATTACCCTTGCCTTTATTACAAAAAAATTATGTAAGATCACAATTATGTAGCACCAACTTAGCTAACACAATGCTAACCATGTCTTTGTTGTCATTTTGGTTAAGGGCAAGTTGTGCTTAGTACGGATTCAGATAATAAAAAACAATAATAATTAATACATAATTAATAAATAATAATTAATAATGCATTTATTTTACAGCACCGTGTGATGAAACGCTAGCAGGGGATGCTATACTGCTGAGCAACCCACCTCACTGTGTTTCTCCAAATCTCCGACCAGGTGTCCCCACAGCTCGCAACCCCAGAAAACTCTTGATATTCTGCTGCCACCACCCAAGTGTATCCCAGAGGGCCTCCACACCACTCAGGAAATATGAACCCCAAAAGGTATAAGCCTCACAGCTTCCCAAGAGCACTCTCCCCTTCCTGGCACTCTCTTCCTCACGTTTCCTCCCCAGTATTGGAGGCCAAACCCCAGAGTCACCCAAGGAAGGCTTTCCTCGGTCCCAAAGCTGTTGGCTTCTAGCCAAATAAGGAGTTTCCCCCTCTTTAGTAGTTTGGCCTGGCTACCTGGCCAAGAGAGATGTTTAATGGTCAGCCAATAACATGCACACTCCTCGTAGGGTAGAAACAAAGTTTAGAATTTACTGGTGCATATAAAAAGGAATAAAAGGAAAGCTTACACCGAGAACCAAATGGTGATAGACCCTTTGAGAAATGCGAGCGAGGTAGCCCGTTTGGAACACATCTCTCTACAACTGGATCTGATGTAACAGGCAGACTAGCAAGTACTCACGCAGGGTAGGTTCTGGTTTGGTCTCCATAGGTGATGTTTTTCCTATGGGGTAAAGGTTCTTGTCCTGGCAAGGCCAGAGTTACAGAGTTCATAGTCAAGCCCCTCATACCTCAGGGACCGCCTCGCCCTCCGCGCCCCAGGGCGGCTCCTACGGTCTGCCTGGGGTGCCTTCTTGGAGGTGCCCCGTGTTAAGCGGGGGGCCACAATGGAGAGGACATTCTCGGTAGTGGGGCCGTGGCTGTGGAACTCCCTTCCAGAGGAAGCTCGCCTGGCCCCAAGCCTGTTGACATTCTGGCGAAGTTGCAAAACCTGGCGGTTCGCCCAGGCCTTTGGGGAGGGTGGGAGGGGAGGGTGAGGGTTTTTTAGCTCCCCCACCTATCTACTATTTATTATCTTATTTGTTTTTTAGCCCTGTTTTAATATTATTATATTGGATGTTTTAAACTGTTTTTATTGTGTTTTTATTGTTGTAAGCCGCCCCAGGCTGCTTTTCAGGAGGGGTGGGGTATAAATCCCTGAAATAAAAATAATAAATATAATAAATAAGCCATCCCATCCATGTGTGCCTCCAGCAAAGAGGTCATGTGAGCGTAAGAGAGTGTGCCAGAGCGAGCCCCAGAGGCAGAGAGAGAGCCTGTGACTCAGCCGTTTAAAAGTTCCCTTCCCCCTCCCTATGATTCGTTCAGGAGAGTCACCTGGCTCAGGTACAGATCCCCCCTGACCAGTCCAAGCCAATCAGGTTTCTGCCTCCTGCTGGCCATAGGAATTTCCTGAGGAATTTCAGGAATGTTGGGGTCATAAACATGTGCTTGTTTAGAGGCCTAGCACTCAGTTAAGCCTGACTCAGTTTCAGGCAAGTGTCCTTGTCAGGGCCAGTGGCATTTTGCCACACACCTCCTCTCCCACATACACACCAAATGACTCTATGAGTGCTTTACAACAGAGAAATGCAATATAATATAAATTTAGTTATATAAATCTGTGTAAAAACGATTTTAAAAGGGACGGTAACTGGGTAGAAAAAAGCACAAGGGGAACCAGCTAAAAGCACCTGGAGAACAAATAAGTCTTCAGGTGCTATTGTAAAGGAGGGAAGAACAGAGGGATTTCTGGAGGGAGCAAGTTCCACACTGAGGGGCACACCACAGCAAAGACTCCATCGCCCGCCAACTTAAGACACAATGGTGGGATTCCCAAACAGTCTGTCGTTTCTGAGCACAGAACTATTTTTGTGAGAATCCAGGAGCAGGTCTTGAATATAGCCAGGGTCTATACCATTCAGGGCTCTGAATACCAGTAGCACAATCTTAAATTCAATCCATAGCTCTATGGGCGGGTAGTCAATAAAGAGAAAGTAGGGCAGGTATGATCATGGCTTCCCAAACAAAAAAGTGGCTATGTTGCTGCTTTGTGAACAAGCTAAAAGTGATGGATAAACATTGCTGGCAGCCCATAGAACAGAGAGTTACAAAAAATCAAGTCTGTGGTTAAACTTTGTAGGGTCAAATCACAAGTAGCTGGCAAATTTGTGAAGGTAGACTTTCAAAAGCAACAGAGTAGTGAATCTTCAATTCACTTCAGTTTAAGTTAGGCACCTAAGTGTTATTTTAGCTATAAATCTAACCTAACTGGTCCTTGTTTACAGCGACTGCACAGCTATGGGCAACTTCATGCAAAAGTAATTCTGCTCTTTATGGTTGTGTTCTAATGCAATCATACTTTCCAGCAAGGTCAAATACAAGTCAGAAGTGAGGCTTATTGTTGGGAGCAGTATGGAGAAGCTTGCCCGCCTGACCTATTCACAAAAAATAATTATTTCCTTTCAGATGAAGAAAGAGAGATCATGACCATGAATGTAAGTGTTTACAAGAGAAAACTATTAACCCAGGAACCTTAAGATTTAGCTTTTGGAGGAACATACATTCACTGGAATGAGCACTGACAAGTAAAATGTCTAATCCCCAAAAGTTTTATTTCCAAAAATATAAAATATTACTTTGAATACTCCATAAATAATATTAATGGTGAGATTTTGAACTGGAAATCTCAAATGATATATGAGAGAAAACTAGCACAGATTTAACTGGGACTCTCTCTTTCAGTCATGGCAACAAAGTTATTAATGGCTTCATATTTTAAAAGGAACTGTTATCTGTTTGAACCAAATCCTATAGAGGCTCTTAGGTCCCCAAACTGCAAATGCCCTCTAACACAGAAGAGTAGGGAAGGATATTTTTACTGAACTCTCAAAATTACTGAATTAATGGAGAAGTTGTTTCGAATCTCTACTGTTATATAGGCCAGTGGATGATTCGTTCAACTCTCAATTGTGCTTTAATAAAAAGTATAAAAATATGGGTTTCATGAAAAAATGCAGACTAGAAAACTGGCTGAGTTAGTAGTCTTAAAATGAAACTGATTAAGTCAAGCTTTTATTACTAAATAAATAAAGCTAGCAACTTTGATAAATATCATTGTGACTAAGCTACATTAGAGGTAAAACTATATAGTGTAAAACTAGATAGATAGATAGATAGATAGATAGATAGATAGATAGGGGGGGGTGTCTCTGTGTGTGTGTGTGTGTGTGCATGTAAAACTATATATATAAATAAAAATATATACTGTAAATATTTTTACTGTAAATAAAAAATATTTTTATTGTAAATAAAAACCATGGCCCTTAACATCTCGCCCATCATGAGCTTTGATATAACCAGTGCTGGACTCAAAATAAGAATGCCTAACCCTTCTAGGGGCTTACAGACAGCAATGTTTGACCCCTGAGAAATAAAAGCTGGTCCCTCCAGAGTAATGTCTAACCCTTCTTGGGTCTTGCAGATGTCAATGCTTAACCCCCCAAAATTTTAAAAAAAAACCAGGCCCTCCAAGGTAATACCTAACCCTTCTCGGGGCTTACATACAGCAGTGCTTGACCCTTGAAAAGTAAACTAGTCCCTAATACTTGTGGATTAATTTTCCATTAAAAGTATGCATCAAATATAATACAGTAAATAAAAAAACTGTTCTCTTCCTGGTCCAGCAGTATTTAATCTTTAATCTTAAGTATGCAATAACTGCCATTTGTCAGCAGAAACAAATGTATTACAAATTTCATCAGCTTGCAGGGCAAATAAAGCTAAATGAGTTAAAAAAAAAACCAAACCTCTGCTGAAAAATCCAAATTACTTTTTCACGCTTGGAAAATGCATTAGGGTAGTAAGAGCTCCAATCTAATTCCATCAAACACTGGGCATTCCAAAATATAATGAATAGTGTCCTCGATTCTGTCCTGACACTTTAGGCAGAATCTTACATTTCTAGGGATATTGAGCCGGCGGCTTTCTTTTATTGCTGAAGGCATCTGTAAGGCATAGTGAAGCCTGGTTAAAGCCAGATGCATTTTCAATTTTAAATCAATTTTAAGATATCCTTCCAGTCCCCAAGTATGTTTGATCATAATATAAAGCGGAGCTATACATGAAACACGAGCTGAGATAAAATCATTTTGTCTGGCTATATCTATGACACGTTGGGTATTTTCAGACGTTACGAGATCACAGTCAATCACAGTGAACCACGATCAATCCCGTGGCAGGGTCAAAGCACCCTGAACGTCTGTTTCACGGGCACCAGATGTTTACCACAGTCAATCCCCACTAGGGGTCAAAATTAACCACGTTTCCGGAGCTCCGGCCCGGACCATCTCCGAAAGCCTGGTCAAAGTGATTCTCACTGGGAAACAACAAAAAGTAACATCTGAACGGCAACAACCGGCCGGAATCAAGAAAAACGATTCCCAGCCAGGAACAAAGCATGCAGCGTCGCTGCCAGGCAACCAGCAACAACACAGGCTGGGGAGGGAGATTTAAAGGGCACACAGCAACAGGGGGACGTGGCGGGATGGAGTGAGGCAGAAGGGAGAGTAGAGCAGTGGGAGAGAGATCAAGGGAGGTGGAGGAGGAGGTGGTGGAGGCACAGGCGGAGGAGGAGGTGGTCGTACTGCACCGGGAGGTGGTGGAGGGACAGCAGCAGCAGCAGCAGCAGCAGCCGGGACAGGCCGAACTGGCGCCTGCTGCTGGCCCGGGGGACGAGGCACCCCGGAAATGGGTAAGGGGACCGAAGGGGGGGGCAGCAGCACAGGGGCACCAAGACGGGTGGGTGGGCCGGCAGGGGNAGCAGCAGCAGCAGCAGCCGGGACAGGCCGAACTGGCGCCTGCTGCTGGCACCCCGGAAACGGGTATGGGGACCTAAGGTGGGGGCAGCGGCACAGGAGCACCAAGGCGGATGGGTGGGTCGGCGGGGGGGGGGGAAGGGGAGGGACTCGGGGCTGTGGCAACCTGGTAACCATCCCCCCCCTTACAACCCGCAGACACAGAAATGGGCCCAAGAGCCCGAACCTCCGGAGGAGAGGGCCAGAGGGCAGGCAGAGGAGCAGGAGGAGAAGGAGGAGGAGGGGGAAGACCGTGACCCGGAGGGCACCTGCGGGAGACGTCCATACCATCGAGGGGGGCAATGGGGGCACAGGGAAACCCAGGACTTTATTCGGATCTGGGGGACCCTGGAACACCAGCTGGAGCTGGCGGTCAACCAATGCAATGAACACGTCTTCAAGGAGATCGTGCAGGAAATGGAAGCAGCAGGACATCACAGGACAGTGGCACAGTGTCAGCTAACATATTCCGAGGCCTCCCCAGATGATGGGCGCAGGATCTCTATGTGGGTGCCGTCCATGGCGCCCATACAGTTGGGGAATCCCCCAGTCACAAAGCTGGACATCACGGACTCCTGGTCCACCAGCTGGATCACTCGGTCCAGGAGCATGCCCTCCATCGCCTCGCAGACATCCCGCAGGATCCCAGCAATGGTGCTCAACACCTCAAGTGCTGCGAGATGGAGTGGCAGGAGTCGGGTATGGGGGTGGTCGCATGGGGGTATAGGGTCCCACATGGGGGTGGCCTGCCGCTCCAGCCAGGGTGTTACCAGCTCCGCAAGTTCCAGGAGGATGCACATATCCATCCAAAAGTGCGCTCTCCAGGCAGTACCTCGTCCCATTGGGATAGTGCCCTGGCCCACCACCCCTGTGCCTACTCCATGACCCATACCCACCGGTCAATGGGCATTGCGAGCAGGACAGCATGCCCCATGGTCTCCCTCCACCACTGGAGCTGTTCAGTTGCCTCACGGAGCACAGCAGCCCAGCCCCAGGCATGGAGGAGGGCCTGTCAGGCTGCCCTGGACACCTGCTGGGCCCTGAGGCGGGCCAGGGACCGCCTGCACCTGTGGTGGGCTCTGCAGACTCTGGCAGCACTCATAGCCATGCACACGTGCAGCCGGGTGGCCAGGTGTACCTCTACAGTCTGGATGCTTAGGAGGTCTGTGTGAGAGTGGTACCACTCCGCGTACATGGCTAGGTGCATCCTGCAGGCACCCAACCAGTCCAGCTCCATGGTGACTGGTGCCCAGGTGAGTTGGGGCCGCACCTGTTGTAGGTTGGGACCTGTGTTGCCACGCCCCCCTGGTTGCACCCTGCCAACTGGGCTCAGGTCCCCGGGTCACCCTGGCCATCCCCCAGACCGGCAGGCCTGGTTCCTGCAGGGCAAGTGGGGCAGGGAGGCTGTGGGCAGTCCAATACACACACATGCCTTCCCTGAAGGGGGCATGGCGCTTGGTCCTGCTCTCGGTCGGGTGTGTGCAGGCAGCAGCTGCATTCCTGCTGTCATCACCCCCCACCTCCGGGTGTCAGCTGCCTGTTGTCCTTGGGGCACCGCTTAGTGTGTAGGCTGTTCTGTCTATGTGCTCTGTTCCAGCAGCTGGGCTGGGTCCGCACTCCATGCCTTGCTCTGTAGTCATACAATGTTGTGGTCTGTGCCCTTATCGCTTGGCCTTGGAGCTCCCCTGCTTTCTCTCCCATCCCTCCAGGGATTGTGGGGCCCTCCTTTCCTTGCACTTCATATCCGCTGCTTGCTGGACCATGTCTGGCCACTCTTCCCCAGGGCTCCAAGGCCTCAGTGCCCCCGGGGGCCCCCATGGCTGGACCTTTCACGAGACCATGGCCCTGTGTGACCTGTGGCATTCCCCAGCTGTGCAATTGCTTTTGAGCTGCCCGGACAGCCTCTCAGGTGCCTACGAGAGTATGAGCTCTGGGCTGCGGTACTATAGCTATGTGGTGAGCACCCGTGACTGCTGGCTGCATGCTGAGATGCTAGGCCTGTGTCCCTTTCCCGACAGGCGCATCCCAGAGATCAGGTGCTCACATGTGGGATGGTCAGCAGTGGAGACCGTGTCCACCCTCTCTGTGTGCAGCCTGGCTGCCTACATGGCTTGTCTGGCAGAGGGGGGCCCTACCTTGGCTGCATCCTTCTTTGGCTCACGGTTTGGTTCACGGGCCCCGGGGCTACCAGTGGTCCTGCAGGGTGATATATCACCACCTGTTGTAGCTGGGTCACCTTCTGTGGCCCACACCTGCTGACTATGGCTTGTCGGAGCCCTCTGAAGTGGAGGTGTCGGCGTTGACTGGTGTGTGGTCCCGATTCAATGTGCAGGTGGGGCTCAACACTCAGGATCCCTTTAAGGCATACTACCTGGTCGCCCACCACATGTCTGCACTGGAGTACCATCGGGGCATGCTTCACTGGCCCCACTTCGTGCACCTGGTGGGCCACCCGGCCCTGGGCCCATTTGTGGCCCTTTGCAGCTGGCTGTGAGGCCCCCTTTTCTTCTGGGCCCTGGATGCTGGCCCAGCTGTGGACTCCCAGCTCCACCCTGCTGCTGTGAGTCACTGCCCGCTCCCTCCATGATATCCCTGGCTCGGTGCTGTGTGGCTGGTGCCTGGGGTCCTGCTGCCCCTGCCTGTGGCTCTGTGCCCCCTCCATGGGCCCTCCCTGTCTGCCTCTGCGACTGGTGTTCCACTCCATGGTTGTCGTCTTGTGTGCCTGTTTCCTGCACGCTTAGGTGGCTCCCGGCACCCCGGGTGCTGCTGTCCTTCCTGGTCTGGCCTCGATCCCTCCTGTGCCCATCCCCCCCCCTTGAGTGCCTCTGTGACTGATGGGTGCTGGGGCCCCCGGACTTCACCTCCCGGCGTCCTCTGGGGGGGCAGGCTTGTGGAAGGGCTGCTCCGCTCTTTGGCCCCGGCTCACCTCTGTCCTATCCATCGCACCCTGCCCGGCGCATGGCCTCCCTGACAGCCTCCTGAACCATTCACAGGCCACTCCCTGGACTGTGTGGCCTCCCCCTGTGCCTGTGCTGTGCCTCTGCTGGGTCCCCCCATTATGGGACTGGCAGTGTAGCTGTTGGGGTGCCCGTGCAGGCTGTGCTGTTGTGGGGGTCTGGTTGCCATTCCCTGTGCCCTGCTCTGGCCCCTGGAACTGGCCTCTGGGCCAGTTCCCTTCCTCCCCCCTGTCACCGCCCCCCTTCCCCCGTGCCCATTGTGTCATGTGTTGTTTGTCCCGCTGTGTCCCCCCTTCCCTTCCTGTGCGGGTGTGTGTGTGCCCGAGCGTGTGTCTGTGCTGTGTGTTCCACTGTGACCACGTTCGTATTCCCTGTGCCTGTTGTGTGTGCTGCCTTGGCAGCTCTTCTCCCTCTTCCCCCTCCCTTCCCATTTCCCTTGTGTGGGTGTTCCCTGTAGGTGCCTTTGGCTTCGTTTGCCTTAAGCTGGCCATGTCTGTGTCCTGCCCCTCTCCAGAGACTTCCAGGTGTTTTGACCACGGCCCGGGATCAGCTTAACGTCTGTTATGCTGTCCCGGGCCGTGGTCTGGTGGCCCAATTCCCTGCCATGGTCCTGGTCCCGGTCCTGTTCCATCTGTTTGGGGCCTTTCTTGAGCATGGGGGGTGGTTAGATGGATTGCCACCACTGGGAATCCGCTGTGGTGATTCGGGCATCTGTAACGTCTGAAATCACCCATTGTGCCAATAAAGATCTATCCTCCCTTGAAAAAATTCTGAGTTCACTATCAATAAAACAACCCAAACCTACCCTCCTCAAGGTATAATCAACCAGGGGCAGTGGGCCCACAAGGAGGCAGGGACAATGCCCCTCCTGGACCCCCAGGGCTTCCCCCACCAATGGCAGGCTCACAGGCAGCTTTTTATATTTATTTATTTTTAAAAAGGCCAAGCTCGGCATCACACTGAATGTGCGGAGTCACCTCGAAGAACCTTTTTTAGCAAGACAGAAACCTTCTGAAGGTTTCTGCCTTTCTAAACAAGGTTCTTCTAGGTGACTCCACACATTCTCACTGACTGTGTGCACGCCACTCGAGTCGCATGTACAGCCGGTGACTCAAGTCACCCCTCCCCCTCTTGAAGGCTTCCTGTGTTTTGGGTTTATAAATTATTTATTTTAAGCTTGATGTGCATGTAGACTGTGTTTTCTTCCATCTGATGTTAACCCTGGGAACACCTTGCTGCTGGGTTATGCCATGCCACTGGCCTACCGTCCCCCTGGTTCTGCCTACCATCCCCCTGGTTCCGCCCCTAGGCCCGCCGGCCCGGTCTTACTGCCCCAGTGCCCCTCCAACATCAAAACCCACCAGCCGCCCTTGTAAGCAACGTAAGATAACCAAGGGGATTGTCCAACCTTTTCCAAATCTTGATCCTCTATCAGACACATTAACACCCTAAACCAATAATTAACACCTAAACCAGTATATTAACAACCAGTGTATTAACAACCAGTATATTAACACCCTAAACCAATAATTCAAAATTCTAATAGAAATTTAGATATCAGATAATCTACTCCTGTCTCTAACCTTATCAAAGGTTCCAGGAATGAACAAGAGGCTCCCAAAACTGAACGCAAAAACTTGTACTCTATATCTTCTTTACCCGATATACCCCAAATGTCTAGCCCATACAACAATTGGGCATTTACTATTGCCTCATAGGCCTTCAGAGGTGATTTAACTGGCGTCTTTGCTAACGAAACATGCAATTTCTTAATTGTCCCAGCTGAATGAAGAGCCTTAATTTTAACAGCTTTTTGATAGTAATTCCACTTATTATCTAAGAATTTCCAGAGGCCAAGATATTTATAGCTCTTCACCTTTTCAAGCCTTGTACCACCCAACCACCATGTGTGACAATTAACCCCATGGCCCCATACCATAATTTTAGTTTTTCCATAATTAATATGCAGTCGGTTATTTGGGATTCAAATCTTGAAATGGCCCTTTGGAGGCCAATTGTGGTTTGAGAAAGAATCACTGCATCGTCTGCATATACCAGAATGGACACCATTGTAGCCAAAATGGAGAGAGGGTGGAAATTCTTTTCCAGCATATCCTCAATAATGCCATTTATGTATAAATTAAACAAAAGCGGGGCCAAGATACATTCTTATACCTTGCGATGGCGCCGTTCCCCTGCTAGTGGCTTCGTGAACACATCTGCTGTTATATCCTTTGTAGGACAGTATTGCAGATCTAAAAGTCCTTGTTCCTGCAAGTCTTTCAGGAAATGGTATTTTACGTCAATGTGCTTGGTTCTGGGGTTGATTCTGTTTGCACCGGCGTTATACATCCTTGATTATCTTCCAGGAATGGCATGGGTCTGTCCAATTTTTGCCCCAAATCATTCAGAAGCTGTTGCAACCAGATAGCTTCTTGGCTGGCATGTGCCGCTGCCACATACCCTGCCTCCGTCGAGGAAAGTGTCACAGAGGCTTGTTTCCTACTGCACCTGCTGATGGGTCCTCCACCAAGCAAAAATAGGTACCCACTGGTAGATTTTTGATCCAAATAGTCTCTCACCCAATCTGCGTCCATGTACCATATCAGGTCTGACACAGAAGTTGCTGGGAGCCATAGCTTGAGGCGCACAGTCCCTTTCAGGTACCGTAAGACCCTCTTCACTGCATTCTAATCCCTTTGGGTTGGGGCTGAGACTTGTCTACACAGTATACCTATTGCCACCGCAATGTCATACCTTGTGATTGTGGCAATGTACAAGAACTTTCCTATCGCCTTTCTGTATTGCTTATTGTTTGGCAGCAATAAGCTCGGTTCTTTGATCTTTTTTGGGTAGCTAGTTTCCATAGGGGTACTTGCTGCCTTCACACCCCCCATGCCAAAACTTTCTATCATCTCTTTTATTGCCTGTCTTTGGTTGAGAAGATAGCTTCCGTCATCTTCTCTTTCAATTTGTATTCCAAGGTAGTGCGTTATGTTACCATGGTCCTTAGTTTCAAAGTCCTGATTTAGAGCTCTCATTATTTCGCACTCATCCCCTTCTTGCTCAAAGCATACGATAAGGTAATCAACATAAATTAATACAAAAATCCACCTGCTCCTTAGTTTCTTTGTGTATAAGCAGGGATCTGCTTTGCTCCTGGTAAAATTTTCCTTCATGATCACCTTGTTTATTTTAGTGTTCCACGCTCTGCAGGCCTGCTTGAGCCCATATATGCTTTTGTGCAGTTTGCATACAAGATCCGGCCTTTCAACGTCTGCAAACCCCGGTGGTTGGTCCATGTAAATATCTTCCTTCAACTCACCATTTAGGAATGCTGTTTTCACATCCATATGCTTGACTTGCATTCCTCTTCCGGCAGCTATACTTAACAATGTTCTGATTGTAGTGTGCTTAACTACAGGTGCAAATGTTTCATCGTAGTCTTCTCTGTACTTCTGGAAGTATCCTTTCGCGACAAGTCAGGCCTTGTACCGTTCAATATTTCCCTGCGCATTGTACTTTATTTTAAATGTCCATTTACAACCTATAGTCTTTCTCCTTGTGGGCAGTGGAGTAAGTGTCAACGTCGCATTGTCCTGCATGGACTTTACTTCTTCTTCAGACGCTCTTACCCATTTTTCTGCTTCCCCTTCTGACATCTGCAAGATGTCCTCCCAGGATGCTGGCTCTGACAATTTACTGGTGCTGACTTTGTAGGACAGATGAGTGGGGGGAATGCCTTTGTTAGACCTCGTCGACTGCCTTGGCTCAGCATCAGCAGCCAGCTGTGTCTGTTCCTGCACCTCTGTTACCTTTGTGCCAATTGCAACTATTTGTTCAGAGGTTTGTTCCCTTTCAGTGGTTTTGTCCGTGGTTGATTGTTGTCCTTCACCTGGACCTTGGAGAGTCATCCCACTGTTGCTTGAGTTTTCCACAAAGGTCACACTGTTTCTAATGGTTATTCTGTCTGTGCGTGGATCCAGGATCCTGTAACCTTTGGAATGCTCACTGTTTCCTACGAGGATGCCTTCCACTGCTCTGTTTTGCAGCTTGGTACGTTTCCTACGAGGATGCCTTCCACTGCTCTGTTTTGCAGTTTGGTTTTGCAGCTTGGCAATTCCTTCTGCATTGATACTTCTCCCATCTGCAAGGTACATCCTTTCTTTGCTGCTCAGATCCAGTCCTGTGAAGAATTCTTTATCGCTAGTCATGTGGCTCATTGTCCTGGAGTCTACACACCAATTTTGGGATGAGCTGTCTTGTGTTGCTCTGAAGCACCCACTCCATTGTTGAGCAACTGTGTAGCTGTTTGTGACTTTAGCCCTCTGTTTAGGTGTTTGTGGAGACAGTTTCTGCTGTTCTGCTTTCCATATATAGCAGTCTTTCTTTAAATGTCCCTCATTTTTGCATCTGCAACATACTTTGGTTTCACTCTTAGGAGATTTGTCTGAGGTTTTCAATGCAGTCTCATTACCCTGATTTTGATCATTCTGCAGGTTCTCCTTTCTGTGCTGGAATTCATCTGCAAGTCTACCTTTAACCAATTCCAGCTTCAGTTCACCCTCTGGCCTTGTGTCCAGGGCATTGATGAGGGCACTGTAAGATTCAGACAGGCTGCAGAGAAGTAGGGATACCACATGGCTGTCTATCTTCTCCAATGCCACGCAGCTGTGCCACTACTTCCAACATGGCATTAATATGCTCCTGCATTTCACTTTCTTTGCCAAGCCTAATTTTGTATAGTTTCCTCAGTAGAAACAGTTTGCTATTCAGGCTAGTTCTCTCATGCAAGTTTTGCAATGCAATCCACATGCCTCTTGCTGTGGTCTCACTTCTTATATGGATTAGCTGGTCATCTTCTACCAATAAACTTATTGTAGCCTTTGCTAACCTGTCCTTTTTATCCCATTCCTCGTGATTTGCTGCTGGTCTGTTCGTGGTAATCACCTCCCATAGATCATCTTTAGACAGCAGCATTTCCACTTTAAACTTCCACAATTGGTAGTTTACATTGTTCAGCTTTCCTACTGAAAGTCTGAGCTCTGAGCTGCTTGCCATACTTGCTTTCCTCCCTTTCCCCTTCTGGGATTTAGGCCTTCTTACTCACAGTCAGTAGGCTTCTCTGTCTGGGAGTTTTCTTTCACAGTCTGCACTCCTTCTGGGCTGCTTCTACTCTTCAAAATTGCCTTGAAGATGTCCTGGGTCCATAACCTATTGTAGAGTTAGCTTTCTGTTCAATAACACACAGCAGAAGTTTCTTCAAAACAGAACTTTACTAAGAACTCAGTAGACATGCTTCCATACTGTACAGACTGCATGGGACAAGATGGAAGACAGTGAGAGGAGAAGAAAGGAGACAAGGGGAGAAAAAAACCCAACTGTTTCATCCCCTGACCCTCCCCCTTCTGGAAAAGCCCCATATTAAGCTTTCAGGGCTTGCAATGGGCTTTTACTTGTGAGTATTGCACAATCCAACAGAAATTAGGTCTTAAGGACAACAGTTAGACAGAAATCTTGTTATGGAGGCAGCTGCTGAATTATCCAATCTGGCCTATTGATTATCATGGTAGCTAAGCCTGCTTTGGTGCAACCTCTGAATTTTGATGAAGTACTAAATGGGTTATGGCATGAAAACCCCTTTTAAAAGACAGATTCTAAACACCAAGTCTCATGAAAGATTAACATTTCAAACTTGTTAGAAAACTTGCAAAAATCTCTCTCTCTCCACTTAGGCCACTTTCAGACTTCCTCCCCCTTTCCCCTCCCCCCCATATTCTGACTGCGGGAGGGAATGCATAGCCAGGATATGTGCACAGATCAGCTGGTCTGAAAGCCCCCCCACGTGGCTTTGCCAGCAGATATGCATAGGGATGCAGAGCAGGAAATCCAGCTCTGCATCTCTGCGTGTGTCTGCCGGCAAATCCGCATGGTGGGACTTTCAGACTGGCTGATCCCCACACATATCCTGGCTGTGCATTCCCTCCTGCAGCCAGAATATCCATGCAAATGGTAGGGATGTGTGAACATGGTTCGGAAGTTCGGAGTTCGGACCGAACTCGGTCCGTTCTGACGACCGAATCTGAACCTGAACCCAAACCAAACTCTGAAAAGACAAAACAGTTTGGTTAGTTTGGATTGAGTTCGGATGAGTTCAAAATGTGACAGGGAGGGGGAGTCAGCTGAGGAGCAGACTTCCAGGCACTAGGGGTAGAGAGGCTTGGAGTAGCAGCCAGCCTGCCCAATCACCATCCCTTTTCTCCTCAGACCACTGGCTTCGCACGCTGTGATTGGCCACGAGCTAGGCTGTACGGAGTCAATGGGGCTTGCGGTAAGGTGGGCATAGCAAGTAACAAAACTCATTGCCCTCCCCCCTTCCAACACCTTCTAAGCTAGTCACTGTTATTGTTAGTTAGTTACTATAGATAGATACATAGTTGTAGGAGTTAGCTTAGTTATAGAGATAGACAGCGATAGTGTTAGTGTGCAGTTATTCAGTTTTGATATTTTAGAATGTGTTTGTAGGACCAGGCCTTTCAATATAATATTTACTTACATAGATTTTAGAATAGTTAATACTATAGAGTTAGTGTAGATAATATTAGATTTAAAAATTGAAATACACACACACACACACACACATATATATATATATATAATAAACAAATATTTGTGTGCATTTTGGTTGGAAGACATGGAGAAGGGAAGTAGGAGAGGCCGGTCTGCTGCCCATAAGGCCGGCAATGGGGCACGTGGCAGAGGTGGTGGTAGGGGCCAAACCAAAGGCTTGGCAGTATGCAGTAGCAGCAGCCAGAGCCCATCACCACGTGCCAAACTTTGCAGGCATGATTTTGGGAGACAGGGTTCAGAGGCTCCCAGCAGTGGCACTAGTCTGGGGGTGGTTCGGCAGTGCCTCCTGCCAGCATCCTCCAGTGCCATGCAGGGCACTGGAAGGACTACAGGACATGAGGCTGCGGCTGTCTCTGCTGCTGCTGGAGCACTGGCAGGTGCTTCGATTGTTCCTCCAGGGCCACCAATGTCCCATATTGTTGAGGTGATACCCAGTAGTCCAGGGCTGGTGGATCCCACCCTGTCTGCTAGAGACAGGGCCTGATCCCTGGGCAATGGCAGGAGGGAGAGGAATCGCAGAAGCAGAAGCAGCAGTAGCAGTTCTAGGGGGCACAGGGAGGAGAGTGGCAGTAGAATGATGGGCAGTCAAGCCTCAGGGTCCCAGTACTCCCCTTCATGGGACAGCACAATGATTGAGGACAGTGAGGCAGAAGAAGACACTAGTTCCACAGAGGAGATGTCTGGAGCTGAGGCGATGGCTGTCCCTCCTTCCAGAGCTGTGTCGCCACCAAGTTCTGCCCCTCCCAACAGCACTGGCAGCAGCAGTGCATCACCCGGGGCAGTCCAGAAGGCAGGAGGGGGGGGGAGGAATCCTCTGTCTGGGCACATTGCAAGCTAGTGCGGGTGGATGATCCCAGGGAGGTGCAGTGCACTGTGTGCAATAAGCTGGTGAAGCGTGGGCAGGTGCTCGCCAACCTTGGGACAACTGCCATGGCGAGGCACCTGAAATCATGTCACAGTGCTCTGATGCTAAGCAGGAAGGCAGGGGAAGTGGATGCCAGTGGGTTCCCGACTGCAGTGGCCACTCTCCTGCCTCCTTCAGTGGGCAAGCCTCTAGCAGCAGGAGCAGTATTCCTGCTAGGGGGGGAAGAACAGCAGCAGGAGCCTCGCCAGCAGCATCAGTCTACCATGGAGGTGCTGGGGTGGGGGCAGCTGCCAAGACCATCGGCAGCTGGAGGGTGGCGTGGCTTTCAAGAGAAATCCAGATGCCTGTTGGGCGAAATGATTACGCTGGATGGGCAGCCCTTCTCCATTGTAGAGGACATGGCTTCAAGTGGCTGATTAGGTTCCTGGCCCCCCAGTTTAAGTTGCTGTCCTGCACCACCCTCAGTCAGAATATGGTGCCAGCCCTGTACAGGGCTTTGAAGGAGCGGATGAGGGAGCAGCTGGCAGGGGCTGGGGGTGCCACCAAACACTTCACCACAGACCTGTGGTCCAGTAGAAACGTGCAGCACGCCTACCTGATGGTGACGGCGCACTGGTGGCAGGACCCGGAGACAGTTTTGGGGAGTGGCAAGAGGGGTCCCAAAGCAGGGTATAGGTGGGCCCTGCTTCAGGCACAAGTAATGGACAACCTCCACACCTCTAGGAACATCAAGGCAGCTCTAACCGCCATGGTGAGTAAGTGGGTCACACCAGGTGCACCCTTCACCAAGGGGTGTGTGGTGACAGACAACGCGGCCAATATACTGAAGGCAGTCCATGATGGGGGCTTCACTAGCATCCCTTGCACTGCACACACCCTTCACCTAGTGGTCAGGGATGCTCTGGGCTTGGGAGAGAAGGGGATTGGGGCAGGCACCCTTAGCTGCCTGATCGAGTGGGGGAGGAAGCTGGCAGGATTCTTTAACTGGAGTGTGAAGGGCAGTGAGCTCCTCCGGGAGAAGCAGGCCGAGCAAGTCTCCCCAGTAGGGCTGATGTAACAGGAGCTTTTACCACACCGCCATTCCATTCTGAAAACTCGACATCCGATGTTGCGTCCCGCGGAATTCCACTTGGTACCTCGCGGTTCTGCATTTGCCACTACAAGAATCCACAGATGCAGCATTTCTGTGCTTTATTGCTTTTTCCGATCTTCGCTGTTGTCACGTACAATCGGCAGCCTTTTTCCGCCTTCTGCCAATTTAATATATGAGAGACAGGTCATGAACGTTTATCACAGTTCCGCGAATGGAGTATGCAGTGCTGGTGCGCTGCTGCACATGTGTGTGCTCTCTCTGCTGACTGACTTCTGTTGTTGTTGTTGTGTTGTCCCTCTGTGCCGCAATCACTGTCCATTCTTCTCAAATACATACATGCACATGTTCTTGGTTGGAGTTCAAGGAAACGTGTTTTTATTTAATGGTAAATTGATCTTTTATGTAAATGTAAATTGACCTCCAAAATAAAGGTTTTTTTAGCGAAACTTGTGGTGAGAGTTTAAGATGACCTGTGTATTGGCTGACTGATTTATTTTTTTAAATCATCGGACCCGTACAGAAAGTTGAAGGAATGAAGTTGATCCATGCAGAAGAGTTTGTTACAATCCTCATTCCACACTTTCTCAGTCTAGAAGTCAGAAGAACAATAGATCTATGTTGGCATAGTTGTTAAGGTTCCCACTTACTATACAATTTGTAGTTGTCATTCTGTGGGTTCAAATCCCCACTGTTCTTCTATGTCCCTTTATTTTATACTTTTACATTAGTGTTATTGTCTGTTAATTATGAAATTATTGCTGTGTTGTGTTGCTTATGGCATACTTTGTATGCAAAAAAAATATGCTTAGTTATTACATTAACCCACGACTGAGTAGCCGAACCAGGCCACGTCACGTGAGTGCTATTATGCTACACCCGAAGCGCTGCCGGCATTACGCTCACTTGCAGTCACAGTGCCGACTGCCGACACCGTCACTGACTGCCCTGCCCCCACCTGTCCTTATGTGCCACTGCCCAGTGCCCACCTAAGCCTTCCCTCCCCCTGACACCAGAGTTCTGTACTTTGTAGACGTGCTGGTGGGTGGCAACCAGCAACAGACAGGGAGAGGGAGGTGTGGTGCTGCCCGTGCCCGCCCAGTCCTGCTGGTAGTGACTGGCTGTCTGCTCCTGATCCTGAGTCCTGGCTGGGGGTCGGGGGACACTTTCTTTTTTCACTCACTGACTGCCCCATCCACATGACACAACCCACTTATTAATTGTTTTAATAAAGATTTTGAAATTTATTTATTGAATATAGCCATTCTCTGTGTCTCTCTAGTGCTTTTACAGAGGCGCGCTGCACCATGACCATTCCATACTCCCACTCCCGTCAGATAGACAGACTGATACGGCTTAAAGCTGACAGGCAGCCACAGGCATTTAACACTGGTAGGCGGCTTTTATTTCACGTTGGCCCTGTGAAAGCCTGGCCCCCTAACCCCGGCCTCGGAGTCACAGTCACAAGATGATGAGCAGCTGAGTGAATGACATTCATCTGAATGAATGTTGCTGATGCATTCACATTGTCAGTGCACGTTCACGAGTGTGTGAATGACATTCATCTGCATCACACACACCCCGCCCCGCCTACCTCTTTGTTATGTTAACAGTTAACACTAAACAGCTAACTGCAGTAAGTAGGGTTTGGAGGGACGGGAGTGAACGTTACGTGAAATTCCCCACCCTGGCCAATAAGCATTACGAAACTGTAAGTCCCCCGAGTCCGACCCCCACTCCCGTACCCTACCCCTGCCCGCCCAAGACTGTTTAAGTTCCAACTCGCCATGTACCTAGTAGTACATAGTTTGAAATGTTTGATTGTGGTTAAACTGTGGTTATTGACATGTCATAAAACACCCTTAGTGCAGTGACACTGACTGCATCTGCAAATAATGCATCTATCTCTATGGCAGAAACAGTAGAGATGTACAGGCAGGGAGGGACTGGGAGAAAATAGCATTTTAATCTTATAATTTATAAGAGCCTTTGTATATGGATTGTGTATGTGTAGTAGTTAACAAAGGACAGTGAAGTAATCCCCTAAAACAGAGTGATTTTTTGAGACAGGTCCCCCCTGCAAATATGTAAGGTATGTTTAGGAAAACGACATGCATTGCCTGCATTGACTAAGTTGTCAAAACAACTTCACACACAAATCCTGACTCATGAGCTGGGACCTAAAAATCATGAAACTGAAATAAAAATAACCAGTTTTTCCAGGAACTCTCACGTTTGTGGGAATGGGAAGAGTGGCAGTTGCAGAACAACATAAGGTTGCTGCCTCATAAACAATGTTCTTCGGGATGGCTCTAAACATTGTCACAAATGCCAACCCAACTTCAAAGTAATGTTTGGAATGAGTGGCAAGGTGCATTGTTTTCTGCATGTGGCCTCGAGACTGTCATCGTTAGTGTGATTGTTCAAACAAGTAATCTGTGCTTTATATGACTGTGTATATAACGGCACCCAAGAGCATCCCATTTGTGAGAATGTTTGAAGCCAGCTCGCAGAACCATTGCTTGCAAAGCAGCAACCTCGAGCCACACCTCTCAGGCAGGGATTTTTTTCTTTTTTTAAAAGACACTGCCTGCCTGATTTCTCGGTTTCCATACACTGCGGTGGGTTGTGGGACATGCCAGGGAAGCCACTGGCCCCCCTACTCCCACCGCATAACCAAGGGAAGCTTGCTGGGAGAGTCACCCCATAGAGAGCCAGGAGAAGGGGGGGCATAGCCAGTAGTCACGGAAGCCGCTGGCAAGCCTAGAGCAGGGACTCGGGGAAGCACATGGGGAAATAGAAACAGCTGCCAGGAGAGTCACCCCATAGAGAGCCAGGAGGAGGGGGGGCATAGCAGGTAGTCGGGGAAGCTGCCGGCAAGCCTGGAGCAGGGACTCGGGGTCGGGGAAGCACATGGGGAAATAGACACGGCCGGGGGGGGCTGCCAGGAGAATCATCCCATAGAAAGTCAGGAGGAGGGAGGGCATAGACGGTAGCCACGGGAGCTGTGGAAGCCGCTGGTGAGCCTGGAGCAGGGACTTGGGGTCAGGGAAGCACATTTTATTTATTTATTTATTTATTTATTTAAAAATTATATCCTGCCCCTCCTGCCCACAGGGCAGCCCGGGGCAGTGAACAACATTCATTACAACAGTATAAAATTTTAAAATAATGTAAAAATGCAATATGTGGGGAAACCTCCCCCCCCACCCCCACCCACCCTTTACCAAAAGCCTGATGGAACAGCCAGCATAAATGTACACGTTGAAACAGCAGGAGAGCTTCACCCAGGGAACGTCCAAAAAGGCTCCCACAGGCGATCTCAAGGGTCGCACGGGCACATGGGGAGTGAGGCGGTCCTGTAGATAAGCAGGG
>QEPC01012801.1:2888672-2952189 GCA_003113815.1 Sphenodon punctatus
CAGAAAAACAGCAGTAGCCTCCCCAGCAGCACCGCCAGTCCACCATGGAGGAGATGGGGTGGGCCGATGTGTCAAGGCCATCGGCAGGGCACCGTGGTGTCACAGCTCTACAGGGCTTTGAAGGAGTGGGTGAGGGAGTAGCTGGCAGGGGCTGGGGGGGCCACGGTTCACTTTACCACTGACCTGTGGTCCACCAGAAACGCCCAGCACGCATACCTGGCAGTGACTGCGCACTGGTGGCAGGACCCAGAGGCAGCGCTTGGCAGTGGCAGGAGGGGTCCTGAAGCAGGGTATAGGTGGGCCCTACTTTAGGCCCAAGTCATGCACAGCTCCCGCACCTCAAGGAACCTGGCCACCATGGTGGCATTCCTGGCACTACGCTGGCATTCCTGGCCACCATGGTGAGGGAGTGGGTCACGCCAGGCACGGTCTTCACCAAGGGGTGTGTGGTCACGGACAACGCGGCCAGTATCAAAAAGGCAGTCCATGACGGGGGCTTCACAAGCATCCCTTGTGCCGCACACACCCTCAATCTTGTGGTGAAGGATGCTCTGGGCTTGGGGGAGAAGGGGTTTGGGCCAGGCACCATTAGCTTCCTGGTCGAACGGGGGAGGAAACTGGCGGGGTTTTTCAACCGCAGCATGAAGGGCAGCGAGCTCCTCTGGGAGAAGCAGGCCAAGCAAGGGTCCCCGGTGCACATGCTCATCCAGGAAGTCTCCACCAGGTGGAATTCCACCTTCCTGATGCTCGAGCGGCTTCATGAGCAGAAAGCCACCCTACATCAGGTGAAACTGAAGACAGACATTGAGGCACCTCCAGGGTACAACAGGGAGGAATGGGAGATTCTAGATAACACGGTCTTCGTCCTCAGACCGTTCCTGGCTGTGATGGAGACCATGAGCAGCTCCACCGCCACCCTCAGCCAGGTGACCCTGCTCGTCCATAGTCTCCAGAGGAGCCTGGACGAGAGTCTCGGGGGGCAGGATTGTGGCCCTCTTTGCAGGAAGCTCTCCGATGAGGCGCTTGACTTGGCACAGAAGCTGAAGGTCAAGCTGAGTGCGTGCTTTGATGAGCTCCTGCGCTGGGAGGAATATGTCCTGGCAACCATGCTGGACCCCAGGATCAAGGGCAGCATGGCACGCGAGACAGTGGTCTATGACCTCCGGAAGGGTATGCTGATGCAGAAGGTCCTGCAGGCAGAGCGGGCCATGCAGAAGGACGCCCCTGGGGATGGTGGGAGTGGGAGCAGCGACCCCTTCCAGCCATCTGGGTCTATCCCTGCCCTCTAGCAGTAGCAGCTGCACCAGCAGCAGGATGAGCAGCAGGATGAGCAGCAGCAGCAGGACCCCTACTGCCAGCAGTTCCTCCTGTGTGCAGTTCACTCTCAGGAGCATGGGGCACAGCACAAAAGGGCAAGCAGCGTGGCTGAGGGCAGTGGGGTAGGTGGTGCCCACCCAGAGCTACCAGAGGGAGTATGATGGTGCCTCAGCAGCAGTGGAGACCTACCTGGAGGAGGAGCCATGCATTGATCCTAGCAGTGATCCCTTGGCCTACTGGGCCGGCAAGACCAACGTGTGGCCGGCCCTGTCAAAAGTGGTCAAGGGTATCCTGTCCTGCCCACCAACCAGTGTCCCCAGCGAGAGGATAGTCTCCATGGCAGGGGACATTTGCTCCCCGCACTGCCTGAGACTGGGGACCAAGTTGGTGGAGCAGTTGCTGTTCCTGAAGGTGAACCTTTTGCTGTTGGGATTCCCCGAGCTGCCCCTGGACAAGGAGTGATGGTGCAGTGGCACACGCCATCCCATGCCAGGGGCAGTCTTGGGACGGGGCTCCTCCTCCTCCCCCTCAATCTGGCTAGGGCTACTGCTCCTACGCTGCTGAGGTGCTGTCCCTCCCTCCCAATGCCTGGCACCCACCCTGCCTCTCTCTCTGCCTCTCTCTCTCTCTCTCTCTCTCTCTCTCTAGCATACTAGATGGTCTCGGCCGCCTTATCTGACTGACCTCATGATGCAGGGTGGCATTTGGAAACAAACTGTAAACCTGCCAGCCAGCCTATGGCTAGCTACATGATCTCAGCCCGCCTATGTGACACTGACTGGATCTCGCTCTCTCGTGCTACACACTCTTTGCTAGCCTATCTGAGTGCCCTACTGCCAATGTCCCAGCCTGCCTGCCCTACTGCTTCTCATGCCATGCTGCCTGTCTGCCCACCCAGCTTGCCGCCAAGCTCAAAGTATGCCTCAGTCAGCCTTCCTACCTCCCATGCCAAGGTGCCTGTCTGCCCACCCACGCTGCCTAGCTCAAAGCCTGCCCAAGCCCGCCTGCCCTACTGCCTCTCATAACATGCTGCCTGCCCGCCCGCCCAGGTTGCAAAGCTTGAACCTTGCCTCAGTCTGCCCGCCTTCTGCTCATGCCGTGCTGCCTGACAGCCCGCCCGCCTGCCCAGGTAGTCTAGATCAAAGCCTGCCTCAGTTTGCCTGCCTCTCATGCCACGATGTCCGCCCGCCCGTCTGCCCAGGTGACCTAGATCAAAGCCTGCCTCAATCTGCCTGCCTCTCATGACACAGTGCCTGTTTGCCTACCCTGGCAACCCTGGGTGATGTGCACCACTGGTTTTGTAATCCTGCCGCTGCTGTCTGCTGGTCCATGGGTGCTCGCCCTGGCCAATCCAAATGTGCCCACACAATCCTGCTGCTGCTGTCTGCTGCTGTATGGGAGCTATTCCCTGGCAAATCCAACCATCCTGGCTCCATGGGTGCTGTGTACAGGCAAATCCTGCTGCTTCTGTCTCTGCTGTTCCACGGGTTCTGTGCCCGGGCAACCCAATGTCTGCTGCTGCTACTACCAATGCTGCCTCTGCTGCCCATGCCACGGGTCCTGTGCCCATGAAATCCAGTGTCTGCACCAGCTGCCAGTGCTCCTTTGGGAATTCCAATGTCTGCTGCCAATGCTGCCTCTGCGCTGTCTGTGCCATGGGTTCTGCACCCCGGCAATCCAATGTCTGCTGCTGCTGCCAATGCCACCCATGCTGTCTGTGCTATGGGTTCTGGGGCCCATGATTCCACTCACAGAGATTCATCATTCAACTGCATCAAGAAACAGCCACTCCAGCCCCAGGACTCACTGTCAGGGTTCTGGGACCAAGTTACAGGCAGGGAGGGCTGTGGCCAATATTCAGAAGCTGCCACTCTAGCCCCAGGACCCACCATCATTGGTCTGGGGCCATCATTCCTCACACAGAGGTGATGTCGTTCCACCAAACCAAGAAACAGCCACTCCAGCCCAAGGACCCGCCATCAGGGTTCTGGGGCCAAGTTACAGACAGGGAGGACTGTGGCCAATATCTACAAGCTGCCACTCTTCTTGCCCCAGGACACACCATCATGTTTCTGGGGCCATCATTCCTCGCACAGAGGCAATGTCTTTCAACCACATCAAGAAACAGCCACTCCAACCCCAGGACCCACCGCCAGGGTTCTGGGGCCAAGTTACAGGCAGGGAGGGCTGTGGCTAGGGATGGGCGAACAGATTGCAGTTTGGATGTTTGGTCTGAAACCCGAGTTTGGGTTCGATGGTTCGGTTCAGCCGAGTTCAGTTTGGCCGAACTTGGGCGAACATTCAAAAATAGTGAAACCGAAACAGAACCGAAATTGAAACCAAAACCTAATTTTTGGCCCTGGAAAAATGTTTTTCTGCTTCTGAACTCATCTGAACTCGTTCAAACACGACCAAACTGTTCGGTCGTTCGAGAGTTCGATTCGGACATTCGGTTCAGACATCCGAACAGACCGAGTTTGGTCCGAACTCCAAACATCCGAACCGCATTTTCCCATCCCTAGCTGTGGCCAATATCCAGAAGATGCCACTCTAGCCCCAGGACCCAGCGTCATGGGTTCGGGGTCATCATTTCTCACACAGAGAGCCAATTTTCCAAAGCATCAAGAAACAGCCACTCCAGCCCCAGGACCCGCCGCCAGGGTTATGGGGCTAAGTTACCAGCACGGAGGACTGTGGCCAATATCTTTAAGCTGCCACTCTAGCCCCAGGACCCACCATCATGGGTTTGGGGCCATGATTCCTCGCACAGAGAGCCGATTTTCCAAAGCATCAAGAAACAGCCACTCCAGCCCCAGGACCCACCGCCAGGGTTCTGGGGCCAACTTACCAGCAGGAAGGGCTGTGGCCAATATCTACAAGCTGCCACTCTTCTAGTCCCAGGACCCACTGTCATGGGTCTGGGGCCATCATTCCTCACACAGAGGCGATGTCTTTCAACTACATCAAGAAACAGCCACTCCATCCCCAGGACCCGCCTCCAGGGTTCTGGGGCAGTGTTTCAGGCAAGGAGGGCTGTGACCAATACCTAGAAACTGCCACCTTAGCTCCAGGACACACCGTCATGAGTCTGGACCCATCATTCCTCGCACAGAGGCAATGTCATTCCACACTGCATCAACACCAGGACACACCATCAGGGTTATGGGGTCTATGTTATTGTCAGGGAGGGCTGTGACCAATATCCAGAAGCTGCCACTCTAGCCCCAGGACCCACTGTCATTGGTCTGGGGCCATCATTCCTCGCACAGAGGTGATGTCTTTCATCTGCATCAAGAAACAGCCACTCTAGCCCCAGGACCCACCATCATGGGTCTGGGGCCATCATTCCTCGCAAAGAGAGCCGATTATCCAAAACATCAAGAAACAGCAAGTCCAGCCCCAGGACCCACCATCAAGGTTCTGGGGCCTACGTTACTGGCAGGGAGGGCTGTGGCCAATACCTAGAATCTGCCACCTTAGCCCCAGGATCCACCGTTATGGGTCTGGGGCCATCATTCCTCGCACAGAGAGCCAATTTTCCAAAGCATCAAGAAACAGCCACTCCAGCCCCAGGACCCACCGCCAGGGTTCTGGGGCCAAGTTACAGGCAGGGAGGGCTGTGGCCAATACTTAGCAGCTGCCACCTTAGTCCCAGGACCCACCATCATGGGTCTGGAGCCATCATTCCTCTCACAGAAAGCCTTCATTCCACCGCATCATGGGTCTGGAGCCATCATTCCTCGCACGGAGGCGATGTCATTCCACCGCATCAAAAAACAGCCACTCCAGCCCCAGGAACTGCCACCAGGGTTCTGGGGGCAAGTTACAGGCAGGGTGGGCTGTGGCCAATATCTTTAAGCTGCGACCTTAGCCCCAGGACCCACCATCATGGGTCCGAGGCCATCATTCCTCACACAGAGAACCGATTATCCAACGCATCAAGAAACAATGCCCAAGGCCTATAAAGGCCTGAAGCTCAGGGGAAGGAGTTGCCTGCCAGAGCTCCCTTCCCCTCTGGACTGGAGACTCCAAGCCCAGAAGTCCAGGGTCTCGGATGGGAGCCACCTTCCTCAGAGGACCCACAGACAAAGCAGGTCAGAGAGAAGGGACCTAGCAGGGATCCGCGGAAGGATCCTGACAGTGGGACTAGACCTCCCCAGGGTGGATGCCTGCTTTAGGACTGGTTAAGGGACCCCACAGGGCTAGAAGCCCAGCACAGATGCTACTTTGTGGGGTAGGCCTTGGCTATAAGGAGAGGTTGGAAGCTAAGGGTGGGACCCCTCTTGGGGTACCCATGTAGCATAGATCCTGATAAACAGGAGGTGAAGGTCATGACTGGGGGGCTGGGAGAGCCCCCTCCAGTTACACAATGAACTTGCAGAACCTGTTTTTGTGCAGTCATACATGTTTGGTGTAAGAAGTTTTCCTGACAATTAGGTCACATTCACACCTGACAAGGAGGCACTGTTAAGATGACACACAGGCAAGGACGTGGCAGCGGGGAGGAACCTAATGCTAGAAGTAGCACCAGTGCAAATGGGGTTCTGCCACAGCTTTGCTCACGCATGACAGGGCTGGATTTTGTACCCTGGCATGCACAAGAAAAGCCACAGCAGAACTCTGTTTGCACCGACGCTACTTCCGGCATTGGGCTCCTCCCTGCTACTGTGTCTTTGCCTGTGTGTCATCTTAACAGCACTTCCTTGTCAGGTGTGAATGTGGCCCCAGGGTTGAGCACTTTCCTGCAATTCCAATGGAAGGTAAGAGTGGTCACCACTTTGTCTGAATGAGCCTTTTCAATTGCCGTTTTTAGACAAGACAGTACCACGCATGTCCAACCAGTGGATATGTGTGTTACTGCCCATTTAAAAGGGGCAATGGGTAGGCACGCACACCTACGACCCATACACCTCCACCCAACTCCCTGCATGGAGCAACCAGGAGAAACCCAGGTTGCTCCATGTGGGGGCATGGGTGGCCAGTGGGTGATGGGGACACACACTGAGCGCACACCCATCCACCACCATCTAAATCCTCCACACCCACCAGAAGTGCATGTGCACTCCACTGAGCTCACATGGACCTGCCTCCCCCACCTCACAGCATCCATCTAAAAATAGCTAGTGGAAGCGAAGGTTAGTGGTATGCACCAGGCCCCCAAGTCATTTTCATTTTTCATTTTGTTTTTTTTTATTTTAAGATGTCATTTTTGTTATCATTATTAACGATAGACAATGTTATTATCATTATCGTTATCAGTACTGGTACCATTTTAAATGAAGATTTTATTTTTGGTATCAGTATTGTTATCAGTATTGATTCCCATGCGCAACTGAAGGGTGATTTCAGACGTTATGGCCGGGCGGTTCACCACAGTTGATTCCCGGTGGGGGCGAACAAAACAACACCCCCCCGGGGTTAATAAAAGCCCCGAACAGACGTGACGGGACCGGGACCACAGCTGGGAATCGGGCCGACACATCACGGATCAGGGCAGCAAAACAGACGTGATGCCGATCCCCAGCCGTGGTCAAAACACCCAGAAGCCACCGGGCAGGGACGGGACACAGACATGGCCGCCTGAGGGCAAACGAAGCCAAAAGGCACACAAGGGAATGCCCACACAAGGGAAATGGGAAGGGAGGGGGGAAGAGGGAGAAGAGGCTGACAGGTACCACACACAGCAGGCACACAGACAGCGGAGGCACAGCGGAACACATAGCATGACCACACGACCAGGCACACACACACCTGGACACACACAAGGGAAGGGAAGGGAAGGGGGGCACGGGTGCCCGGAAAACACACAAGGCACAATGGGAGCAGGGGGGGGGACACGGAAGAGGGGGGGGAACCGCAAAGGGGCAGGTCAGGACACAGGCAGCAGCAACCCCCACCCCCACAGCAGCACAGTCCGCATGGGCACCCCCACAGCAACACAGGCAGTCTTGGAAAGTGGGGGGGGCCAGGACCCCGGGACCAAGGCATGATGTGGGCCTGCAATGCACAGCGAGCCGGGCGGAGATGGTCCAGGAGGAACACGGAGACTCCACAGTCACTGAGGGGCAGATGGAGGGCAGCCAGGACAGGCGGAGCTGTGTTGCAGGTCCAAGGACACGCACCCCCCCTAGGAAGCACCGAGGGCCAGTCCGGGGGCACCTGAACCCCCAGATCACACAAGCACCCAAGAGGGAGGGGGGGGCCGTGCAGCAGGTGGCAGCGCCAGCAGGTGGGGACAGGTAGCTGGACACAGGCGGGTCGGAGAGGCTATGCAGGGCGCCGCACCCAGGCACCAGGGAGGGCAACCATGGAGGGGAGCCCAGGGTGTGCAGTCAGACTGGGGGGTGGAGCCCAGAGGGGGCCCAGGGCCACAGGCAGGGGCAGCAGCACCCCGCAAAGCAGGCTGCACAACAGCACGGCAGAGACATCAGGGCGGGAGCAGCCAGCAGAGGCCGCCCCCCCCTGGACTGGGGCGGGAGTCCACACGGGGTCAGGACACCGGAGGGGCCGGGAGGAGCACAGGGAGTCACAGGCTGCCGCTGGGGGCCACTGCGGGCCCAGGGTCCGGGTGCCCCGCCTGGTGAACCAGATGGGGCCAATGGATCAAGCCCCAGAAGTACCCCAGCACGGACATGTGGTGGGCGATCAGGTAGTAGGCCTCAAAGGGATCATGCATGGAGAGACCCAGCTGGACGTTCACACGGGACCACACCCCCAACAGGGCCGACAACTCTGCCGCGGAAGGCTCCGACACACAGTAGGCATCAGAAAGGGGCCAAGGAAGATGTCCCAGCTCCAGCAGCCGGTGGTACACCGCCCCACAGGTGCGCTGGTACCCATGCGCCCCGTGAACACAGGCAAAGTAGGACACGACCAAGGCAGGGCCACCCTCAGCAAGGCACACCGTGTAGGCGCTCAGCCCACACACCACCAGCACAGAAACGGTCTCAGTCCCGGACCAGGGCACATGCGAACACCGCTTGTCCGGGATGAGCCCCTCAGGGAAGCAAACCAGCCCCAGGGTCTCCATATGCAGCCGGCAATCATGAGCACTCGCCTCATAGCCGAAGTAGCAAAGTCCGGAGCTCAAGTTCTCAAAAGCCCCCGCATGGCGGTCTGGGGTGCCCAGGAGCAGCTGCACAGCTGGGGTATGCCACAGGTCGCAAAGAGACATGGTCTCGCGGAAGGTCCAGATATGGGGGACCCCATGGGGGCCAGGGAGTGGGAGCCTGGTGGATGGGCAACCAGCCATGGTCCGGCACGACAGGGAGAATAACACAAAGGACAGGGGGGCACACACACCCTCCAGGTCTGGGAGTGCCTCCGAGGGATCCCAAGGCCAGGGAAAGTGGCCGCGGACTGCAACAATGTAGCACAACAGAGCAAGGCATGGGTGCAGACCTGGCACAGCTGCAGAACACAATAGCGCTCACACTGTCCGGCTAATTGCACCTCCAAGGCCATACTGTAGCAAACAGCGGGGGGAGGGGAGGCAGGGTGGTGGTGGAGATGGCTGATGGAATGCAGCTGTCCAGGGAGTGCGCAGTCCCGCGCACCCGTGCAGGGGTGAGGCCAGGTGCACTGCCTGCTGGTACCCCCAATTGCATGCATGCATACCCCTGCCCCCCCTTGGGGGGGCCATGCCCGCCTAGGGGCCCACCCCCCGGACAGCCCTGACAGGCTGCTTTAGCAAGAGGGGCGGGGTATAAATCTATTAAATAAATAAATATATAAATCAGAGGCCCTGTATAACTGTTCCCGTCCCCCCCTGCAGCCCCACCACCATGGAGTGGGACAGGGCAGCTGCCTATTGGATGCACCTCGCGCTCGCAGCCGAGTAGTTCCACGACCACACCAAGCACCTGCATCTCCTGACCGTGGAGGTGCAACTGGCCGTCCGATTGCAGTTTTCCCTGGCCCGGATAGCTGCAAGGGGCCTCTGGGCCCACCACGGGCGCAGGAGAGCTCGTGCTTGGCTCAGAGTGCTCAGAATCTCCAGGGCAGATTGGCAGGCTGTGAGCCGGAGCCGGACCTGGCCCGCAGTGCTCCGAGGGGCTGCCAGGCACCTCCTCTGGGCAAGGGAGATCATGCGTCGGGCAGCCCTGCTCGCTATGCCCATAGGCAGATGCCTATGGGTCGCTGAGCGCCCACAGACGTGGTGGGCTAGGGCGCTGGCCCAGTGGAAAGAGCCAGAGTGGAGGGCCCACTTTAGGATGAACAAGAGCACCCTGCTCTGCCTAGCGGAGCTCCTTACACCCTGGCTGGAGCGGCAGCACACCTCCATGCGGGACCCATCCCCATGGTCCAGCAGGTGGCAATAGGGGTCTGGGCCCTTGCTAGGCCCGACTCCTGCCGGTCCGTGTCCCAGCACTTCGGGGTGGGGCTCACCACTGTCGCCTGTATCCTCCGGGATGTGTGCGAGGCAATGGAGGGTGTGCTTTTGGAGAGAACGATCCAGGTAGTGGACCAGGGGGCCATGATGGCGGGGTTCGTGGCCGGAGGTTTCCCCCAACTATATGGGAGCCGTGGACGGCACCCACATAGAGATACTCCGCCCAGCCGCCGTGGAGGCGCTGGAGTATGTGAACAGGCACAGTTATTACTCCCTGCAGCTGCAGGGGGTGGTGGATCACCGGGGCCGGTTCATAGACATCTACACGGGCAACTCCGGCCGCAGTCACGACGCCTGAATCATGACCATCTCACCCTTCTATGCCCGCATGTTCCGGGGGGACTTCGCAGACATGGGCATGAGNCATGTTCCGGGGGGACTTCGCGGACATGGGCATGAGGTGGATCGAGGGGGTCCCCATGCCCCCCTGCATTCTGGGGGACCCTGCCTACCCCCTCACCCACTGGCTGATGAAGGTCTACCCTGTCCCGAGCACCCCAGCGTAACTGGTATACAATACCCGCCTGAGTTCCCGCCGGACCGTGGTGGAGCGTGCCTTCGGGGCCCTCAAGCAGCGCTGGAGGAGTCTAGCTGGTCGGCTGGATTACACCGTATCGACCTTGGCCCTGGTGATCGGGGCCTGCTGCATGCTGCACAATGTCTGCAAGACTGAGGGGGTGGCCCTGGAGTACCCAGAGCCCCACCGGCCCCCCCGGTCCCACGCCCCTGTACGTGAACGCCGAGAACCCCAGGGAGTACCGTTACGCAAAGCGGATCTGGGATGCCCTGGTGAGGCATATCGCCCAGGGGGCCCAGTTGTGAGGGATTCCCCCCCTGGGGCACCCCCCGCAATTACGTGGCCATGCCCCTGCACTGGTGGGCCCCAACCCCTGTCCCCCACAAAAGAGAGCAGCAGCCATACTAGTGCAAGCAGCCTTTATTTACCCCAAGTGCACTTTCATCCTGTCCCTCCACCCCTGCGTTGCCCTGTCCCCTACAGTGGCCCCTGTCACATCGCCCTCCCCCTCACACCCCTTCCCCTAACCCCCCTTGCTTCCTTGATCGTCCCCGTGAGCGCCCGGTGTGCTGCCTCCTGGTCCATCAGGGGGGTGGGCAGTTGGGAGGAGAGGGAGGCCGGGGCCTGGGGTGGCCCCCTGGGAGGCTGCACCCTCTGGACTGCCAGGGGCACCAGGAGGCGGATGTGTGGCCCCATAGGGTGTGGGGGTGGCTGGGGTGCCTGGGCAGGGGCGGGGCTGCCGTGGGTCCTGGCATTGGGACCTGGGCAGGCAGGGTGCCCGGGGGTGCACCTGCCATCACATAGGCACACATCATGCCGGCATGCAGGAGCAGGGAGTTCCCAATATCGTGGGACCTGTCCATTTTGGCTGTGTGCTCCCGCACCATCCTGATGATGGCCTGCTCCAGCCTCCCGAGTGCCTCCACCTGCCTGCTGTGTTCCCAGCACTCCTGCCTCTGCTCCAGGTGTACCTCAGCCTGGAGCCTCTGGTCCCTCTCCTCGGCCCACTCCAGGGACCGCTTGATGGCTGCCTCCATGCGGGCCACAGCCTCGATCATCCTCTCCCCCTGTTCCGCTGCATTCTGGATGATCTCCTGCGCCTGTTCCTCCCTCCTCCTGCAGACCCATGCCTGGTACTCCCGCATGCGCTGCGCTGGGGCCACGGGCCCTTGGGATGCTGGCTGCTGGGGTTGCCCTGTGGGTACGAGAGGGTGAGTCCGATGCTGTCCCTGGCCCCTGCCCTCTGCCCGGGATGGGGCAGGGGCCCTTCGGGCCCCTGGGCATCCCTCCCGGGCCCTCCCCACCCCCTGACCCTGGCCCCTCCCACCCCCTCCGACTGCCCAGGGACCCTCTCCCTGCACCCCGGGGTGCCCTCCATACCGCCCCGCCTGCCTCACCTGGTTCCTGCACCTGCTGGCTGGCCTCCTCAGCAGCTGCTGGCTCAGTCTCCTGGGTCTGTTCCTGGGGTGTTCTGTGTCCTGCAGGCAAGGGAGAGGGCTGTGGCTGTCGGGATGCATGGTTGGGGGACCTGGGAATGGGCCCCCTCCCACCTTGCCGGTGGGGGCTGAGGCTCAGGTTGGGGTGGCCCCTGCCCCCTCCACACACACCCAGCCCTTGCCCTCCTGGGCATGGTCCCTCCCCTCTCTGGGTTGGCTGCTTACCCTCAATGTCTGTCTCAGATCCCTCGGAGGCTGGCCCCTCAGTGTGGGAGTGCTCGCCCATGGACCACTGGCTGAGGGTGATGAGGGTGCCGGCCAAGGAACTCCACTTGGCTGGCCTGGGGGTGGGTGCTCTCTGGGCTGCTGCCGGGGGGGCCTGCAGGTGCTGGAGGTCCTGGGCTGCTCTTCCTGGGGGTCCGGGGTCCTGGAGCTCGTGTCTACCAGGCGGGGGGCAAGGGGAGGAGGTACCTCGGCCCGTTCCCTGCCCTGGACCACAGCGCTCCCCACAAGCCGTGGGGCGACTATGGACCCCTTCGTATGGAGGATGCAGTCCAGGGCATCGTAGAAGGGGGCGGTCCAGGCCCCGTGTCCGGACCACCTATTACTGTCCCGGATGGCCTTGTACCCCCTCTTCAGCTCCTTGGCCTTTGAGAGGCACTGTGTCGCTGTGCGCTGGTGCACTGCCTCCTCCATATCCTTCACTATGTCCTGGTAGACATGCTCATTGCACTGGTTGAGGGCGATCTCCAGCTGGTACTCCAGGGTCCCCCAGATCCTGATGAAGTCCCGGGTCTCCTGGAGGCCCCACTGGCCCCCTCAGTGGTACGCCTTCCTCCGTCATCTCCACAGTGGGTCATCCTCCTCCTCCTCCACCTCTGCCTCCACCCGGGCAGGACCGGTGTCCTCCTGGAGCTCGTCTGCCCGGGCCCTTTTCCGTGTCTGTGGGGACAGTGGGTGGGGGGTGTAGGGTTGGGTGCGGATTGGGCCCCCTCGCAGGGGACCCCTGTCCCCCGCCTCCCTGCCAGTCACCCGAGCGTGGCCCATGCCCCCCCGGGAGCCCCTGAGCCCCCTGTTCACCTCCCCTTCCTTTCCCTTACCTGTTTCCTGGGTGCCTCCTCCGGCCCTGGTCCGGCTGCTGTCCCCGGGGCGTTCCGTTCCTCCTGCTGCTGCGGGTGTTGTCCCTGCATCTCCTGCATGGTCGGCATGACCCCCGTCTCCCCCTCCTCTGCCTGCGCTCCCTCCACCTCCATCGCTGCCCCTGCCTCCTCCTCCTCCTCCACCGTCATTCTCTCGCCCACCGCTCTCTTCCACCTCCCTCCTCGCTCCATCCCACCACGCTTACCTGCTGCTGATTTCCCTTTAAATCTCCCTCCGGTGATTGTGTTCTTGCTGGTTGCCTGGCAGCGACGCTGCATGTATTGTCCATGGCTGGGGCTCATTTCCTTTGGTTCTGCCCAGGGATTGGCGTCCAGACATTACTTTTTGTTGTTTCCCGGTGAGGATCTCTTTGACCATGGTTCCCGGGATTTTGCGCCAGGGAGCCCAGGAAGTGTGGTTGTAATTGACCCCATGTGAGTATTGAGCGTGGTGAACATCTGGTGCACGCCGAACAGACGTTCAGGGCTCTTTGGTCCTGCCGCGGGATTGAGCATGGTTCACTGTGGTTGAGCGTGATCTCGTAACATCTGAAAACACCCGAAATCTATCTAAATCTAAGGCAGACAGAGGAAGGGAAAAGAAAAACTATATATTATCTAATCAATTAGCTATATCTAGATTCTAATCTAATCTATATGTCTATATTATATATTTGTATCCAATCTATATAACTATTCTAATCTAATCTCTCTCTCTCTCTCTGTCTATATATAATATATATCTATATGTCTATATATGTCTATATATAATATATCTATATCTAATCTATACTACCTATCTATATATAATGCACAGGGTGGAGAAGGGCAGGGAATGGGAGAAGGTAAAATGTAGGGTATGTAGAAGGAAAGGTATTGGTAATACAATGAGGGCTAGGGAGGATTTTTGTGTGCAAGCACCACAGTGTAGTGAAAGTTTACGCTAGGGATGGGCAAACAGAATGCGGTTTGGATGTTCGGACGTTCGATCTAAAACCCAAGTTTGGGTTTGGCTGTTTGGTTTGGCGGAGTTCGGTTTGACCGAACTTGGCCGAACAGCTGAAAATAGGGCTATCGATACCAAAACTGAATTCGAATTTTTTTTTTTGGTATCTGTATCATTTGACCCTGAAACCACCCCTGGTCTCCACCCCTGGTGCCAGGAAGTCTGCTCCTCAGCTGCCTCCCATTTCCAGTCATGTTTTTCCCGCCTTTCAGTCATGTTTTTCCCACCCCCGAACTCATCCGAACTTTTCCGAATTGTTCAGCCGTTCGAGCATTCAGTTTGGACGTTCCGTTCGGTTCTGTCGTCCGAACAGGCCAAGTTTGGCCCGAAATCTGAACTTCTGAACTGCGTTCACACATCCCTAGTTTGCGGAAGACCATTGTACACCGGTAGAGCCAGTGAGTGAGCACTTATAGTTTTATTCGGCCTGCGTATGCTGTAGAATCCATCTTGTCTGACGTGTGTCACAAGAAAATACTGGACTATAGGTCTAACAAATATGTAAAGATAAAGGTTAAACATGTATGTAATGTAAAAGTTAAAAACTAAAAACTCACTTCATGCAATGGATGTGTCTTATGTATCCCTCTTTGGAAACTTTTCTGTATCCCATGGTAACTGTTGTGCAGAATGTCAAGGCCGGCTAGAGCAGTTAGATGTTATGGGAAGTCCTTATCAGTAGTGAGCTTAATTGGGAGCTAAAAATGCTCAGCCTATGGAAAAATACAGCTGCACTAGCTAGAATTGGTTACACATGTGCAGGATTTGTAGAGTGAGTGTGTAACATCAGAATACTATAAGATACAGCAGCCGGGGTCCCATCTTGGAACTTCATTGCTGGCTACTTTGCAGACATGCTGAGGGGCGCATCAGAACCTGGGGCCCACCTGGGGATCATCTTGCAGCCGTTGTTAGAGTTCCCCGGCGTGCATATAGGGATGTGGGAGAAGTCTCTTTTACTTTCTGTATTCATTGGGGTTATTGTTTTTATCTTTATGGTTTATTATATTTAATAAAACAGCTTTTTGGCACCCATTGGTCTGAATCATCATTGTACTGATAAAAAAACACGTAATTTCGAAACACACAGTTCTATAAATGCAACCTGACAAGCAGAACTCTCGAAGAACAGAGGCCCCGGACCTTCTGACTTTTCATTGGGCTTGTAAAACCTGGCTGTTCCACCAGGCACTTTTTAATACAAGTTTTTATTTTAAGAACAAGATTTTTGCAATCTAAGGCATTGGATCAAGGAGAAGAAAATTAACATTGCACGCAAATGGGGTTTAGAGGATTATTAGGGAGATTATGATCACAAACTAAACCCATTATATGAGCTTTGCCTATGGGGGCTTAATATAAGTATCTAGGGCACATGCTCCAATTTTTTTTTAAAAAAAATAGTATATAGTATGCTTTCCCAAGGGTGTTTGTATATTCTCAGCCAGAGAAGGACACTTAAAATATTAAGGAGTTTTAAAAGTAAAGGATTAAGATAAAACAAGAATATCTCGATAAATCCAATGGAAGTTTTAAATGATATAGGAAAGTTCAGCAACTCTACATGCCATATGCATAAAATGGGAAGGGCTTGTCTAGGGTCGACTTATTGATATGTTTTAAAATTGATATTATTATTGTGAGTATCTTGTTTTATATGTTTTGTGTGTTTGTGTGTAAAATAGAATGGCTTCGGCTACGTTAATAAATTTTACTACTACTACTACTTTGGTGGAGGGGACAGATGAGGGAGGGATAGGATGGGTGGGGGGTTGAGGGCTAGGGTGGGTGTTGTTTTGTTTTATGTTTATATTTTTGGCATCACCATGTGGTTTTATATTAGTATTTTATATTTTTGTTTTAAGGTATAAGTCGCCCCGAGCTTCTTTGCAGAAGGGGCGGGGTATAAAATTGTAAAATAAATAAATAAATGGATGATATAAAAAGGCCTGGCCCTTCCATTATAAAAGGTTGCAGTGTCCTCCGACAAATCCCCCTGATTGGTTGTGGGAAGCAGCAGGCCTTGAGCAATCACAGAGTGCCTTGAAACTGCTGGGGCCTGCTAGTGCTGTTCATTGGCCAGCGATACATCCATCAGATACTGCTGAGCTGCTCACCCCTCCCAATGAAGGGCCCAATGAAAGAGTTCAACCCTGTTTAGGGCTCCAAGATGTCTGCTCCCTCCTCCCCTCTCCACGTTTTCCCTCTGAAACCCAACTGCCACAGCACTAATAATGACATTGTTGTTTTCATTATCATTATTCTCAGTTGTCATTTCAGTTATCATTATCATTATTCTCAGTTGTCATTTCATTATTGCAATAATGAAAATGACATTTTGTTATCGTTATTGTAATAATGAAAACGACGTTCACATCCCTAGCAAACGTGCTGCAAAGTATTTCTACAATGTATGTTGAAGAAGACTGAAAAATAGCTACTTAATTTTAAACATTTATATCCAATATTCTACATTTTGTTTCAATCTAGCCATCTTTCCTGGCTTACTGAAATCCTTGCTCACAGTGTTACCAAAGCACTTCTGACAAGATCTGTTGGGGATGCCTGTGAAAATCAATGACAGATTAATCTGGTATTCTGTTTCAAAGAATAACCTTCCTACCTATTCAATTTCAAGAGCTCTTTCCTTACCTTTCTACTTAAACAGAAATAAATAAACAAACAGAAGCACCATTATGAAACTAGCTTTTTGGAAAGGTTGTCAATCTGATGGTATTACAAAACATGCAAACCAGTTACTGAGTCAGGTTGGGTAATGTTTACTTACACTGAGGAGGAGAAGTACCATCTCCACAAGAAGTCCTATTGTTGACTTTGATGAGCTCAGAGTGTGACGTTCCACTAGATAATGATATGGTATGCTGTTGCTTCGTAACCCTAATTTAATAAACCATTTTGAGGAACTTTGGACTTCCTTATTTTTATCTTCATGAGGATGTTTCAATCCATTTTACATAAAAAATGTAGGACCAGATTGTAATACTGTTACACTGAGAAGTGCCTTACATTATAGATACTGAACTGAATGCAACTCCTTTTATTTATTTACATAGCTTATATCCCGCCCCTCCCAGCAAAGCAGCTCGGGGCATCTAACAATCGTAAAATAAATTAAGTATAAATATAAAATTCAACAATAAATAAACAAATCAATAAAACAAACATAAAACAGTCCATATGGGGGATGGGTTTTTTTTTAAAAAAAAGCAAAAGCAGAAACCTCCCTACCCTAACCCCATCCCCCGCCCTCTACCCATCTCCCTCACCAACTCAGGGGACTTTGAGAAAGGCACCCCCAGTGGAAAGCAGGGGCTGATTCAGCACGTGGGGAGTGAGGCGGTCTCGCAGGTAGGTAGGGCTGAGAAGGTGTAGGGCTTTATAGGTAAGCACCAACACCTTGAAGTGGGCCTGGAAGACTATTGGCAGCCAGTGCAGAGAACGGAGCACTGGTGTAACATGCTCTCTGCAACCCATCCCCATAAGGAGCTGGACTGCCGCATTCTGCACCAGTTGCAGCCTCTGGACCTTTATCATGGATAGCCCCACATAGAACACATTACAATAGTCCAGTCTTGAGGTGATGAAAGCATAGATGCTTTCAGAGTCAGAGTCCGAGGCTTATGGCTGGAGCCACCGCACAAGATGTAACTGGTGTAATGGGTTCTCCCTTTAGAGTAAAATACTAATCCATGTGTGTAAGACTTATAAGTTGAAGTTAAAGGGAAAATCCTGTATTCCAAGGTCACCTAGGACCTGATTAATCTCTGAATGAAATTAATGGACATGTTTTCAATAATTTCAATGTATAGATTTCTATGCTTGTATTAAGTTGGATGGGACCACTCACAGGAATACAAGTACTCAATATGAGTAAAAGTTTAAATGTCTAATATTTATAAATGTTTAAAAGCACAAATTTATAACAATCTGTTGCATTTCAACCAACACATGTGCCAACCATGGTTTATGTGTAAGAGGGTGATAATGGAAGTGATGTTGGTTCGGCAGTGGCCCAACCTTATACAGTGAGGAAAAATGACATGGACACAGTCTGGACCAGATTGGGCCACTGGGAAGCAGCCAACCGGCCACACCCCACCACTTTGCACAGCACCCCACCTCCCACCATAATGGGCAGCCAATGACAGCCAGCCATGGCTGCCGAACATGGAGGATCTTATCTGGGACTGGTCATGGCAGGCCACATCAGACAAAATAGCCTGCTGTGGCCCACTTTGCCCCGATCAGGTGGATCTTAGCCTGGGCTGTGACTTGGAGACTTTCTAGGGTCACAGCCTGGCTAGCCGCCAACATGGCATTGGACAATCCAGGGCCAATATCTGGTGGTGCCTGCACGAACATGCAGGTGAGTTCAGGGCAAGATTGGGTCAAAGCCAGCCACAGCGTGATTGTGACATCTGTTGACACCCAGGGTCTTTTTCCAAGTCCAGTACTCTTTCTCACCCTGAACCTTACTAAGAAAAATACTAATGTGGTATTTTAGTTTGAGAAGATTCCCTCTTTGGGATGTACACACACATTGGGTGAGATCATCAAAAAAGAAAAAAAAGTCTGGCTGCTTTCAGAATCTCAGGAAATCACTGCAAGTCCCGTCAGCAGCCCAGGGCTGCTTTGGCTATGGTTTTGGGGCAGGGAGGGTGCTTAATAAGAATTCTTGAAACAGCTTGAGATAGGTGTTTATTATTTTCATTTTTGCCTGTTTAACATTGACCTTTCCAAACATACATTCCAGAACTCTCTGGAGTCTGCTCTTGTTTGCAGATCAGGATGTCATCTATGTACCTTCAAATATTTGTTGCACTATTGTATCAAACATTCAGGAGCAAAGCATAAACCTAATAGTAATCTGTGAAATCAGTATTTCCCAAAGGGTGTGTTAAAAATGCGCAAACGTGTGTTGTTCTTTCGCAAGGGAACTTACTAAAACCAGATGGTGTGTCCCATGTAGAAAAATATTTGATCTCAATTTCTCCAAAGATTTCTTTTGGATGTAGGAAAATGTTCCCGTTCTACATACTTAAATTGGGGTCTGAACATAAGTGAAGAGTTCAGTCTTTCTTTTTCATAACTAGTGAATAGTCACACTAGTAAACAGTTATACTATATTAGTCAACTCTATTTTATATTCTGTGGACTTTCCAATGGTATTAAGACTATCTGGAAACTGATCCTCAACCTATATTTTACCCTCTAATGAGTATACTCTCTGTGAAAGGCCAAGGGCCTGATGTGTTTAACCCTAACTTGTGTAGAAGAAATTCCATACTCACAAGCTGCTGGTGAAAATCGGTCAGAGTTCTTTATTGATCTCAAAGCGCAAATGAGAGAGAGCAAGACCTGGAGAATATGCAAATCTCCAGGCTGGTCTGAGAAACAGCAAATTGCCTAGTTCTTTTATGGGGTTACAGTTCAAAGCAATAAATGCAACATGTCACTCAAAGTACATCATGAAATTGCAAAGATTACAGCAATTGTTTACATAAACAGCAGGAATATTTCTCAAAACTATATAGCTCAACTGTTTATGGTATGAAAGTCTACACAATTTCCAATTAGCCTATACAACTGCAAGGTTATCTATCTCTTATCTACTTGTAAAAAGAACAGTGTGAAACTGTTCTCAGCCTGAACTGCCAAGGTAATTAGCTTTTGTTAAGCAGGCAAAGTTCATTTAAAAAAGGCTGCTTCTTTTTCCCTACCCAGCATCCATCTGTCTTCCATCTTGTGCTCTCTTGCTTACTCTGGTTCTGTATGGTTCTTATGTTCATAAGGTCTTAATATAAAAATTCCTCCACACTTGGATACTCCTTTCCCTGGCACAAATTGCACACAATATCTTTTCAATATTGTCATGTACATTTACATCAAGTTCGCGTACACCAACAGGTGGAATAAACCCTGTACTATATACTCTAGAATGTACGTTTGTTTTTAACAAAATATGGCAAACACAAAAATTACTTTTTTCTTTAAGTTCAATATAAAGACATTGCACCACTTCTTTGGTTTGTGTACCAGTGTCCAAGTTAAAAGACACAAGATTTCAATTAATATGCAAAGTAATATGCCCATCACTTGATGTTGCTGTTCCAAATGTAGTTCCTCCTATGAAAATTTCTTCTTTGCTGGTGCTATCTTTTCTTTTCTTTTTTGCAAGCTATGCACTCTTGTTTCTTTTCAAGCATATGTTTATGCTGCTTGCAAAATAGCTGGGGGGTTTTCAGTTGTTGCAATGTTTTCCAAAGCCTGGACAATGGGTATTTTCAGGTGTTACGAGATCACGCTCAACCACAGTGAACCACGCTCAATTCCGCGGCGGGGCCAAAGAGCCCTGAACATCTGTTCGGCGCCTGCCAGATGTTCACCACGCCCAATACCCACATGGGGTCAATTACAACCATGCTTCCCGGGCTCCCCGGGGGAATATCCCGGGAAGCGTGGTCAAAGAGATTCCCACTGGGAATCAACAAAAAGTAACATCTGGATGCCAATCACCCAATGGAACCAAAGGAAACGATCCCCAGTTGTGGACAATGCAAGCAACATCGCTGCCAGGCAACCAGAAACAATACAACCACCGGAGGGAGATTTAAAGGGAAATGCGCAGCAGGCAAGCATGGTGGGATGGAGCGAGGGGGGAGGTGGAAGAGAGCGGTGGGAGAGAAAGCGAGGATGGAGGAGGAAGGGGCAGTGGTGGAGGGAACGCAGGTGGAGGAGGGGAAGCAGGGGGTCGTGCTGAGAATGGAGGAGGTGCAGGGACAACACCCGCAGCAGGAGGAACATGACGTCCCGGGGACAACAGCCGGACCAGGGGAGGCGGAGGCACCCCGGAAATGGGTAAGGGGAATCAAGGGGAGGGGAACAGGGGGCTATGGGGCACCCAGGGGGAGGCACGGGGCACGGGGCACGCCTGGGTGCCAGGCAGGGAGGAGGGGTGCCAGGCAGGGAAGGGGCACCCTGCAAGGGGGCCAGAACCGCACCCAACCCTATACCCCCCCACCCCCTGTCCCCACAGACATGGAAAAGGGCCCGGGAGGACGAGTCCTCGGAGGACACCAGCCCTGTCTGGGTGGAGGAAGAGGAGGAGGACCCACAGTGGAGAAGAAGGAGGAAGGCCTACCACAGAGGGGGCCAGTGGGGGCTCCAGGAGACCTGGGACTTCATAAGGATATGGGGGACCCTGGAGTACCAGCTGGAGCTCGCGCTCAACCAGCGCAACCAGTATGTCTACCAGGACATAGTGGGGGACATGGAGGCAGCAGGGCACCATGGCACAGTGCCGCTCCAAGGCCAAGGAGCTGAAGAGGGGGTACAAGGCCATCCGGGAAAACAATAGGTAGTCCGGAAATGGTGCCCAGACTGCCCCATTCTACGATGCTCTGGACTGCATCCTGCACATGAAGGGGTCCATAGTCACCCCAAGGCTCGTGGGGAGCACTGTGGTCCATGGCAGGGAATGGGCCGAGGTACCCCCTCCCCTCGCCGCCCCCCAGATAGACACGAGCTCCAGGGCCCCGGACCCCCAAGAGGAATGCCCTTGGACCTCCGGCACCTGCAGGCCCCTCCCCCGACAGCAGCCCGGAGAGCACCCCCCCCCAGGCTGGGCACGTGGAGTCTGAGGCCGGCACCCTCATCACCCTCAGCCAGTGGTCCATGGGGGAGCACTCCCACACCAAGGGGCCGGCCTCAGAGGGATCTGAGACGGACATTGAGGGTAAGCAGGTGACCCGGAGGGGGGAGGGACCGGGCCCACAGGGCCAAGGGACAAGCGGTGGGTGGGTAAGGATGGGCCAGGGCCAGCCCCAGCCCCCCACAGGCAAGGTGGAAGGGGGCCCCTCCCCAGGTCGCCCCAACGCACACCCCTACACCCACAACCCCCCTCCTCACCTGCAGGCCACGGAACACCACGGCACCAGACCAAGGCGACCGAGCATGCAGCTGCCAAGGAGCCCAGCCAGCAGGTGCAGGAACCAGGTGAGGCAGATGGTCCGGTAGGGAGGGCACTCCGGGGTGCAGAGAGGGGGTCCCCAGGCAGTTGAAGGCTTGGGATGGGCCAGGGTTGAGGGGTGGGGAGGGGCCGGGAGAGATGCCCAGGGGCCCGAGGAGCCCCTGCCCCATCCCAGCCAGGGGGCAGGGGCCCGGGGCAGGATCGGACTCACCCTCCCGTACCAACAGGGCAACCCCGGCAGCCAGCATCCCCAGGGCCCGTGGCCCCAGCGCAGTGCATGAGGGCGTACCAGGCACGGGTCCACAGGCAGAGGGAGGAACAGGTGGAGGAGATAATTCAGACCTCGACGGAACAGGAGGAGAGGATGATAGCAGCCGTGGATCAGATGGAGGTGGCCATCGAGTGGTCCCTGGAGTGGGCAGAGGTGAGGGACAGGAGGTTCCAGGCCAAGGTGCGCCTGGAGCAGAGGCAGGAGTGCAGGGAACACAGCAGGCAGGTGGAGGTGCTCGGGAGGCTGGAGCAGGCCATCACAGGCATGGTGCAGGAGCACTCAGTGAAGATGGATAGGTCCCACGATATTCAGACCTCCCTGCTCCTGCACGCCAGCATGATGTGCGCCTATGTGATGGTAGGTGCACCCTCAGGCACCCTGCCTGCCCAAGTCCCAATGCCGGGACCCTCGGCGGCCCCGCCCTCCACCCAGGCACCCCAGCTTCCCCCACGCCCTCAGGGGCCGTGCATCCACCTCCCAGTGCCCCCTGCGCTCCAGAGGGTGCAGCCTCCCAGGGGGACACCCCGGGTCCCATCCCCCCCCACTGCCAGCCCCCCTGCTGGACCAGGAGGCAGCACAGGACACTGTGGGGAACATGGACAGCGGGGGGGAAGAAAGCTCACAGGGCTCCATGGCCCCCACCGGGCGCTCACGGGGATGACCAAGGAAATGAGGGGGATTGGGGGGAAGGGGTGGGAGGGGGAGGGCAGTGTGATGGGGACACTGTAGGGGACAGGGCACAACCTGGGTAGAGGGTCAGAGTGGATGTGTACACTTGGGTGCAATAAACGGTGCTTGCACTATTATGGCTGCTGGGCCCATTTGTGGGTGGGGGGGCCAACCATGCAGGGGCATGGCCATGGTACCCCGGGGGTGGGCCTGGGGGGGAAGCCCTCACACACCTGGGCCCCCCGGGTGATATGCCTCGCCAGGGCATCCCAGATCTGCTTTGCGTAATGGAACTCCCTGGGGTTCTTGGCGTTCATGTACAGGGGCACCAGACCGGGTTCCCGGTGGGGCTCAGGGTACTCCAGGGCTGCCCCCTCTGTCTCACATACATTGTGGAGCACACAACAGGCACCGATCACCAGGGCCGAGGTCACCATGGTGTAATCAAGCCAGCCAGCAACACTCCTCCAGTGCTGTTTGAGGGCCCCAAAGGCACGCTCTACCACGGTCCGGCTGGAGCACAGGCAGGTATTGTATAGAAGCTCCATAGGGGTCCGCGGTACAGGGTAGGCCTTCATCAACCACCGGGTCAGGGGGTAGGCAGGGTCCCCAAGGATACAGGTGGGCATCGGGACCCCCTCGATCCAGCTCATGCCCATGTTAGCGAAGTCCCCTCCGGAACATCCGGGCATAGAAGGGGGAGATGGTCATGATACTGGCATCGTGACTGTGGCTGGAGTTGCCCGTGTAGATGTCTATGAACCGGCCCCGGTGATCCACCACCCCCTGCAGCTGCAGGGAGTAATACCCGTGCCTGTTCACATACTCTAGCGCCTCGCCAGAGGAGGAGCGGAGTATCTCTATGTGGGTGCCGTCCACGGCTCCCATGCAGTTGGGGAAGCCTCCAGCCGCGAATCCCACCATCACAGCCCCCTGGTCCACTAGCTGGATCGTTCTGTCCAGGAGCACGCCCTCCACCACCTCGCACACATCCCGGAGGATACAGGCGACAGTGCTGAGCCCTACCCCGAAGTGCTGAGACACGGACCGGCAGGAGTCGGGCGTTGCTAGGGCCCAGATCCCTATTGCCACCCATTGAACCATGGGGATGGGGGTCCGCATGGAGGTGTGCTGACACTCCAGCCAGGGTGTAAGGAGCTCCGCTAGGTGGAGCAGGGTGCGCTTGTCCATCCTGAAGTGGTCCCTCCAGGCTGGCTCTTCCCACTGGGCCAGCGCCCTAGCCCATCACGTCTGTGGGCACTCTGCGACCCATAGGTGTCTGTCAATGGGCATAGCGAGCAGGGCTGCCTGACGCTTAATCTCCCATGCCCACAGGAGGCACCTGGCAGCCTCGTGGAGCGCTGCGGGCCAGGTCCGGCTCTGGCTCACAGCCTGCCAATCTGCCCCGGAGACCCTCAGTGCCCTGAGGTGAGCACGGGCTCTCCTGCGCCCATGGTGTGCCCTGCAGGCCCTTGCAGCTCTCCAGGCCAGGGAAACCTGCAGCCGGATGGCCAGGTGCACCTCCGCAGTAAGGAGGTGCAGCTGCTCTGTGTAGTCGTGGACCCATTCGGCTGTGACTGCGAGGTGCATCCAATAGGTGGCTGCCCTGTCCCGCTGCATGGTGGTGGGACCCCAGGGGGGGAGATGAACTGTTATACAGGGTCCCTGATGGCAGGGCTGGCCGGTGGGCAGGCCCCTAGCCGGGCGCCCCCCCCATGGGAGGCCGGGGTATGATTGCGTGTAATTGGGTACACCTGCAGGCAGCGCACCCGGCCTCACCCCTGCACGGGCGTGCGGGTCTGCATGCTCCCTGAGCAGCTGCATTCCATCAGGCATCACCACCACCACGACCAACCCCTTCCCCCCCCTGTTTGCTACAACTTGGCCTTGGAGGTCCGATTAGCTGGACTGTGTGTGCTATTGTGTTATGCAGCTGTGCTGGGTCCACACCCCACGCCTCACTCCATTATGCAACAATGTTGCTGCCTGTGGCCTGTTGTCCTGTCCCTGGGACCCACCGGGGTCCCCCCCCCCCGGGTCGTGAGGGTATGTGGGCCCCCCTGTCCTTGGTGTTATTCTCCCGGTCTCTCTGGACCATGGCTGGTTGTCCATCCACCGGGCTCCCGCTTCCCGGCCCCCATGGGGTCCCCCATATCTGGACCTTCCGTGAGACCATGTCTCTGTGCGACCTGTGGCATACCCCAGCCATGCAGCTGCTCCTGGGCATCCCTGCCAGTCATGCAGGTGCATTTGGGAGCTTGAGCTCTGGACTTCGCTACTTCAGCTATGAGGTGAGCGCTCGTGATTGCCAGCTGCATGCGGACACCCTGGGGCTCGTTCGCTTCCCCGATGGGCGCCTCCCGGACAAGCGGTGTACTCATGTGCCCTGGTCCGGAGCTGAGACTGTGTCTGCGCTGAGTGTGTGCAGCCTGGGTGCCTTCACGCTGTGCCTCGCTGAGGGTGGCCCTGCCTTGTCCATGTCCTACTTTGCCTGTGTTCACGCGGCGCGTGGGTACCAGTGCACCCGTGGGGTGGTGTACCACTGGCTGCTGGAGCTGGGACAGCTTCCTTGGCCCCCTTCTGCTGCCTGCTGTGTGTCGGAGCCTTCCACGGCGGAGCTGTCGGCCCTGATGGAGGTGTGGTCCCAGACAGATGTGCAGTTGGGGCTGTCCCTGCAGGACCCCTTTGAGGCTTACTACCTGATAGTCCACCACATGTCCATGTTGGGGTACTGCCGGGGCTTGATCCATTGGCCCCACCTGGTTCACCGAGCGGGGCAGCCATCCCCAGGGCCCGCGGTGACCCCCAGCAGTGGCCTGTGAGTCCCGGTGTTCCTCCTGGCCCCCCGGTGTCTTGTCCCCATGTGGGCTCCTGGCCCTTTTCGGGGGGGCCCGTCTCCACTGGCTGCTCCCTACCTGATGTGCCTGCCTTGCCGAGGTGTCGCCTGCTTCTTGGGGTGCTGCTGCCCCTGCCTGTGGCCCCGGGCCCCCTCTGGGACCCACCCCCAGTCAGCCTGCATAACCAGGGTTCCCCTCTGGTGTTGCTGTCCCTGGTGCCTGGGTGCGGTGCTCTGCATGGCTTCAATGACCCGGCTGTGTCCAGCGACCTGTCCCCACCCACCAGCACTGCCACCTGCTGCCCGCACCCCCCCTTCTGTGTGCTTGTGTGAGCTGGGGGTTCCGGGGCCCCCGAACTGGCCCTTGGTGCCTCCTCTGGGGGGGGGGTGTCCTCGGACCTGCAGCACTGCACCGGCTGTCCTGCCTGCCCAACACCTGCCCCTCAGTGGTGGAGGGGTCTCCGAGTGCCTCCTGGATCCTTCCCGGGTGGCTCCCTGTGCATTGCGGGCCCCTGCTGTGCCTTGGACCCGAGCTCCTGGGGCCCCCCGTTCCGGGACTGCCTGTGTTGCTGTGGGGGTGCCCGTGCGGACAGTTCTGCTGGGGGGGTTTCCACCTGGCCTAGCACATTGCAGGTTTCCCCCCCTCCCTGTCCCGGTCCCTCCCCCCTTGCTCCCGTTGTGCCTTGTGTGTTGTCCGGTCATCCGTGTCCCCCTTCCCTTCCTTTCCCTTGTGTGTGTGTGTGTGTGTGTGTGTGTGTGTGTGCCCGGGCATGTGCTTGTGCTGTGTGTTCTGCTGTGCCTCCGCTGGCTGTGTGCGTGCTGTGTGTGGTACCTGTCTGACTCTTCTCCCTCTCCCCCCTCCCTTCCCATTTCCCTTGTGGGTATTCCCTTTTGTGCCTTTTTGCTTTGTTTGCCCTCAGGCGGCCATGTCTGTGTCCCGCCCCTGCCCGGTGGGTTCTGGGTGTTTTGACCATGTCTGGGAATCGGCATCACGTCTGTTGTGCTGCCCCGGCCTGTGATCTGGCAGCCCGATTCCCGGCCGTGGTCCCGGTCCCGTCACATCTGTTCGGGGATTTTATTGGCCCCGGGGGGTGGTTGTTCTGTTCACCCCCACTGGGAATCCACTGTGGTGAACCGGCCACCCGAAACGTCTGAAAACACCCAAAGTTGTGGCTTTTGTATGTTGCTTAAATCTGGGTTTACACATTTTTCTGCCCTAGGTAAAGTATTAAAATGCTGCCTGCCCCACCACTCAACATGGGGCACTCCTCTCAAGCTACGTCTTTCACTGTGGCTGGGAGTGGGAACACCTCTACCTGAGAACTCCCTGAGCACCTCTACATGAACACTCCATTGCAGCACCTGAGCACTACAATGCAGCTGCGTTGCAAAGGCCAGTCTTTTGCCATTTCACCCATTTCCTATGGACCTTCCCTTTTGTCATTCCACCAATTCTGTCTGACCCTTCTTTATCATTCCATGACTGTTTCATCATTCCAGTAACTCTTCATAGTCCTGATTCTTGTCTTTCTACCTTAACCATTCTTATTAAATCCCCACACACACTCTAGCTTTCTGCTTATTTTATCAGCTCCTCCTCATTGTCATTCCATCCATCCCCATATCATTCCACCCACTCCCAATGACCCCCTCTTCCTGACATTCTACCACATCCTCTCTAATTTAACTCATTCCTTCTGGACCCCTGCTCTACATCTCACCAGTTCACCATCTCATAGTTATTCTACCTGTTCCTTGTCATACCACACTTCTTGAACGTGTTGTCTTCTCCCACTGCCTCAACTTCCTCTCCACCAACTCCTCCCTTAACCTCCTCCAATCTGGCTTCCACCCCCTTCACTCTACTGAAAATCTCTCGCTAAGATCATCAATGATCTTGTTGCTAAATCGAATCGCCTCTAATTTCATTCTTGTCCTCCTTGACCTCTCTGCTGCCTTCGATACTGTTGACCACTCACTCTTGCTGGACTCATTTTGCTCCCTTGGCTTCCATGGCTTCCAAGGAGGAGGAGGAGATCGCTGCCCCTGGACTGCCGGTGGTGGTGGCTGACTCCTTGGATGAGGAGCAAGCAGCAGCCACAGGAAGTGCTGCCAGGTTTGTAAACTATTATTTTACTTTGAGGACAAGAAAGGCTCTATCTGTTAGAGTGAGCTCACTGGTGGGTGGGTGGGTGGTGGGCATCAGTCAGGCACAAACAGTGGGCATCAGCTGGTGACAGTGGATGTCTTCCACAGAGAGAGAGGGTACTATAGTGTGTGGGGCTCTTTCAGCAGTCAGGCATGAGCAGCACCCCCACCCAAACATGTGCCAGGCTAGCAAGGGTCTCCACTCTCCAGTTGCCATCCCATTACCTACGCACCCCCAAATAAGGGCAGGATTTGCATGTGCCAGCCACCAGGGTCTTTCCAGTTGCCATCCATAGCGCCCCAAGGAGGGCAGGATTTGCACGTGCCAGTAAGGGTCTCATCCCTCCGCAGCACACAAAGGAGGGCAGGATTTGCACGTGCCAGCCAGGGTCACATCTCCTGTTGCCATACCAAGCACCCCAAGGGGGGCAGGATTTGCATATGCCAGCCAGGGCCTTTGTAGCTGCAATCTCTAGCATCCCCTAGCACCCCAAGGAGGGCAGGATTTGCATGTGCCAGCCAGGGCCTTTCTAGTTGCAATTCCTAGCACCTCCTAGCACCCCAAGGAGGGCAGGATTTGCACGTGCCAGCCAGGGCCTTTCTAGTTGCAATCCCTAGCATCCCCTAGCACCCCAAGGAGGGCAGGATTTGCATGTGCCAGCCAGGGTCACATCTCCCATTGCCATCCCTAGCACCCCAAGGACTAGAGGCATCATCATAAATGCATGATATTACTTTGGTGTTCTTAATGTGTTCCCATTTCAGAGAGGAATCAGATGGCAGCCCCAGCACTGGTGCCAGATCAATGAGGACCCCTAGGCGGAGGTCGCCAGTGACACCCCCAGACATTCGGCAGAGAAGGTCGGATGTCTGGAGGTTTTATGAGAAGGGCGACAGAATCACCATATGCAAGGTAAGGCATGGGGACTGGAACAACAGGGAATGGATTGCCCTATGACCTGTTAGTAATGGAAGTCCCCAGCAGAGAGAGATTGGCCACCCAGTCCACCCACTTGTGGAGACAGAATGCAGGCAGGGCTTGACAGACCATTGGTCTAACACAGTATGGCACTTCTTATGTTCCTATCTTTTTATGCTCTTTAGACCTGCGACAAAAGAATCAGGAGGCAGAGAGAGGGGACCACATTGGGGTTGATCGCCCATATTGAGAAGCACCACGGCCTGATGGTGAGGTGGCAGGAGGACTCTGGCATGGCCGTGGAGCCTCAGCCTCAGCGCCAGAAGAAGGGGGGGAAGGCAACCCGGAAGTGCTGGCATGTAAACCCTTCCCCCTCCTCCAGTCCTGATGTGGAGTCCCTCGGGCCCCGGGAGTCTGCTGAGGCCAAGGCCTTTCGGGCTGAGGTGGAGAGGCCCACCTGGGACTTCATGGCCAGCCTGCAACAGACAGCAGCCACCATGGAGAAGTGCCTGGTGGAACAGTTCCAGGCAGTCGAGGTGGAGAAAAAGAAGGTGGAAGTGTACGCCCAGTACATCTCTGCCGAGATGGAACTGTACCACCAGGCGGTCTCCAGGTGGTATCAGGATGTGGAAGAGGCCATGGAGTTTGCCGTCTCCCACGGCTACGAGATTGAAGAGGACCGGGTGGCCACCCCTCAGCCCTATGCTGTGCCCCAACGCCTTCTGCCTTTGCCCCAAGTCCCGGGCAACAGGCCCAGAGACAAATAGTTTCCTTTATAAGTTTCCTTTAAATGTTTGGTTTTGGTTTCATAATGTTGCTGTTGTTTTGTTGTTGTTTAAATAGTTTTAATAAAAGTTGTTATATTTGTTGTTATGAGCTTCGTTTGAACTTTCCAATCTTTTATCCCTATGTGCTGAAGTTCTGGAAGGTAGGTGGCAGAATCTCATAGAGCTTGTCAATCCCTGACAAGATCTGAGCAGCCGTCTGTTCCCCCCCAGGAGCCGGCCAGCACCTTCCCCAACCAAAAAACTCTCCATCCTTCGCTGTTTCAGCATCTTATCCGGCAGCAAAGAGGAAACAGCCGCCTCCACCCTTGGACGCTTAGATCCCTTCATTCCCCTGTGTCGGGCAAGACCGCCGAAAAAGTCCTGGCGCACCTGGCCCACGCCTAAGGCCGCACGCACAAGGATGCACCCTTGTTCGCACGGCCCTTAGGCACGCGACCGACGGTGCGCACTTACGGCGCTGCTGCAGACACGCCTCCTCTTTAAATATCCACCCACTTATCTTTGCACAGATGTCCTTGCTCCACCGGCACTCCACAGGTCTCTTTAGGCAGTGGCTCTGCCGGCTAGCCCATTCTCCTTTCGCCCCACAACGCTGCTGCAGGCACACCTCCTCTTTAAATATCCACCCGCTTATCTTTGCACAGGTGTCCTTGCTCCACTGGAACTCCACAGGTCTCTTTAGGCAGCGGCTCTGCCGGCTAGCCCGTTCTCCTTTCGCCCCACAATACTGCCACAGGCACGCCTCCTCTTTAAATATCCGCCTGCTTATCTTTGCACAGGTGTCCTTGCTCCACAGGCACTCCACAGGTCTCTTTAGGCAGGGCTCTGCCGGCTAGCCCGTTCTCCTTTCGCCCCGCAACACTGCTGCAGGCACATCTCCTCTTTAAATATCCGCCCACTTATCTTTACACAGGTGTCCTTGCTCCACTGGCACTCCACAGGTCTCTTTAGACAGCGGCTCTGCCGGCTAGCCCGTTCTCTTTTCACCCCGCCCCTTCTGGAGGTCATAGACCGCTGTCTCACATGCCATGCTGCCCTTGATCCTGGGGTCCAGCATTGTTGCCAGGACATATTCCTCCTGGCACAGGAGCTCATCAAAGTGCGCACTCAGCTCCACCTTCAGCTTCCGTGCCAGATCAAGCACCTCATCGGAGATCTTCCTGCCCGAAGTGCCACAATCCCGCCCCGAGAATTTCGTCCAGGGTCCTCTGAAGACTATGGACCAGCGGGGTCACCTGGCTGAGGGTGGCGGTGGAGGTGCTCACTGTCTCCGTCACAGCCAGGAACGGTCTCAGGACAAAGACCGTGTGAGCGAGAATCTCCCATTCCTCCCTGTTATACCCTGGAGGTGCCTCAATATCTGTCTCCAGTTCCACCTGATGCAGGGTGGCTTTCTGCTCAAGAAGCCACTCAAGCATCAGGAAAGTGGAATTCCACCTGGTGGAGACATCCTGGATGAGCGTGTGCACCGGGGACCCTTGCTCGGCCTGCTTCTCCCACAGGATCTCTCTGCCCTTCACGCTCCTATTGAAGAACCCCGCCAGCTTCCTCCTCTGGTCAACCAGGGAGCTAAGGGTGCCGGATCAATCCCCTTATCCCCCAAGCCCAGAGCGTCCTTGACCACAAGATGGAAGGTGTGTGCGGCACAAGGAATGCTTATGAAGCCCCCATCATGGACGGCTCCTGCGGTCTGCCGGGGGTGCTCTCCTGGAGGCGAGCATTCTCGGTGATAGGGCCGCGGCTGTGGAACTCCCTTCCGGAGGAAGCTCGCCTGGCCCCAAGCCTTTTGATATTTCGGTGGAACTGTAAGACCTGGCTGTTTGCCCAGGCCTTTGGGAGGGAGGGAGGGGGAGGGTGATTTTAATCCCCTGCCGATTTTATTTATTATTGTTCTTAACCCTGTTTTTGATGTTTTATATTTATATTTATATTTTAACTGTTTTAAATGTTTTATTATTGTTGTAAGCCGCCCCGAGCTGCATTGCAGGAGGGGGCGGGATATAAGTTTGAAAAAATAAAATAAAATAAATAAATATTGGCCATGTTGTCTGTGACCACACACCCCTTGGTGAAGGCCGCATCTGGCGTGACCCACTCCCTCACCATGGTGGTCAGGGATGCCTCGAGGTTCCTTGAGGTGTGGGAGCTGTCCATTACCTGTCTCTTATACACATCTAGATGTGTATAAGAGACAGGTCCATTACTTGTGCCTGAAGCAGGACCCACCTATATCCTGCTTCAGGACCCCTCCTGCCACTGCCAAGCGCTGCCTCTGGGTCCTGCCACCAGTGTGCAGTCACTGCCAAGTAGGTGTGCTGGGCATTCCTGGAGGACCACAGGTCAGTGGTGAAGTGGACTGTGGCCCCCCCAGCCCCTGCCAGCTGCTCACACACCCGCTCCTTCAAAGCCCTGTACAGATATGGCACCACAGTCCAACTCAGGGTGGAGCGGGAAGGCAGCTTAAACTGGGGGGCCAGGAATCCAATCAGCCACTGGAAGCCCTTGTCCTCTACAATAGAGAAGGGCTGCCCATCCAGTGCAATCATCTCGGCCAACAGGCACTTGGCTTTCTCCTGAAAGAAGCCACGCCACCCTCCAGCACCCGATTGGCAGCTGCCCCCAGCCCAAGTTCCTCCATGGTGGACTGATGCTGCTGGCGAGGCTCCTGCTGATGTTCTGCCCCTATACTGCTCCTGCTGCTAGAGGCAGCAGCAGTTGATGTGAGACGCTTGCCCGCTGAAAAAGCTGGGCGACTGGCCGCTACTGCAGTCAGGCGCCCACTGGCATCCACTTCCCCTGCCTTCCCACTTAGCATCAGAGCACTGTGGCATGTCTTGAGGTGCCTCGCCATTGCAGTTGTGCCAAGGTTGGCGAGCACTTGCCCACGCTTCACCACCTTATTTCACAAAGTGCACTGCAGGCAAGCTGTGTTTGGTGCTGGGGGGACTGGGGCTGTCTTGACTGGAGGAGGCTGCCATCACTCTGCGTTTTCCTCCCCTTCCCCAGGTAATAACTCCCAGGGCAGGACCCTGTGGGCACCAGCCTGAAGGGCGACACCTAAAGGGTGTCGGCTGTTGGCTGGGGCTGTTTGCCGAGCCGGGGTGCCCGGAGGCCCTTCTGCTGGACAGACACTGCATTAGACACCACGTTGCCAGTGGCTCCTGGGGGAACAGACTTACCAGGGCTTTCCACCTGCCGGACCTCTGAGGGGATATGAGTAACTGACTTGAGGAGCGCTACTTACCATCTGCCGGCCGCTGCTTGTGCTCCTGTAGGGCTGGTCCCCCACTGCCACCGCTGTTGCTACTCCAGGATCCCCGCCGTCCACCTGTGGGAAAAGAAAGGGCGTGTAAGTTCTGGGACCTGGAGGGCTATCGAACTGGGACCCCTCCCCCCTTGCCTGCAACCGGAAGCTGCCCAGGGGGCATTTGAGGAAGACACCTGCAGCTGTGCCGCAGGCCGTGAGCTGGCAGCCGCATGCCAAAGGACTTCGGTCAAAGGGTGCAGTCCTTTGGGGTCCTTCGGGGTCAGTCGGGAACGGGGGACTGAAATTACTGTGACTTGCTGAAGAATGGCCTTTGGTGTGCACGCCGTTTTGATAGGGAGCTTTTGGAGGGTGAGGGGTCCCGCTTTATAGTTTTTTCTTGTGAATTCTTGGCTCCATACCAGTCCTTTTGTAAGATCTGGGGATATGGTTGCTGTGTTCCATCAGCTGCTGGTGGGATTCTGGTGTTTCCCTGCGTCTGGTGACAAAGCTAGTACATGACGCCAAAGAAAAGAAAGCAACAGGGAATGACTACAAGAGCCCGCTCCCTGGCAAAACAACTACGGCTGGAGGATTTCCTCAAAAGCCTCTAGGCAGGCTCTTCATCAAAGCCACCGGATGCAGAGGCCTTCTCCTTAAATCTGCAGCCCTTGTCCCCGGAGCCTGGCCTGCATCAAGGGGGGCTATCGGAGGACCCAGTTCATGGCCCACTTTTACCCCCCTGTTTGCAGGCTTCCTTGCAGAGTGGCCCTCTCACTCCTCCCCCTACCTCTACCACAGATTCTGTCCTTTTTGAACTCATGGGCAATCAATGCTGCCTAATTGGGGACCTTGTTAAAAAACTGTACGCCCAACTGGAAGTCCTTAGATCTCAGCTTGAAGTTCAATCTGGAAAATTAGATACTAAGTATTTTGGACTCCCTTTGTGTCTTAAAGGAAGAGCTGGGTCAGTGGGGCAATAATCTGGTGGTGTCGTGCAACTCTGCTGCTTCTCAAACACAATCCTGCATTAAGGTGGTCTCTAATTTACCTAATGGCAGGGGTTTGGGAGCAGCGGTGCACTCCACCCTACCAAGGGCTAAGTCTCTGTGCACTTTGGTAACTAGTACCCTTGCCTTCCGGATTCTCTCATTACCCTCTGGATTTTTCCCAGTCTAGCATACTAAAGCTCTCATTGGCCTATACTTATCCCAAATTTTGGGTTATCGGGTTCCGCTTAGCCACATTAGGTTTTTCCTTCATTTGCCCTCCACCAGAGATGTTCAACGTTTAGTTGTGTACTTTAGATCCTCCCAGATAGTGGATAGTCTGGCTTCTTACACAGATTTACTCTCCTCCTGGGGGGGTCTACCTTAGCCAGGTTTATAAAGATGCAGGGACTACGCCTCTTACTTTATGGCCAGGTGGCAATCTTCAGGCCACCGCCAATAGGGTCCCTGGGCCTAGTGCTACTCAATCTAGCAAAAGTTCCCCCGGCCCTCTACCCCTGGATTCCATTAATGTGAGGCTGTTAAGTATTGTCAACCAGGGAGTGGGCAAGACCTTACTCCCTGCCACAAGACCCGATAGTAGCTCCTGCCCACAGCCTTCAAACCTTCCGGACACACTGGGAGTGAAGGCCTTCACGGCTAAGGAGTCCCTGGAGGCCACTTCTTCTCCAACTCTTTTGGATGAGAATTTGGCTGGAAATTCGATCCGTCCCTTGGAACATCTGGCCCTTTCGGTATCTAGGGGTTGGGACCCCGATGCCATGAGTGCCGCACCTGAGCATACCTCGACTAAAAATTCATGACTATTGGCTCCTTCCCAAGCTGAACCCATCTGGCTATACTGTTGGAACATTGGTGGCTGGGCTAGGCATAAGGGCGAGCCCGATTTTTTTTCATTTGCCAAGAACTTCTATATCATCTTGGTTCAAGAAACTTGGGCTACACTGCCTATAGAGTTAGAGGGATATGAGGCTTACTCCCTTCCAGCAGCTAAGCTTCATGATAGGGGTCGTGCTTGCGGGGGGCTGGGGTGTTTCGTTGTCCAGGGTCTGGCCTTTACAGTACTTGTTCCCATTGTGAATTCCTGGGTCATGCTGGGCTTTGTTGCCACAATTGGAACCCTTACTTTAGTCATAGTAACTACTTACATTCCTCCATGAAACGCGGGCTCATTTAGAGAATCTCTCTGGAAAGACCTAGAGGAGTTGTTGGAGGATCTTCACCTTAAGTATCCAGAGAGGCTGTTCATTTTTACAGGAGATTTTAATGCAAGGATGGGCCCTGGTGACTATGCTGTTGTGCCCTATGTTGACCCAATCTCAGATGATCCATACGGCCTACTCAACTCTAGGAAGTCCAGGGACCCACATGTTAACTCTTCTGGGACTAGGTTGAGCAAGCTGGTAGCCGCCTTTAATCTGTACACCCTCAATATGGGGATCCGGGCGGGGAACTCACATACCTGGGACTGTCAGGCACCAGTGTTGTGGATTATATACTTGTTTCCCCTGCCATTCTGCTGTACGTAGCAGACTTTGCGGTAGGTTCAACCCTAGTTGGAGACCACCTGCCATTGACCCTTTCCTTGTCTCTCCGTTGTTCCACCATATAGCCCATTATCATTCCAGATCCTTATGTTAGCCATTTAGAAGTCCTCAGGGCCCTAAGCTGCAACAAATCCCTGGCTATTTTGCTGGGGCCCCATATAGCTCAGCCGCTTAGTGATCAATTGAGAGGGGCAATCCTCCATTCGACAGAGCCCGATGAGATACTAAATTCTTTTGAGCAGCTTAGTGCCAATTTGACCCAATTTATCCAGTCTCTGTCTATGGACATTAAGCCTTTCCGCCCCAGAACTGGAAACCCTTGGTTTGACAAAGGGTGCCAGCTCGCCTGATCCAAATTGAGATTCATCTACCAGATGTATAGGAAGAGATCTTCTTGCAGTCTCCCTCCAGATAATTTTGTATGTAAACTCACTTACAAACAGTTGATCAAGGAGAAGAAAAGGAAATACTCGGAAGAACAGTGGTCTAGTCTCCTTTTGGCTGCCGAACAAAGGAATGCTAGGCAGTTCTGGTGGCTTGATAATAACTCAACCACTAGGCCCTTAGGGAATATGGCCAGCACCATTTCACCATCTATATGTGCTGAGCATTTCCATCAGTTGTTCAGCGTGGAGGGAACTGGACCCTCGGACTCGGCGAAGGGTAACCTGGTGGAATTCCACCCATGGCTCCTTGTCTCAGAGTCCGAGGTGGAGTCCTTGGTGGACTAGTTCAGTAACCACAAGACCCCAGGGCCCGACCATGTTCATATCGAGTTCATCAAGGCCTACAAAGACTGGTGGCTCCCGCTGCTTGCGACCGTATTTACAGCTGTAAATAACTCAGGTAGGGTTCCAGCCCTGTCGGCCAAGGCTATAGTTGTTCCAATATATAAAAAGGGCCCTAAAACTGAGCCAGCCAATTATCACCCAATTAGCCTTTTGTGCGTAGTGGGGAAACTATATGTCAAATTTTTGCTCGGTAAACTTGTGCAATGGATGAGGCAAGAGAGGATTATACATCCAGAACAAGCAGGTTTCCAAAGAGGTCGCTGAACCATAGAGCAGTGTTACATCCTGCACCATTTGGCTAGCAAGTACCGAGCCCGGAGTCATTCCTTTTATGTGGCCTTCTTAGATCTAAAGGCCGCCTTTGATTCCTTGGATAGAAATATACTGTGGGAAAAGCTCCAAAGATCCTCGGTGGATAGTAGACTACTTTGGTTCATCCGATCCCTGCATGCCACCTCCTCTCTTGTAGTCAGGGTGGATCCATTGGGATCCATTGGGACAGGTCACTGGCCCAGTGGATATTCATCTTGGTGTCAGGCAGGGTTGGGAAATAGAAGGGCACGCCATTCAGCAGGTGAATCTTTTCGTTACCTGGGGTTGCTCTTCCACAAATCCGGTTTGTGGAAGGACCATGTCTCAAGGGCAATCTTGGCGGCCAAAGGGTCCCTATATGCTCTACTCAGCTTTTTCACCCGGCAGTGCAGAGACATTATTTCCTCTGCACTGCTGGTCTTCAACGCTAAGGCCAGAGGGCAATTGCTATATGGGGCAGAGCTCAGGGCTCCTCACTATGCCCAACACCTTAATGCAGTACAGGCAAAATTTCTGGTGGTCTTGTTGGGAAGTCTGAAGGGTATACCACATGCTGCGTTTAGGGCAGAATTGGGCCAAAAAGAGCTGGAAACAGCTTGCTATGGAGCATGCTCTGAAATTCTGGTTGAAATCCCCCACCAATCAATGCTCTGACCTAGTTAAAGAAGTCACCAGGGATGCCTGGGTTAATCCCTGGATCCAGAAGGTATTTTTGGATTCTAGGCCTACCTCAGGTACCTGGGGCCTACCTCCATCTCCCTGAGACAGAGCACTGTGTTTGAGGACATGGTCTTCTTGACTTGCCTGGGACCCTGGGCTCAAGGGTCAGTTCTTTAGCCCTTCTCATTTATTCCCTTTGGCTTTTGCTCTGGTGCCCATGTTACTTTATGTAAGCCTGAAGCTGAGGGGATTTGGGACTTTGCTTTCAGTGGTATTGTGCTGGCTTGGATTATGCACTCTAGTGGGAGGCTTATGCCCCATTGGCAATTTTAGTGCATCTCAGCTTTATTTACCATCTCATGACAAGTAGCCCCTAGACCTCATTTTGCTTGCGGTGGCTAGACTAGATGTGTAGTCATTGCTTCAGCCGGCATTTTCTTTTGGAAACCGTTTAATATGATTGACATGTTCAATACTCCCACCTGTTTGAGTGTTTAGAATGTTGCTGGCAAGCTTTATTTTAGCCTAATTTGTTGTATTAATTTTAGTACTTTGTAACATATCAGCGCAGTGCGGGTTGTCTATAGAACGGTCGGCTGGCTTGGTGGAGTCCCCCCAGTCAAATGACCGTTCGCCTGTTGCTACCTTATTTTAATTATCAATATTATCATGGATTGAACGATTTTTTCCCCTGGGTTCCCAGGGTGTACTGTATGTGGTATGCTGATCCTTAGGCAATGGCCTTGTGCCACGCCAATAAACATTGGGGGGGGGGGGAGGGAGTGCACTGCACCTCTCTAGGATCATCTGCCCGCACCAGCTTAAAATGTTCCCAGATTGAGGATTTTTTACCCCTCCTGCCTTCTGGTCCACCCTGGGTGACGCACTGCTGCCAGCGCTGCTGGGAGGGGGAGAACTTGGTGGCACTGGCGACACAGCTCTGGGAGGAGGCTAAGCCATCGCCTCAGCTGCAGACATCTCCTCTGCAGCACTAATGTCTGCCTCTGACTCACTGTCCCCAATCACAGTGATGTCCCGTGAAGGTGAGTACTGGGACCCTGAGGCTAGACTGCCCATGTCCGCCATGCTGCTGGCACTCTCCCTGTGCCCCCCTCTATAGCTTCTAGTGCTGCTGCTGCTGCTGCTGCTATTCCTCTCCCTACTGACATTGTCCGGGGATCGGGCCCTGCCTCTAGCAGTCAGGGTGGGATCCACCAGCTCTGGACTGCTGGGGATCACCTCAACAGTGGGGGACATTGGTAGCCCTGGAGGAACATCGGAGGCAGCCCCAGCACCTACTCCAGCACCACCAACAGCGGAGACAGACTGAGCCTCAAGTCCTGCAGGCCTTCCAGTGCTCTACATGGCAGTGGAGGAGGGCACTGCCAGGAGGTGATGCTGATCCGCTGAAGCCTGTTGCCCTAAAGCAGGCCTGCTGAGTTTGGGGCATGGTGATGTGCTCGGGCTACTGCTGCCTGCTGCCACTCCCCTGGCACGGCCCCTTCCGCCTCTGGCACGTGCCCCATTGCCTCCCCTACGAGCAGCAGACTGGCCTCTCCTTCCTTTCTCCATTTCTCCCTCCAAAATAATGTTTTATATTGTTTTTTTACATTTTTAAAATTGTTTTAATTTAAATGTTTTATCTAATTATATATATATATATATATATATATACACGCAATATAACTGCTATAACTATTCTAAATGCTATCAACTAAATGGATTATCAATCTAATAAGTACAAAGGCCTACCTACTCTACAAACACTAAAAAAAATCTCTAAACACTATCTCTATCTCAGCTAACTCCTACGACTCTACTATCTCTAATCTAATATCTATCTATATATATATGGGATGGTAGGGGGGAAACACAAAGAACACAGAGAGGAGTACAAAACTGAAAGGAAGCCTAAATCAATCTAATGCTACTCAAAATGAATAAAAAAACAGGGGAAGGGAATCAAGGATGGAATATATGAGGGAAAGGATTCAATAGAGGGGGGAGAGAGAAAGGAAAATTGAACACAGGGAGGGGTAAAAACAAAAAATAACACCAAAATCTATCTAATATAATATAAATAAATGATAATATGGAGGTAAATGGGTTGGATGGGTGAAATAGGAGGAGGACGGCAATAGAAAGGAACAAAAACTGAGGGAGCCTTCTGAAACGCCTGCTGTCAGGAACAGTGACTAGCTCAGAAGGTTTTGGGAAGGGGGGAGGCCAATGAGTTTTGTTTCTTGCTGTGCCTGCCTCACCACAAGCTCCATTGACTCCATGTAGCCTAGCTCGTGGCCAATCTCAGACTGCGAAGCCAGTGGTCTGAGGCGAAAAGGGATGGTGATTGGGCAGGCTGGCTGCTACTCCAAGCCTCTCCAGCTCTGGTGCCTGGAAGTCTGCTCCTCAGCTGACTCCCCCTCGTCATGTTTTCCCTTCCTATGACACGTTTTTGCAACTCAAACTCAACCGAACACGATCCGAACTGACTGAACTATTCGGTCATTTCAGCGTTCGGAATTGAGTTTGGTTCGGTCAGTTCGGGTTCGGTCGTCTGAACAGGCCGAGTTCAGGCCAAACGCCGAACTTCCGAACTGCGTTCGACCAGACCTACTATATGAATGCTTGCTAATAATAAAATAATAATAATTCCATTTGCTCCCATAGCCTTTTTCCATTGTGCCACCCATTCATGTGGGATTCATCTTGTCATTCTACTGAGTCACTTGCCATTCCACCTATTCCTCTAACCCTTCTTTTGTCATTCCACCAGCTCCCCATGGTTGTATGTCAGAAGATGGAAGGAAAGTAAGTATAAACATATAGCATAAAAACTGGCAAGTTAGGCAGCTTTTTGATGTGTGCAGTGCACATGCACCGTAAAATCACACCACCTGTAAAATCCCACGTGTGGGGTGGGGGGGTTTAGATGCAACATTTTGCACGTTAAAGTCGGTCGCACATCCTTTTAAAACTATGAACTAAATACCTCAACGTATTTAGTTTGCGGTTTTAAAAGAATGTGCAACCGGCTTTAACATGCACATGTGAAAGTGGTCATAGACGTAAAACCTTAATAAGGCAGGGAATTTCAAGTGCTACTTGCTAAGGATCATGCAAAATCTAATAATATTTTTTTCCAAAAGCAGGAAACCTAATGGCCACACTGCTCAAGAGTCAGTGGGGTTATTAGGTGATTGGGGCTTAAAGGGGTTCTCGAGGAAAAGGCCATTGCAGATAAGGCCTCTGCAGAATAGGTTAGAACTCTTCATCTTGGAGTAGAGATGACCGAGAATTTACAAAATCATGAGTGGTGTAGAACAAGAAGGTAGGGAGCTGTTATTTACCTTCCTTAACAATATCAGAACTAGAAGACACCCTGAAACTATCTGGGAGCGGATTTAAAACATTTTTTTTCACTCAACATACAATTAACTAGTGGAAGTGGTTGCCAAATGATATAGTTATGACATAGCTGGGTTTTAAAAAGGATTGGATAAATTCTTAGAGGATATGGGAAAAGTTACTCTGACTGTGGGGAGCTGGGAATAAAAATAGCACAGAATAGATTACTCCATTATGACCTGTTGTGTACTTCTCTGAATGACTGAAGGTAGATAGATACTGTTGGAGGTAGAAAGCTGGGCTGGATGGGCCATTGGCCTGGCCCAGTATGACACTTTTTAAATATTTCAAACAACATCTGTGCTGTTGAAACTGTTGATTCGCCTTTTGAGAAATCTAGCTTTCTTCCTTTCCTTTTTAATCAGACTTTTCTTTCTATCCTCAAAGCAGCATTTAGAGGAATTTGGTTTAACAGCAGCCACTTGCAGTAATTTGCCGGTTTTGTGCAATGGTGTTTTGACTTTGGAGCTTATTCAGACTTCGTCCTCCATTTTGAACTGTCTACCTCCATTCTCCTGTGCTCAGTCTTGCTAGAGTGCATACGTCTGCCAAGCAGGCCTTTGTAGTTACTGGCCAGAGAAAAATGGTATCGCCTCACTGTGTTTTCCACACCTGAAAGAAGTTAGCACAGGGGTTTTTACTTTACATTTTTTTACTACCCTGAAAATTTTAGTACTTCAAGAGAGGTTTCCTATGTATTTATGGCCTCATCTAAAGCATGCTGAAATCAATGAAACTCTTTCATTCAATTTAAGTTAATGAACACCAGATAAAATCCACAATGGGGAGTACTGGTAGATCTGGTAAAAATTTCCACACTGGTAAAAACGTTCGAAGTGAGGCAACTGTAACTTAAATTATATTTGCTGCATTACATAGGACCTGTTCAAACTTGTCTAAATAACTGCAGTCTTTGGCTCACACCATTTTAATAAGACCCAAGTGTATTAAACCAGATTATATGACACATGTTAAGGTTCATGTTTGATATCAAATTAAGTATCTGGATGATTTATGGAAAAGAGTTCACCTCCCTTTCCCCAACGTGAGGTTTAATACTAATCTTTAACCAGATCTTCCAACACTTTCTGCATTTAGACCTTCCCCACTCGAACTCTTCAATGTTGTTTTTATTATCACAGGAGACCGATACCCAACTTAGCATCTGTTATTATTCCCCTGCCTTCTCTCTTTGGGAGAATGTATGAGCCTAGTGTATATCAGTGTGATTACTGGATGTTGCTAAATTCCTAGAAAAAAAGAAGCATTGCTTTCCTCTGTCTCATAGCAGGATTTGATTACACTATTACTTGATGCATTAATGTGCTTTTGGTTGTAAAGGGAATTGTTGAGTAGTTTCTAAAAAAACTCGCAATAAGTTCCATAAAGTATATGAAAACCCACCATTATCTCTTATCCATAAGATTTGATGTGACAGACCAGATTACTATTGACAGACACTTGGCTAGATTCACTTCGGTTGGAACACAAAGTTGTAACTTACACCCCCCTTGACCTCCCGGTCCTCTACACATAAGATATTTCATCTTGTGGAATGGCAGGTGGAGTTAAATGCCATCTATCCTCTCTTGGGAAAGGCTTTAAAATTCATTGTAGGAGTCCATCAGTGGAGACTGTTACAGGAGCATGCTAATTATCCGTAACCCTAACTCATTCTTCCTCAGCCATCACACTAGTATGTTCATCTCTCCTTTGTAGTCCCTGGCTGTTTGTCACCTTATTTGCACTTTTGTCCTTTGCTTTTATTCGCAGGACTTGCTATGTCTTTCTGATGCCTTTATTTGGTCAATTGCCCAACAATCAGAGCCTTCATGCTTCTGAACTACTCTTGACATACAACAAACTCATTATTGTATATCAAGAGTAGTTTAGTTTTCTGCTGCCTAATGTCTTCTTTCCAAAAGTCTTCCATGACACAAGCATGACCAATAAGGATACAACTACATGATCCTCCTTGTACAAACTCTATATCTCAGTAGTAGTGGCCTGAAGGCCAGCCCTGTCCCTAGCTCTGATTGACCGGGAGTGGGCAGACAGTAAGTCTCACCATCCGGCACAGAGCCTCAGGATTAGGAGAAAGTCCTACTCTGCATCCTGCTCTCAGCTTTTCTCTCACCAGAGGAGAAAGGTGCCTACTGGAGAAAGAGCCTGTACATGTACTAATGAAGGGGATCTGTTGTATTCAAACAGAGTCCAAGAGTAAAGGTGTTCATATGTCTCTGCAACTAGACAACATAAAGGCAATTTTGCAGGGCCAGGTTTTAGGATACAGAGGCCCAAGCCTGCTTAGTTTCATGACCAACACACACAAATTGACACTAAATAAAAAATGTTTATTGAAAGGAAAGGAAAATGAGCAGAGAAAAGAAGACAGTTCTGTCAAAATAAGCATGCTTTCAAAGAAGCCCTTTTTCAGAGAGTGGATGTTAATCAGAGTCTCTCTGTTTAAAACAGTCCTTTTTAATGAAGAAAAGAGATGAGATTCTATAGAGATGATTTTGCAATTCAGCTGTCAGTCATGTTGTCCTTCATACTGTTGGCAGACAAACATGCACAAGAGGAAGGAGAGAAAGATAAGTGAAAATGCTTATCTGTTGCTGTCACAGTTAGTCAGGGATGGATGCTGTCTTCAGGCAGGACAGATTGGCAGGTGCAGGTAGACAGAATGGCAAGTACAGCACTGAGATCTGGTCTGCTCCCCTGGCCAGGGATGTCATGGCTGGTCTTGTTTGACCCCTTCAGTGTCAGGTCTCCTTAAAGCTGAATTGGCTTGGGTGGCTCTCTCACTTCAAGTCATGGCGGAGACCAGGGACATTGCAGTCTTGCTGGCATTCAAGTCAGCCAGCACATAGACTACCTTCTAGTGCACCTGGCCAGCTAAGAGGCGGGAGTGGTAACAATCTCTCTCCCCCGAGGCTGCTTCTTAGCTGATGCACTAGAGGTCTCCCTATAATACAGATCTCCCCACAATCTCCCTCCTTGCCTCTCAGCTGGGGGGGCGGGGTGGAGGGAGATCTCTATGGTGCCTCTCATCTGAGAGGTGGCTGCGGGGAGGGAGATTGCTAGTGTCACCGGTAGAAGCTGCCACCAGCACATGAAGTACGAGCAGGGAGCTGCCCATTTATTAGGCTGGATGCACTAAACATGTGATGGAGGACTACAAGGGTCTGCATGGACCGAACATGGGCTCGAGCACGCTATTGTCATGTTTGATTCCACCCGAAGTCTTTCTGTCCCTTCTTTCTATCCCAGATTTGACCATTTCAAACAACAAAAACTCAGTGAACTGGCACGCACCTCAACATCCATAATTCGATGCATTCAAAAAGCGGTAATGGGCAAATTCAGTTTACCCTTCATTATCTTTTCCAGCAATTAAGCCTGGTTTCTGGCATAAAAATTTATCCATTCAGTTCCAATTTTAATGTTCCCATTGTTTGCAAACAGTGGTTTCAACACATCCTTGAATTATATCAAAAGCCGCTTTTCTGCTTACACAAATCCAGTCTTTGTGTCGCCTTTCTGTGTTTGTTACATTAACTTTCATTGTCATATTGTCATGATAAACCTCTGTTACCTTACTCACTCTCCACCAAGTCTCAGAGCAGATGGACTAGACAGCTAGGACTGGTTAATACAACAAGCCATCTCAGGCTCAGCTCTAACATGAACCAGGAAAAACATGGCCATGGAAAAGCATCAGGCCAGAGACTAGTGGTTGGAAACCACTTCCTTCTATTAGTCATTTTGTCAACAGATCTTCAACTAAATCATGAAGATGGAAAGTGTTATTACTATGCCAGTTTTCAGATAGGAATACTCCAGGCACAAGATATTAAGGGATTTACCTAAATACCAAAAGGAAACATGGGAGAACTGTGAACAGATCTCGGGGACAATCCAGCGGCCTGCTTATGCCAACCCTGATACGTGGCACACAGCCAGAACGTGTGCGCTCAGATGTGCATGTAGTGCCCTGCGTGCAGCACAGCCGTGCAGGGTGGGTTGCATAGGCTGGGGCTGCCGCTGGATTGTCCCCCTCAAATCTAGTGGATTACAAGTAACTTGGAAGGGACATTTTAGCTGTAGATGTCCTGCATCAAAGCAGGAGACTGGACTAGATGACCCTCAAGGTCCTTTCCAATTCTATGTACTGGAGGAGGCCACTGACTCCCATCTTCACTATCAACACAAGGAGACAATGACACCTCTCTCTACGGACAAAGATTATTACATAATAATATTGCATCAATACAGCCAGAGCGAATGTGGAAAAAGATGACTATTAAAAATGAAAACAGTTACCACTGAAATGCTTGGACAGTTCACTTGTGAGCATACAACTTGACACATGGTCATCAAAAAATCATCATCATCTTGCCCAAAATAATCTGGGGAATGTTTATCACATTAGACACCCATTCAAGAGACAAGGGGTGATTTCAGACGTGACGAGATCACGCTGAACCACACTGAACCACGGTGAACCCCGCGGCGGGGCGAAAGGCCCCTGCACGTCTGCACAGCGTGCGCCAGATGTTGGCCACGCTGAATCTGCAGATGGGGTCAATTTGAACCACGCTTCCCGGGCTAGCCGGGGGAAGGTCCCGGGAAGCGTGGTCAAATGGACCGCGGGCCGTGGCGAACAAAAAGTAACGTCTGGCCGCGTGCCACGGGCCGGGATCCCCGGCGGGATCCCGGGCCGTGGCACGATTGGCCAGACGCGGCGGCCGCATTGGCCCCGCCGCCCGCCCGTCTCCTCGGAGGGCGGGCGGCGGGGTGCGTGGAGGGGGTGGGGCCGTGCGGCCACACGTTGCACCGCGCGGCCCCGGCCCCTCCCACTTTCCCCGCCGGGATCCCCCCGGCACGTCTGTTGGGCCGTGCAGGGGTGACCCCGGCAGGGAACGAAGACGTTCATTACGGTACGGGGCCAAAGGGCCCCGTAACGTCTGAAAGTACCCTATATCTCTGTACTGGGACAAGTAAAAGTCCCAATGAAATATGTGTGGAGTCAGCTTGTCTCCCTACAAAAGAAGAAGAAATAAGAAATATATGTAACAAGGAAGTAAGCTTTCTGCTTACAGTAAGCCATTCAGTCCAAATAGGCGATCATCAGAGACCATGCTCCATTGTTTAATAAATATGAAACTTTGCTTTACAAATTAATTCACTCATCTTAAGTTGTTTGAGTTTTGCCACTTATCCCCATCAAAAGCAGCTGCATAGTTCAGAATGATCTATTTCTGATCATGCATTTCATTTCACTGATGAAATTTGGGTAGAACAATATTTTGTTACTGATAGCACTATTAGTGAAGGAGGAATATCCTGCTTATTACAAACAACATCTCCATAGAATTACAGTTGACATTTTATCTGTTCACATCACTAAACACATTCCATTAAGCCATCTTCTAGAATCTAGTCATCATCTAAGTATTTTTCAAAATCTTATTTTAATGAAACACATTTAGAATCTTACTTTAATGAAACACATTTTACCTTTAGACCAGTGAAATAAAAGATAGGTTTGTAGTGTTACATGCTTCCCCTTGAAGAAATTGCAGGGAAAGAAAATTTTCATCACAAAAAAAGCAATAAAACCACCTGCATTTCTAATTGTCTGTCTCATCACTCTTTCATTTCCTCTGGCTGACTGCAGGCCGCTTTATATCCCCCCCAGATGAAAAATAATGGGAAACCATTCTCATTCTTTGAACTCTGGGCTTAATCTCAAATACAGCATTACTTCAGGGGTTTACCAAACAGAAACCAGTTGGCTAACAGTGGGTCATATATCTAGAATAGCTTTGCACTGCTACCCTTCCAGCTAATTATGGTAGCCATTGCACAAAATGAGTACAAAGACATTCAAATATAGTCCATACTTGATGAAAACCACTAGCTCCTTCTCTGCCCCAGTCAGAATGAAACCCTTTTCATGGCTGATGGGGTAAGGAGGAGAGGGGCTGTGCATTGGGATCTGTCTCCAAAATGCTACTAGCCACTTTTCACAATAGCTCTCTCCATAGGAGCAGAGAGTTATCAGGGAATCCTGTGTAATGACAAAAGAGAGGCAACATCCTAAGGCTTTAATCCTACAAATACTTAAGCACACAAACCCTCATATTGGGGTCATGGACAATGGAAGTAGAGCAGCAGTAGCTGGCAAGCATGCACAGACCACCACCCCACCTACTTTTAGAGGATGCAAGGACATCTGAGGAGAACTCCCAGCACACATCTTCATTTTGCATGTAGGCAGCTGAGCTTTGCTTCATACATAGCTAAGTTGGTTAGGGAGGGCACATGAGGTAGGTAATAATGAGCTTATGCTCCAGGAAATCCAGCTGCTATACCCAACACATAGATGCATGCAGTCTGCCCAGATGCACAGCCCCTCGCATACTACACAGGTCTGAGCTATGCTTAGCTACATGCATGGTTTCTATTCATAGAGACTACTCACATTACATGGTTCCTACGTTTTTTAGGATCAGGGCCTACATCTTCAAGAATTCACTCACCATATGCACCACAATTAAAAAGGCACTAGATGTCAGTCACATCCCTTAATACTCTGTTGGGATGTGCCTAGATGCTATGGTGTTAAGTGTCCCTAGAATGGTTCTGTATGGAATAGCAGGTTGGCGTACATACAGCTGGCTGCTGCGACCTCATTTTATAGGCTGTAGAAGCAGCCATGGATCATTTACATGGATTCCCTTAGCTCTGTTTTCACCCCAGCCTCAAATACTGTGTATCTCCTTGTCCAAAGCTTGTTTACTCTGGCTTTTGCATCGAAAGACATGAGTTTTATCTTAATGCAGCAATTGGGACTCCTTTCCTTGCTCCATTATCGTTGCTTTTCCAGTACTATTTCAGCTTTTTATGTGCATAGTTCAAAAATATGTAAAAACCATTGGAAAAAATGAAGTAAATGTGCCTGAAAAATAAAAGTAAATAAAAATACTTTCAAAGACTTCCAAGGGCTCCAGGAGATATGCCCATTGTGTATGCAGGTCATAAACTTAAAAACAGAGGAACGTTTCACTTTCATTTAACCAAGATGGCAGAAGCTGTTTTGTGGAGTTCTGTGTCTTGCTGAGAAAAGGGCAAAGGTTCAAAAGCTCTTAGAAGCAGGATACCTCAAGTAAATAAGAAAATGGGGATGTGGCACAGAGATGACAAGCCAGAATCTTGTAGGATATGTGAACAGAAACAGATGCATACTTGAGCCTTTAGGATAGAAGTGTTTGTCAAAATTGTTCAGCTTTACCACTGACTTCAACAGAAGAAGTCTAACTGATGTTAAATGCTTTTGAAAATCCTCTGGGTTTTTGTTTTGTATTGTTTGTTCTTTGACAGAAAACTGGTTCCAATACAAATTTGGGTTTTGTACCTCTACTTTGAATACTTTTTTTTCAATGTATGGAGCAACAGCTCTCCAATAAAAATCTTGGCCTCAGCCCCTAAATGCAAATATTATATAGGTGAAGCACATAGATAACATCATATAGATTATAGGGATGGGAATTTCAGTTTCGAATAAAACCAAAAGTACTAGAGATGGGCAAATGCGGTTCGGAAGTTCAGAGTTTGGACCGAACTCGACCAGTTCAGTCGACCAAACCGAACTTCCGAACCAAACTCAATTTTTGAACCGAACTGAACGAAGCTGAATTTCTGAACTCGGTTCTGTTCGCCCATCCCTATAAGATAATATTCTATTTAGTTCAATGGGGTTTGAATTTCCGAACTCTGTTCGGAAGTTCGGAGTTCAGACCGAACTCGAATAGTTCAGTCGACTGAACCGAACTTCCGAACCGAACCAAATTTCTGAACTCGGTTCTGTTCGCCCATCCCTAGAAAGTACCCGAAAATGGCCATTTCTGATTAATCCGAAATTTCAGTTCTTTTTCAGTTTCGGCACTATCAGATCTTTTACATTGATTTTGTACCAGATTTTTAACATTGCAGTTTGTCCCCCATTGAAAAACCGCAATGTTAAAAATCCAGTACAAAAATCAATGCAAAAGATCCAATAGTACCGAAACCAAAAAAGAACCGAAATTCATGAGAACCGAAATTGAAATTTTGCCCAGAGTCCCATCCCTAATATATTATATTTATACCATTTGTATAAACAAAGAGGGGAATTTTTAAAACACTGAGTATGTTGCAAGCTCCAACATAACATCTTTAGTCTTCCTTATTCTGCACCTAAATGGCTTACAATGACCTATTAGTATTGTGCCAGTTGCATTCTAGTCTTTTAACATCCCCATGACTTGGAAAATCATCAAATGCCTTCTGTGAAAAAAATACACAAAACATCCGAATGCTCACTGCTGAACATGCTAAATGAGCTAAATAATGGGAAACACATTTACAATGTACTTTAATGGTGAGTCTATCCAATTTGTGATTTAAGAGGTCAAACTATTGGTTATTTTTGCATTCTTGGTAATTTAAGAAGCAGCAGACTGGGAAATGTGTACTCACAGGCCTTATAAAACTGCTTTCCTTATTTTGAATAATAGGCATCTTTTGTAAAAGCTACAGTGATGGAAAAGCCCCATCCCTTCCACATTTACACACTGTGGCTAAAGAACTCACCGCCTGTGAGGCTAACTGAAGAATAGATGTTTTCTAAAAAAAAACAGAAATCAGCCACAGAAAATCCCACTACCCAAGTCTCCGGAAATTTCAAATTGCTCCAAGAATTGGGACCAAAGGAGCTGTCGACAGCAGATGGTAACACTCCCAGTGAGATTACTGCGCCACAATCTCATTCTGAGGAAGAGGGTTTCTCTCATGAGTGTGATCCAAGGCCAGAAGATCAGGCTGAGTGAGGAAAGAAGAAACAATAATGGAGAAGAGTCTGGGGCCCAACAGAAAGAGTGTTAAGGGTCCAAGGGAGTTTTCCCATGAAAATGTTAGATACAAGGGGCAGATTTCTGCTGGTGTTAACTGGCACACTCTTATGCCAGTTTACATGAGCAGAGAATGTGGCCCATTCACACCATGGGCTTGAATTTGTCCTCACACTCCAGCTTTATTCTGCATTATTAAACTTCCACTGACAAAAGGGCGCTGGCCGTTGTGTGGCCGTTGTGCGGCCGGAGCGAGGACAGCGAGGGGCCACCCCCCTGACAGCACGCACACGACACCTACAGGCCTGGACTCCCCCCGATACTGAGCAGGTAATACCTATGATGTCTCCCTATACCTCCCTCACCTCCTCGTCCTCTCTCACCTCCCTCCTTCTAGCCTCTCTCACGCACCCCCTCCTTCTCCCTCTCCCTTCACCAGCAGCCTTTCTCCAGCCAACCTACCCCTTATCCTCACCCACGCCCCTCCCCCCTCCCCACCCTCATCCCCCCTTACCCATTCCCCCTAGGCCTAAACCCGGCCGTTCCCCATCCCCCAACCTCATCTGCATCCCCTGCCTTCCCAAACACCAATTGCCTTTTTCCTGCTCCCTCTGGAACTGCCGCTCGTCCGTGGCTAAAGCTCCCTTCATCCACGATCTCTTCCTCTCTCGCCCCTTTCAACTCCTGGCTCTTACGGAAACCTGGATCACGCCCTCCAACTCTGTTACCCCGGCTGCTCTATCCTCCGGGGGCCTGTCGTTCTCTCACCGCCCCCGCCCTGAGGGCCTGGGTGGTGGTGTGGGCTTGCTCCTTGCTAAGCACTGCCAATTCAAAACCCTCTCCCCTCCCCCCTCCTCCTCCTTCCCTTCCTTTGAGGCCCACTCTGTGCGCTTATACTCCCCTCTACACCTTCGGGTTGCTGTCATCTACCGCCCCCCGGGTTCCCTCTCCTCTTTCCTCCCGGACTTTGAATCCTGGCTCACCTTCTTCCTCTCCGATGATATCCCCACTCTTATCCTTGGTGATTTCAACATTCACGTTGACACGCCCTCCGCCCCCTCTGTTTCCCGCTTTCTCTCTCTCGCTTCCTCCTTTAATCTCCGACTCTGGACCGACTCCCCCACTCATACTGACGGCCATTCCCTCGACCTCGTCTTCACTCGAAACTGTTCTCTAACTGACCTCTCCTTTGACCCCTTCCCTAGTTCTGATCACTTCCTCGGCTCCTTCAGCCTTTCCCACCGACCCCCCTCCGCCTCCCCCTCTATGCGCCCCTTCCGCAATATGCAGGCCCTTACTCCCTCGGAGTTTGCCGCACATCTTTCCCCCCTTCTCCCCCCCGTTTTCGCCTCCTCCTCCCCTGACTCTGCTGTCTCTGCTCTCAACGCTTCTCTCTCCTCGACCCTTGACTCTCTTGCCCCCCCCTCTGCTCGCCCCGTCCGCCCCCTCGACCCCCGCCCCTGGCTTACCCCTGCCATCCGCTACCTCCGCTCCTGCGCCCGGGCTGCCGAACGCCTCTGGCGCAAATCCCGCTCCCTCCCTGACTTCCTCCATTACAAATTCTCCCTCTCCTCCCTCTCCTCGGCTATCTCCCTAGCTAGGCAGCGCTATTATGCCTCTAGGATCGAATCTTTCTCCCGCGACCCTCGCCGCCTTTTCTCTACTTTCGACTCCCTTCTCAAACCCCCCTGCCCTCCCCCGCCCTCTTCCCTTGCTGCTCGGGATCTTGCGTCGTTCTTCACCTCCAAGATTGACAAGATCCGTCGGGATATTGCCTCCCGCCCCCCTCCGCCCCCCGCTCCCCTCCCGCCCCCTCCCCCGCCCCCCTCCCTCCTCGCATCCTTCCCTCCTGCCTCTCTCCAGGAAATCTCTGCTCTTCTCTCTTCATCCAACCCCTCCACCTGCCCCCTTGACCCGATCCCCTCCCGCCTCCTGACCTCTATTGCTCCCACTGTCGCTCCCCCCCTTCTGCATGTTGTCAATCTCTCCCTTTCCACAGGCTCCTTCCCCTCTGCCTTCAAACATGCCACTGTCTCCCCCATCCTCAAAAAGCCTACCCTGGACCCTTTCGATCCCTCTAGTTACCGGCCGGTCTCCCTCCTTCCCTTTGCTTCGAAGCTCCTGGAACGTGTCGTCTACTCCCGCTGCCTGAACCTCCTCTCTGCCAACTCCTCCCTCGACCCTCTCCAGTCCGGCTTCCGCCCCCTCCACTCTACTGAAACTGCCCTGGCCAAGATCACCAATGATCTACTTGTCGCTAAATCGAAGCGCCACTACTCCGTTCTTGTCCTCCTTGACCTCTCTGCCGCCTTTGACACTGTCGACCACTCGCTCCTCTTGGACTCCCTTTACTCTTTGGGCTTCCGTGGCTCTGTCTTTGACTGGTTCTCCTCCTACCTCTCTGACCGCTCCTTTAATGTCTCCCTCCCCGAGTCGACCTCCCCCTCCCTTCCCCTCTCGGTTGGGGTTCCCCAAGGTTCTGTCCTTGGCCCTCTCCTCTTCTCTATCTACACCCGGTCCCTTGGTGAAATTATTGCCTCCCACGGGTTCCAATACCATCTCTATGCTGATGACACCCAACTCTATCTCTCTACCCCCTCTCTCTCCTCCTCTGTCCGCTCACGCCTCGTCGACTGCCTCTCTGATATCTCCGCCTGGATGTCCCGACGCCAACTCAAACTGAACATGGCCAAGACTGAACTCCTCATTTTTCCTCCCTCCCCCTCCTCTCCCTCTGACCTGACCGTCTGCATTGATGGGGTCACCATCCGTCCTGTTCTCCGTGCCCGCAGCTTGGGCTTCATTTTTGACACGCACCTCTCCTTTAAACCTTACATTGACTCTGTGGCCAAATCCTGCCGATTCGCTCTCCTCAACATTGCCCGCATTCGCCCCTTTCTATCTGTCTCCTCGGCCAAAATCCTTGTTCATGCCATGGTTATCTCTCGCCTCGACTACTGCAACCTCCTCCTTGCTGGCCTCCCTCGCTCCCACCTGTCCCCCCTTGTGGCGATCCAAAACTCTGCCGCCAAGGTCATTCACTCTGCCCGTCGCTTCGACCATGTGACGCCTCTCCTCCTCTCCCTTCACTGGCTCCCCCTTCCTGAACGTATCCTGTTCAAACTCCTGGTTTTCACGTTCAAATCGCTCCATGACCAAGCTCCCCCTTACCTCTCGGACCTAATCGCCCTACGCGCTCCTGCGCGCGCTCTCCGCTCTTCCGCTGTCCCCTCCCTCGCTCTCCCTCGCTTCTCCTGCTCGCCCAACCGCCTTCGTCCCTTCTCCCTCGCTGCCCCGCATGCCTGGAACTCCCTCCCTGCCGACGTCCGCCTCGCCTCCTCCCTCCGCTCCTTCAAATCCCTCCTCAAGACCCACCTTTTCCATGCTGCCTTTCCCAATGCCCTCTAGTCTTTCCCCTTGCTCTTACTGTCGGCCCTCCTCTGCTGACTGCTGCTACCGACCACCTTGTAACCAAGCCAAGTACACGCGCCTGAGACTTCGCATCCGCCTGAATGTTTGTTTGTCTTCTCCCATGTCTCTCCCACTGTCCCCTCTCCTTGTCTCCCCCTCCTTGTCTTTTAGATTGTAAGCCACAGGTAGGGACCGCAGCTGATTATATGTTCTGTACAGCGCCAGGTTGTTGCTGGCGCTTTATAAATGTTTAATAATAATAATAATAATAATAATAATAATGATTTCAGTGGATTAATGGCTAATTTATCCCGGGGGGGACGATTCTCAGTAGCCACACGTAGGCTGGGGAACTCCCTTCTGGAAGAGGCCTGATTAGCTCTGGACCTCCCTTTCAACAAAAATGCAAGACCTGGCTGTTCCACCAGGCATTTGGTGATGGGTGGGTTAGGGTGGCAGGGGGTTGACTATTCTCCTCCAGTTTTAATTGCACTTAGTGCATTGTTTAATTAATATTTTATTACTGTTTTAATCTGTTTATTTATTACTGTATTTTGTATTTTGTATTATTGTTTTATTGATTGTAAGCCACTTCGAGCTGTTGTGAGCAGAAGAGGCAGGGTATAAATATATGATTAATTAATTAATCAATTAATTAATTAAATAAATAAATAAATAAATAAATAAATTTTACATTAGTGTAAAGAAAGAATCAGGCCCCACATCTTGTCACATCTGCCCCTTGTCAAGAAAGACCAAAGAGACATGTATGAGCTTAAATCATGTCCCCTCTTCTGTTAAGTGTGTATATGCAACCACTGGGTGAGGTCGTGAGATGGTTTAATGTTTGGTGTCATCAATATGCTGATGACACCCAACTCTACCTCTCTTTTACATTTGACCCAGACTCAGTGCTTACCCAGCATCTGGCGGCTGTGTGGGACTGGATGAGGGCCAGCCGACTGAAACTGAATCCCGATAAGACTAGGGATGTGTGAACATGGTTCGGAAGTTCAGAGTTTGTACCGAACCCGAATAGTTCGGTTGACCAAACCAAATTTTCAAACCGAACTCAAATTTGATCGAACTGTTCGGTCGAATCTGAACCAGTTCAGAAGGCAAAAAAAACCCGGTTTTGAATGTACAAACTCGGTATGCAAGTTCAGAATTCGACCAAACTTGAATAGTTCGGTCGGCCAAACCAAACTTCCGAACCGAACTCAATTTTCAAACCGAACCGAATTTCCGAACTCGGTTCTGTTTGCACATTCCTAAATAAGACAGAAGTGATGCTAGTGAGGAAAGCGTCAGATGTGACATCCCCCATCATTGATGGGGTTCGCCCCCTGCTGGTTCCCCAGTTTTGTAGTCTGGGCGTGCTCCTCGATTCTCAGCTCTGCCTGGATGTCCAGTTGGGGGCTGTGGCGAGGAGCATGTTTTGCCAATTACATCTGGTGTAGTGGCTTCAACCATATGTCTCGAACTCTGACCTAGCCACTATCATCTATGCTTTTATGAGTTCAATACTTGACTATTGTAATGCGCTCTATGTGGGGCTACCCATGATGACGGCTCAGAGACTGCAGCTAGTGCAGAATGCAACGGCTCATCTCCTTATAGGGATTCTCTGGGCTCTGGATCGGCCCCTGCAGTTGATCGAGGGTGCTTTTCTTGAGGTCTCTCTTTTTTCCGAGTGGCCACTATGGAGAGGGCGTTCTCGGTGTCTGCACCAAGACTGTGGAACTCCCTCCCAGCAAAGGTCCAGGTAGCCCCGGACTTCTCCTCTTTTAGATGACTCTACAAGACCTGACTGTTCTGTCGGTCTTTTGGTGAGGGAGACAGGGAGGGGGAGGGTCATAAAGGGAGAGAGGGTTTCTTGTTTTATTTCTGCTTTGTTTTTATGACCTCTCCTCTGTAAGAGATTTTTATGTTTGTATTTTAATGTGTGTATTTTTTTGAGATTGTAAGCTGCCCTGATTTGCTGTGCAGGAGGGGCAGATTATAAAGGTTTAAAAATAAATAAATAAATAAATAAATAAATAAATAATAACTAACTAACTAAATATCCCTTAATTTAAGATGAACAAGTACACTTTGTAAGTAATTGTTTGAGAGCAGCCATTTTAGTATCTAAGTAACTTCAAGCGGTTAAGTCTTGCCAGATTTTTGCCCTCCTTGGCTAAGATTTTCAAAAGTGATTAATTTTGAATGTCCACTCTGAGAAGTTCAAGAGGGCTCAGGCCTGATTTTTTAAAAAGTTATGAGCACTTGCTCTCTGAAAATCAGGCACTTTTACGAAGTCTCTGTCTAGGCATCCAAAAATTCAGACACTCAAAAGCATTAGCTACTTTTATACATATGGGATTCCCATTACAGCATTCACATTGGCCATCGCCTGAATTGTTTTTTTACACTGATCTGAGGCCAAAGTTAAGTTACATTCAGCCTAACATGGAGAGTTAACATGGAGAGCTTGGATATAGTGACTTAATGCCATTAAGAAAGGGAATTTCTCAGAGGGGACACAAATTTCAGAAGGAAAAAAATATCAAACTTTAAAGTTCTGAAATGTTTATGTTCAGAAAACTTATTTTGAGTCATTTCAGAATTTAAAATGTATTATTTTATTTACACGTTCTTATTTCAGAGGTCTGTAAAGTTAGACCTGTTGACCGATGTGAATATGGTACCTAGCTTTACAGATGGATATATGTAATATGAAGTTCAAATTAAACATTCTAAACTGTTTAAAACTTTTCTATTACACATTTTGGTCAAATATTCAAGAGTGTACAATGTTGCAATAGACAGGTCCTATTAGCACTTGTTTGAGATGATCTGTATGATTAATTCACTCATGGGATTTGCCACTTATGCTTGATTCTTCAAGAAGGCGATTACTCTATTCCCAGTCCTGCAGAGCTCTTAAGCACATGCTTAACTTTACTTTAGTGTAGAGTAGCCGCATTAAAGTCCTTAGTACTTAGCACATTATACAATGAAACCTGGAATGCAATCTTCTACAAATGTCATATCACACCATCACTCAAGTTGAAGGATAATTAAATCAGACAATAATGACAGATGAAATAAGGTAGATAGGAGAGAGCCTAATCTATAGATTTTAGCACAGAGAATCAAAACCTGCAGCTCCTAAGGTTTTATTATGGCTTTGACACCTACTCTCTGTGTGGCCATAGCGGTCAGTCACTGTCCCTTTTACTCAGTTTACTCATCTGTAAAATTGGGATAGAAATAGTTGCTTATGTGCCCAACTGCCCATAGGGTTATAATGAAGGCTTCAGTCGTGCAAAGGCAATGTGCTTGGTGATAGCTGTTCCCTCACACAATCTCACTAAAATCAGTCGGACAATGCTTGCAAGCAAAGTTAAACTCCTGCATAAATTTGCACAGGACTAAGGCTTAAGTTAACGTTTCCAAAGCATTTTGAAGATGTAAAGTACTACACAAATGTATGTTGTTATAAAAAATTAAAATCTGTTTTTCAGATGTTTTTCAAATCAGTTTTTTTCTAAATTCCCATCCTGCACATAACGTTAAACAAAAAGATAGAAAAAAATATCCTTAATTTTCCACAACGAGCTCACTTGGTTTTTATAGAATATTTGCTTGTTTTCATTTTGCCTAGCAAATACAGGCTTCCTCCAGTGCATAAAAGGGAAATTATGAATGGCTGGATCATAAAGTATGATTTATAATTCTGGAAATGATTATCATGAATCTTCTACTTCCCTCCCACCCGTCTGTGATTGAACTATTTATTGGCACAAGAAACAAAACAAACCTGGCAGTCCAAAAGGAACAAACAAGATTCTGAAAATACCAACTGTAATAATTATTTTGCTCTAGCATAATCTGTAATTAGATATTTGACAGATCCTTGGATACACTCCAGACCTAAATAACAAGCTGCAGGACCATAAACACATAATGCTTAGACAGTTTCTCAGATGCCCTTTGCTTGTCAGGACTAAGAATAAGGTCAATTTAAACAATGTGGGTGGCACAAATCTGTTTCTTTCTTCTAATCCAAACTCACAGAAGTACTTCAGCATCTATAATTAGCGACTAAAGGCTTCCATGATTTACTTTATACACATATGTATTAGAAATTCTTAATGTACCCAAACATCTAGGCACAATGGATCCCTGTATGTTCTTCTTTGGGGGTGCAATGGGGGCCACTGAGGAGATCCTACATGGTGACCTGGCAGAGCTGAGGAAGTGGCTGAAGCATGAAGAATCACGGATAGGCTGGGCTGTTTTTACATGGATGTTCCTCCCCCCCCCCCCGTTTGGTGTTCCGGAGGGTGTTGGGGGGGCGTCCATGTAAACAGTCGGCGGCGGGTGGGGGGATAGATGTGTGCCGGGTGTGCGCCTGTACTAAATGCCACAGGCAGTGGATGTTTTGTTTACCCATCACCCACCCATCTCCATCCATGGAGCCCTCCGGAAAACCAGATGAGGCTCCGTGGATGGAGAATTCCTGCACATGCGCTTATATGTTCACCCCTTGGTTTTTAGTCATACATGTTCCAGGAAATGTTATGAGAAGATAGACGCTCTATCCAGCCAAGTACATAAACAAAAGGATAACTTAAGCATATTTGTAGTCTCAACCATCTTAATGGGAGTATGTATGTGTATAATGTTATTAAAATGTTATTAAAGTGATTACTGGTTGAGCTGTCTCCAGTGTCACTATAATCCCAGTTGAGTGACTTGAGCTAGTAACTTAGTTTTGTCAGTCAATAAAACAATAATTAGATATAACAATTGTTAATAATTTAGCTTAATTATAACCCAATTTTCTTCACATACAGCCAAAGCAGAAGATTTCAATGAATTTTATAGGAAGTCTTGAAGGACCTGTGTTATTCTGTTATTACAATCTACAATTTGGGATTAAAATGGTCTGACACAATGTGCCAAATTTCTAGTAATATTCAGTTTTTTAATCAGCTGTAACATACATACAGATATACCAACCAGTTTAGCATTCTCTGTCAGGCCCTCTTTGTCTCAAATGATCTCAGTAACAAATAACTGCGTCTGAAACAGAATAGACTTTGTTGATTCACTGACAGAGGGTACTTTCAGACGATACGGGGCCCTTTGGCCCCGTACCGGCACCACCGGCTTCGTTCCCCGCCGGGGTCACCCCGTAACGGCACAACAGACGTGCCGAGGGGATNGGGGCCGCGCGGCGCAACGTGCGGCCGCACGGCCCCGCCCCCTCCACGCACCCCGCCGCCCGCCCTCCGAGGAGACGGGCGGGCGGCGGGGCCAATGCGGCCGCCGCGTCCGGCCGATCGTGCCACGGCCCGGGATCCCGCCGGGGATCCCGGGCCGTGGCACGCGGCCAGACGTTACTTTTCCTTGGCCACGGCCCGGGGTCCGTTTGACCACGCTTCCCGGGACCTTCCCCCGGCTAGCCCGGGAAGCGTGGTTCAAACGAACCCCATGTGCCGATTGACCGTGGCCAACATCTGGCGCGCCGCAAACAGACGTATGGGACACGGTGACCACAGGTGGGTATTCACCGTGGTTCACCGTGTCAACGTCACGTCTGAAAATACCCAGAGTTGCTGGAACACAAACCTGGGGCTGCCAGCTTCTAAGACACTGGTTTTATCCAGCATTCTATCCGAGAGCCAGTTTGCATGATAAGCACTGCAGCTCTTCAGCCTCCTGAACCTGTCCTTGTCATTCCTGATTGGATAGGTCTGATCCCTGCCTTGATTGGCTGAAGAAATATATCTATACTTCCGGGTCACCATTAGTACTTTGACTTGTTCAACAGTGTTTCCTTTGCCTGTTGCTGCTTGGCTCCCTCCTGCCTCCTTAGCCCCCTCCCCCTGCTTTGCCATCTCATTCTCCAACATTTTTTGTACTGACCACCCAGCTTAAACTCCATACTTGGGAATATCCCCTCTCCCATGAGAACTCGCTTTCTCTGATGGACTCTCTTACCCAGACCCTAGTCTGCACTTGGACACTGCCAGCTCTCTGACTGTGGCTGTGACCTGGATCTAGACACAAATTGCTGAGGGTACTGATCCTGACAGACGACCATGGTCCAACTCTAACATTCACCAATCAAATTTGAAGATTCTTTTTCATTAACAGATCTTCTAATTCAATTTAACTAAATTCAGATACAGAAACATCAACTTCTTATAACTCAATAAAGCCAATATCCAATATTCATTTCTTACAAATTTGACTTTTGTTAAAACTTACGCATTCTATGAAATAACATACCCTCCAATAAAAGAGAACAACTAACCAATGATAAGTTACAGAATTAAGGAATATTCAGTTTTGAATTGATGAATATTAAATGTGAAATTGACAAAACTTTGACAATCCACTTGCAAACTCTGAAAGTGAAAGTCACAAATGAGATGCAAATTTCATATTCAGATCTGCAAAAGCAAATCTGAAAATTAGAAAAAATCAAATCTCTTTGAGTATTTGTCGGAACCCTAAGAACATCCCCCAAACCTTCCACTTATATAAAGACATCCATATATCAAAAGATTTCTGGGGGGACAGGGAAAAAAGGGAAAGGGAAGATGGGAGTAAGAGGAAAGCTCCCTTATTTATTTATTATTAAATAAATAAATAATAATTAAATAAAACAGAGTTTAAAAAGTTTAAAATGAACAGACTGTGATCGGTTTAGATTATCATATTGTCCTGTTTGGCTCCATTTAAACCTGAGTCTGCTTTCAGAAAAGATGTAAGACCTTTTTGTTTGACAAGGCATTTGGCAGGATGGGATAGGGTTGTGGATAATTTTAGACGTGCTGGGTCTCCAGGCCCAACACGCTGAAACCCAGACCGGGATCCGTCTCGGATCCTGGTCAGTGATGAAGTCAGCTGTCCTTTAGACGTGCTGGCTTCATAACACAGGGGAATCTCAGAGGGGGTGGGGCCATGTGGCCCGATGTGCAGCTGCATGGTCCCACCCCCCATGCTCCCACATCCTCCTGCCCTCAGAGAGACAGGCAGGTGCAGTGGTCAATGCAGGTACTGTGCCCGATCCCGTACCACTGTCTGGACCACGCTCAGGAATGGGGCAAGGTAGCACACGCTACTTTTGCCCCTTTCCTGATCATGGTTCAGCTAACTATGGTTCTGGGGTTCACGACCCACGGCCTCAACCCCAGAACCATGGTTAACTTTGAACCCCGCCAGGAATTCACCATGGTGAACATCTGGCGGGGCTCAAACAGACGTTAGGGAGAGGGTTGGTGGGTGGGGTTTAGGGTTTTTTAAGAAATGCTTTTGTATATTTTTTCATATATTTCTATAAGTTTTATGTTTATATATCTTCTGTTTTTGTATGCCACCCTGAGTCCCTGAGGGAAGGGCATGATAAAAATTGAGTGAATAATAAAATCAAATCTATTAACACTGACTTTGCATAATTTGAAATTGTGAACTACAAATGTTGGCAGATAGATGGATTTGTTTTGAATAATATGGCATGGCATGGTAACATGTGCATTGTATCTCATGGTTACTCCCTGATACACAGTGTTAAAATAAGTTTTCACTTTATCTTTTAAACAAATACTCTAAAATACTCTAATACTCAGGGACCGCCTCACCCTCTGCAACTCAGGATGGCCCCTTCGGTCCACCGGGAGCGTCTTCCTGGAGATCCCCTACGTAAAGCGGGGGGCTACAATGAAGTGGGCGTTCTTGGTGGCTGGACCGCAGCTATGGAACTCCCTCCCAGAGGAAGCATGGCTGGTCCCGAGTCTGATGGCCTTCCGTCGGGCCTGCAAGACATGGCTGTTCTCCCAGGCCTTAGGAGGGGAGGAGGGGCTTAATTTTTATATAAGGAGGTGTTTTAGTGGTTTTTGTTGTTTATATATAAATTGAATTTATTAGATTTTAATTGTTGTTTATACTGTTTTATGTTGTTGGAAGCCACCCCGAGATGCTGTAGGCATGGGGGGGGGGGGGATACAAATACAATAAATATATAAAATCAGTTTCTATATGGTTATTTGTGTTTTATATTTTCTTATTCAAAGGTACAGGAAAAAAGTATGCCTGAGATATGCCTTGAGTAATATGAACTATGAAGCATTTTGTAATAACTTGCTTGTGTGCCCTTAACATTTCCAATGATTGGGACATTATCAGTGACTTGTAAGGATGAAGGAAAATATTCCACCTCAGCTGCAGAGGAATCTGATATAATAAGAAGAAATAATATACTTGGAATAGCCTGTATTAATATTATGGGTCAGGCAACGTCTGTCATCACTGTGGTGTACAGAAAAGGGCTTTGCGCTTTCAAAAGATGGACTCTGATCCATTCCTCAGAACTTTGTACCAGAGTAAGTCGCGCTGAAATGAGAAATATAACCTGCCCATCAACTTTGAAAGCCATTTACATGAGTAAGTATTACAGAATGAAGTCCAAAACCTGCTGAGGAGTGGGGGAAGAAGGTGTAATGTAATTCTTTATCATTTCATATTATTGAAAATTGTAACAAGTTTTACAACCTAATTCACCACACATACATTTCATTGCACTCTTTATATTGTGTTTCATACCACAGGTTCTCATCCCTATTATCAATTTTCTCTCTCTCTCCATTTACTGGAAGAGCAGACAGCTTAGAGCAACTGCAGGTGTTTGCCAAAGAAGTTACTTCATTTTGGACTTCACTTCATAGTTTTAAAATTAATATTTACTTTGGCCTGTATTTCATTTGTATTTATATTTTTCCCTGACAATCTAAGTCAGGCTTGTGTGGAGTCAGCTCAAGACAGCATGAGATGCTGGCAATGGAAAAAATGTAACATCAATGGTAATTAGGTTTGCCTTGTAAAAAACTTTCAGTCAGTTCCTGAGAGCTAGAATGTTTGGATTTATCGCTCCAGATAGAAGCTTTAAAAGTTTAAATTTTTTTTAATGGCTTTTTTTTATTGACAGAAAGTTGTATGAGTGACCTGAAGGTGAATTCTTTTCAACTTAAGCAGTAGTATATTGGAAATGATAAAGAAATGATTTGGGATTGAATGACAATTTATTTACCTCATACAATATCACAACTGATTTGTTTTTAAAGTTTTGTACCTTTGTTTTGACTAAGCGATTGACAAAGCTATATCTTGAATTTATTAGTGGCAGTACAGGCTTCAGGAGTTCTCTATGCGATTTACTCGTTTTTAATAGCCTCTCTCTTCAATTTATCAAATTGGAATGTGTCAGTGTGCCTGTTAATCCACCAGAGTAATTTATTAAGCATTAAAAGTAACAAATCGTTTTTTGTGCTGACTTTTGTTTAAATAGGATCAATTCCTTCGATGTCATTCTGACACATAAATCCCCAATGATTCAATGAAACTGTGGGCTAACCCCCAAACAGGGCTGAAGTGAAAGGTAGATAATGCTTTTCATTAAATATGTCAACTACTTTATTTAATGAAATGTGCTCTTGAGATCATGTTGGCTGCTGTGTAGTGAAAGCATCTTTCTTTCTGCATAATTGTCACCAGAAACATGGGAGGAAGTTCGCATCCATTAACTTGTTGATAGCTACAAAGTGGCATTTCTTGATAGGAGAGTGTTAATGTGTCTCGCATTAACACATAAAATAAGATTTTTTTACCAACTGGCTATGAGAGGGTTAATATGTTTCTCCTACATATGGTTCCTGTCTCAATTGTGAGATCAGTTATAGGTCTCTGGCCAAAGATAACAGCTAAAATGTAACAGATGCTCATTCCTCCACAGCTGAGGTGAAGTATTTCCTTTCATCCTCACAAGTCACTGATAATGTCCCAATCCTCTGTTCACTGAAAATGTCAAGGGCACGAGCAGGTTATTATAAAATAAAATGAATGAACTGTCTAAAATGAAATGCAAATAAATGGATATCATATTCATGACAGAATAGACAGAATAGTTCAAAACTCAGAACAGAGAATGATTTTGCAATTGTGCAAGGAGCTGTTGGACTTGTTAACTGAGGAGATCCTTTTGTTACTACTAATCTCCATTCTAGGAACACAACAGATGGTGAAATAATTGTATTGTCCATGCTGCCCATAAAGTAAGTGCAAGTTTATTTTTCAGTAATTTAAAGTTAATGATAATATCAACAACATTACTTCCTATCTTCAAAATATTGTACAAATAACCAAGTGTTGTACAGTATGTGTATTAAATATTTCAAAGTTTCCAGAGGAAGGTAGCATTTATACACTACTTTACATCTTCAATATTATTTGGACAAAATAGTTGATAGTACATATGACCAAATATTCTCAGTACCCTAAATGTGACCTTTAAGTTAGTGCCCCTGTGATTTTCTCTACCGAATGCAGGGAGTTAGATGTCTGACATTTAATTAGTGTAGAGAAAGTAAGGTTGCTGTTTTGGCCCCAAATATAGGCAATAAAGGGTATTTTCTGACGTTATGAGATCACACTCAACCACAGACAATACCCTGTGGTGGGGAATGGTCCCATAACGTCTGTTTGAATTCTGCCAGATGTTCACCACAGTGAACCTCCGGCGGGAATAAAAATAATCACACCTTCAGCCCTTGTCCAGGGACCAGGACCGAAAGTGTGGTTAGCTGAACCACGGCCTGGAATCGGTGGCTGATAACATCTGTTACCGGTGCCAATTCCGGAGCTCTGGGTGCGGCGGCGGCGGGCGGTCCGGCGGCCTCAGCGCTGCCGGCGTCAGAGACGCTCTAGGCCTTCCGGGGAACTTCCGGGTTTCCCCGGAAGGCCTAGAGCGTCTCTGACGCC
>QEPC01012801.1:2954436-2975029 GCA_003113815.1 Sphenodon punctatus
CTGGGTCGATGGAAAAGGAGAGGTAGAGCTGAGAGTCATTAGCATACTGATGACACTGCATGCCCTGAAACTCCCTCATGATCTCCCCTAATGGCTGCATATAGATGTTAGACAAGAGGGGGGACAGAATGGCACCCTGCGGGACTCCACACGTGAGGTCCCGTGCCACAGCCCGTTCAATAACCTTCCCTAAAAAGGGAAGGTTAGAGACCGGCCGATAACTGTCAGGAGCATCAGCATCAAGAGACCCACATTCAAATATTACAGAATGCTCTCACAACACAAATATGCCATATACAATCCATAATAATGGGAGAAAGAAAATGTTCCTCCTAATTCGCACACTGCTGCATATGCTGATTTATGTAAATCTGTGCAATCCTTAAATAGTTCCTTGCCCCACATAAAATCATTCTTGAGCCTACAAGATGGTGAACTTAGCCTGGATCAAGTAGCCTGATCTAGTAATGCACTTAAACTCATAATTAACTATATTTTATTTATTTATTTATAAATATTTTTTAGCCGCCCCCTCATGCCTACGGCATTTCGGGGCAGCTTACAACAATTAACAAATACAATAAAATTCCATAAAAACAATATTTTAAAAACAACATCAATAATTTTAAAACAATAACCCATATCCAACCCCCCCCAAAACTACCCTCCTCTCCCTTCCTCCCCTCCAAAGGCCTGGGTGAACAGCCAGGTCTTGCAGGCTCAACGGAATGCCAGCAGACCTGAGGCCAGGTGGGCTTCCTCTGGGAGGGAGTTCCAGAGTCGTGGCCCGGCCACCAAGAATGCCCTCTCCATTGTAGCCCCCCGTCTCACCCGGGGGACCTCCAAGAAGGTGCCCCCAGTGGACCGAAGGGATCACTCTGAGGCACGGAGGGTGAGGCAGTCCCTGAGGTATGAGGGGCCCAGACCATGAAGGGCTTTGTAGATCAATACCAACACCTTGAATCTAGCTCGGTGCGCTATAGACAGCCAGTGCAGAGCATGGAGCACTGGTGTTATGTGCTCCCGTCGCCCAGTCCCCATGAGGAGACGGGCCTCTGCATTCTGCACCAGCTGCAGCCTCTGAACCAGAAACAAGAGAAACCCCACATAGAGTGCATTGCAATAGTCCAGCCTCGAGGTGATGAAGACATAGATAAGAGTGGCCAGGTCGGGCCTGGAAATGTATGGACACAACCTCCGTACCAGGTACAGCTGGAGGAAGGCGATCTTCACCACCACCTCCACCAGTCGATCCAGACGGAGACCTGAGTCCAACACCACCCCCAGACTCCGAACCTGCTGGGCGATAGGAGGACGGACCCTCCCCCCACAAGGGGGGGGCAGAACCTCCCCCACCCTCCCCACCACTATCACCTCCGTCTTATTGGGATTTAGTTTCAGTCTGCTCTGCCTCATCCAATCCGCCACGGCCTCCAAACATTGGGAAAGCAATGAGACTGCAGGACCTGGGTCAGTTGAAAATGAGAGGTACAGCTGAGTATCATCAGCATGTTGGTGACATCGCACCCTCTCATGATCTCCCCCAGGGGGTGCATATACACATTAAACAATAATGGAGACAAGATTGAACATTGCGGAACGTCGCAGGATAAGGCCCAGGGGCTTGATATTTCAGCCCCCAGCACCACCCTCTGGCTTCTCCCATAGAGGAATAAGCGGAAACACCCAAGGTCCCGTCCAGTTCCATCCAGACCCCCAGGTCTCGCAACAGTCTCAACAGCAGACCATGGTCCACGGTGTCAAAAGCAGCCAAGAGATCTAGCAGGATCAGAATTGTAGAACATCCTGCATCCATCTCCTGGTGGAGATAATCCACCAAGGCCACCCACGCCGTCTCAGTACCATAACCGGGGCGGAACACAGATTGAAAAGGGTCAAGGAAACCGATGTTATCCAAGTGCACCTGGAGCTGCAGTGCCACTGCCTGTTCAATAACCTTCCCTAAAAAGGGAAGATTAGAGACAGGTCAGTAGCTGGAGAGTGCTTCCACATCCAAAGATGGCTTCTTCAGTGGGGGGCGCACCACATCCTCCTTGAGACGGGGTGACAATCTCCCCTGCTGAAGGAACGCGTTCACCACTCTCGCCAGCACCGTCCCCAAGGTCTCCCTGGAGACTTTCACCAACCAGGATGGGCACGGATCTAATTCACAACTAGTGGCTCTAACAGACCCCCAGGACATTCACTGCATCGGTTGGCATCACTTCCTGAAACTCATCCCAGAAAGATCGACCAGATTGTGCCTCCTTAACCTCTTTCTCCTTTCTTACTGCTTCTAATCCGGTGTCAAAGTTACTCTGGATCTGAGCAATCTTGTCTGCAAAGTGGGTGGCAAACTCCTCACAGCGGGCCTGGGACAAGTCCCTGTCCAGGCGGAGGGAGGCCGGACTGACCAGCCCCCACACCACCCAGAACAGCTCCGCTGAACACAACTTCACAGATGCTATGAGAGCAGCAATTAACTCCTTCTTTGCTGTCCTCACAGCCTCAACATAGGACTGCAAATGGGTCCTATGGAGAAGTCGGTCAGATTCAGAGAGAGAGTCCAACGCCGGCGTCGCTATAGCCTTCTACCTACCTGTTTCATACTGCAGCCGCTCAGTAAACCAAGGGGCCCTGCGGTGACGAGACTATATGGGACTGTCCTATTGCTTTAATGGGATGACTCACATGCTTTAAACTAAAAGAGCCATTTCCTAAATAGGCATAAAATGCAGGAAGCCCATTGTGACCCTCTGGGTGACTTCAGACATTACGGACCTCCCTTTTACCACAGTGAACCACCTGTGATGGAGGACATACCGTAATGTCTGAAGGGGTTCTCGCCAGATGCTCACCATAGTGAACACCCAGCAGGAATCCAAGTAACCACCGTTCCAGAGGGGAGGCTGGCCTCACCTCTGGAATGATGGTTACCTGGACCATGGTCCGGAATCGGCAGACGGTAACTGTTACTGCCGCTGAGGCCAGAGCATGGTCCTGGCCATGAGTCAGGATCAGGCACAACGACCGGATTAGCCACTGTGCCCACCCATCTCCAGGAGGGTGGGCGGCCAGGGGAGCATGGGGAGGCGGGGCTGTGCGGCCGCACGTTGCGCCGCACAGCCCCGCCCCCTCTCCGATCCCTGAGCAGAATCAGGCTGGTACATCTGCTGGCCTGATTCTGGAGGGGGGGTGAAGGATTAATCCCACGCCGTGTCAAGAAGGGAGGCAGGCACATCTAAAATCACCCTCTGAATCCTGTTCAAAACCCCGGTGCTCCATGTTCTAGTGTAAAGAAACATAGGTTTTCTCACAGAAGCACATCTGATCAGAGATTTAAGAAAAGAATGCCTTCTCGCTTAAGTGAGGGTGGATTTGGGCTCACCTAACCCTGGCACCAGGGCACCACATTGGGGGCGGAGGGGGGGCAAAGCCCCTGCCCCACTCCCAATTCTAAAGGAATTCCTGGCCAATAGGGCCAGGTGAGATGCACCTGCTGGGAGGAGCCCTAGCTGGCTAAATACTGCTATTGGTGGCCATCCTCCCCCGTCTCTTACCTGGCTACAGCAAAGTGCTGACAGGCACAGGGTCCAAGCTCCTTGGCAGTCTCCAGATTCGCACGTCCAACTACTAATCTCTAGGTATGACAGGTAGGAAGTCTGCACATCGTGGCAGGGGTGTTTCCGCCAGCCAAGCTCCAGGCACGCCGGGAGTGGTGGCTGGGGGAGCTCTTCCATCCCCGGCTAATGTGGGCAGGCCTGTTGTGGCAGGGGGCCAAGGAGAGGCTCCGCTGTACCCCCCTGGACTGATGTGATTGTGGAAGTAATCTCCAATGCCTTTCAGAGCCTGCAGGCCCTTCAACAACCAGCATGCCTCCCTGCTGCTATTGTCACACGGTATGTTTAAGGAATGTATGAGATCGATAAAGTTGTGACCTATGCCTTTGTATCCCAGAATCTGTGTCTGGTGTGGTTTTTGTGGGTGTGCGGGCACAAATAAAGAGCTCTATTCTTCTTACTCTTCCACCAGTGTAAATCAGGGGTATTGCAATGAAGTTACACCAGTATGAAATTGACACATTAAACAGGCCCCCTAACTAACTGCTTAACCATTATATAAACTTTTATCTTTCCAAAATGCTTTATGAGAGTGACATTCCTTAGTCTGTTTTTAAAAGTCTGACCTTTAACCAAGTAAAGTGTGTACCTAACACATGCACAGGTCTGCTTTAATCCTTTTAGCCACCTTTTGAGTGTAGGAAAACAATCAATGTGTTTGTTTCATATCTGGAGGAGCAGGAGCTGGTTACATGTTACAAACTCAGTTTATTCTATTAAATTGAAGTCTGTCCTCCGAAATAAGTGAGTTTTCAACCTTCCATGATCCAATTGTGTGGAACACTGGCCTTCAGGAAGATAGGACTGAGTTCAAGGTATAAGAACTTAAGAAGTACCATACTGGATCAGACGAAAGGTCCATCAAGCCCAGTATCCTGTCTCTAACAGTGGCTATTCTTGGTTGCTTCAGAGAAATACCCAAACAGGTTATAATAGAGTGATTCATTCCCTGCTCTTCCCTCCCAGCTCCTGTTAGAGGTTACATCTCCCAACCTACTTAGCGAATATCCTCCAAGAACTTATTCAATCATTTTTTAAAAACCCAGTTACATTACTAGTCTTGACCACATGCTCTGGTGGAAGAAATACTTAGAAGGAGAGGGCTGTCTGTCTGTGCAACTAAAATTAAGCTGGAGGAAGTTTGAAATTACATCAGGTTAATAAGCAAAAAAACCTTAAATTTATAATTCTGCATTTCACCACTAAGCAATAAGAACAGGTGCCCATGCACTATACTGTGCTGTCCTAGAATAGTGCTCAGAAGTTATGGGGGTAGTAACTAACTACAGTTTAAGACCCTTTAAAAATTCTTCCTGTATGCAGGAAGGGCTATTTCCCCCACCCCCTTTTGACAGAAAGTCAATCTAACCTGTGAAAATTTGACTGTGAGAATTGGAAATCACCTGCAAGCCTGGTGGATGTTTTTTTAAATTGCTTTCAAGATAAATGGAATGGGGACCAGATTCATGTGAATGGAAAAAATACAGATCAAATGTTGTACCTGATAACAGAGGTCAGAGCGGAAAGGACTGGTAGCAGTTTTAAGGCTTCTGGTGTAATGCATGAATTGGGCTCACAAAAATAGACAAAGTGTTATTTTTTAAAAGGCTGTGATTTTTGTTCTCTAATTTATTTATTTATTTTTAAAGTAGTGTGGGAACTGTCAGGGACCCAGAAGTTGAGTCCTACATCTGGATCCAAGAAGATAGAACTGAGTTAAAAACTAGGTGTCAGAGCCAGAGTTGGGTACTCAGATCAGGAACCAAGTAGTCAAGTAGAATAATTAATGAAGTGAGGAGCACCCAGTGAGGTATGAGTCTAGAAGACAAGCCAGGTAGCCATCATGTTGCACAGACATTTCTTGCTTGTGCCATAATATCTTGGGGTGGCCAACGAAGAGGCAAGTAAGGGGGAGCTATGGCTTGCTGAGACCAGTCCCTAGAATCCTCTCTCCACCCTGAAGCAGAGCTGGAAGAATGGACCAGGGTGGTCTGGATGCATGTCCAGAATTTGCTGGACCCAGGTTTATGCCATGTTTTTCTGTCTAGCCATTACAGAAACCTTAAAAATGTTAAGTGAATGTGTGACAGGTGAATATGTGACAGGTCCTAGGTGCCTGCAGGATCAGACCCCTGGGGCTGGAGTAAGAGACGACTGAGAGGGAATATGATAGAAGTTTATAAATTCATGAGCGGAGTGCAACATGTTAATAGGAAATGGTTATTTACCCTCTCAAATATTACCAAAACTAGTGGACACTTCTTAAAACTAACAGGTAGCAGATTTAAAACAAATAAAAGAAAGTATTTTTTAACTCAACACACAATTCAGTTGTGGAATTTGTTGCCAGAAGTTGTGCTCACGACCAGTAGTAAAGCTGGGTTTAAAAAAGGGTTGGATAAGTGTCTGGAGAATAGGTCCATTAGCAAATATTAGCCAGGTAGGTTTGGGGAATGTAATCTCTTGCTGTCGGGCAGGAACTAGGAGCGAACAACAGGGAATACATCGCTCCATTGTGACCTGTTGGGCACTTCTTCCAAGCAACCGAGATTGGCTGCTGTCAAACACAGGTGCTGGGGTTGGTGGACCTTTGGTCTGACCCACTATATATTTATTTTTTAAAGAATTTTTATCCCACTCCTCCTGCCACAGGAAGCTTGAGGTGGCAAACAGCCAGGTCTTACATGATTGTCAAAAAGAAGGGAGGTCCGGGGCCAACTGGGCCTCTGCCAGGAGGGAGTTCCACAGCCTAGGTGCAGCCACTGAGAATGCCCTCTCCATAGTCGCCTGCCGGAAAACCCGGGGGACTTCAAGAAAGGCGCCCCCAGTCGACTGCAGGGAAGCCTGTGGAGTGAAGCGGTCCCACAGGTAGGTGGGCCCCAGGTCATTTAGGGCTTTATAGGCAAGCACCAACACCTTGAATTGGGCCCAGAAGACTATAGGCAGCACAGGTGTAATGTGCTCACGGCAGCCCATCCCCATAAGAACATGGGCTGCTGCATTGTGCACCAGATGCAGCTTCCAGACTGTCACCACGAGTAGCCCCATGTAGAGTCCATTACAATAGTCTAGTCTCGAAGTAATGAAAGCATGGATGATTGTGGTCAGGTTGGAGTCTGACACAAATGTCTGAAGCTGCCACACCAGATATAGGGTACTTTCAGACGATACGGGGCCCTTTGGCCCCGTACCGGCACCACCGGCTTAGTTCCCCGCCGGGGTCACCCCATCACGGCCCAACAGACGTGCCGGGGGGATCCCGGCGGGGAAAGTGGGAGGGGCCGGGGCCGCGCGGCACAACGTGCGGCCGCACGGCCCCGCCCCCTCCACGCACCCCGCCGCCCGCCCTCCGAGGAGATGGGCGGGCGGCGGGGCCAATGCGGCTGCCGCGTCCGGCCGATCGTGCCACGGCCCTGGATCCCGCCGGGGATCCCGGGCCGTGGCACGCGGCCAGACGTTACTTTTCGTTGGCCACGGCCCGGGGTCCATTTGACCATGCTTCCCAGGACCTTCCCCCGGCTAGCCCGGGAAGCGTGGTTCAAACGAACCCCATGTGCCGATTGACCGTGGCCAACAACTGGCGCTCTGCAAACAGACGTACGGGACACGGTGACCACAGGTGGGTATTCACCGTGGTTCACCGTGTCAACGTCACGTCTGAAAATACCCATAATTGGCAGAAGCGCTCCTCGACACTACCCCACCTGGACATCAATGGGTATTTTCAGATGTTGCAAGATCACGCTCAACCACAGTGAACCACGGTCAATCCCGCGGCGGGGACAAAGCGCCCTGAATGTCTGTTTGGCAGCCGCCAGATGTTCACCACAGTCAATACCCACATGGGGTCAAATTCAACCACGCTTCTGGACCTCCGGCCCGGACCATCTCCGAAAGCATGGTCAAAGAGATTCCCACCGGGAAACAAAAAAAAGTAACATCTGGATGGCAATCACCGTCCGGAATCAATCAAAATGATTCCCAGCCAGGGACAAAGCATGCAGCGTCGCTGCCAGGCAACCAGCAACAACACAGGCCATGGAGGGAGATTTAAAGGGCACACAGCAGCAGGGGGATGTGGCGGGATGGAGTGAGGTGGGAGACAGAGGAGAGCAGAGGGCGAGAGAGTGAGGGAGGAGGTGGAGGTGGAGGAGGCGCAGGCGGGGGAGGAGGTGGTCGTGCTGCACATGCAGGAGGTGGAGGGAGGGCAGCGGCAGCAGCAACAGCTGGGACAGGCCACCCCGGGGACATTGACCGGACCGGGGGAGGAGGAACCCTGGAAACGGGTATGGGGAATGAAGGGGAGCAGACCTAGCAGCACAAGGGCACCAGGGGGGGCAGGGGACCAGCTGGCTGGAAGGCGGGGGGGAAGGGGCAGGGACGTGGGACCAGGGCAGACCAGCACCCAAACACCCAACAACCCTCCCCCCCCATGCTTCAGTTCCGCAGACATGAAAACGGGCCCAGGAGCCCGAGCCCCCGGAAGACACGGGCCCTACCCAGGCGGAGCAGCAGGAGGAGGAGGAGGAGGAGGAGGAGGAACTGGAGGGGAGAAGGGGGAGAAGGCCCTACCATTGAGGGGGCCAGTGGGGGCTCCGGGAGACCCGGGACTTTATCTGCATCTGGGGGACTCTGGAGCATCAGCTGGAGCTAGCACTCAATCAGAGAAACAAGCACATGTTCCGGGAGATAGTGCGGGAAATGGAGGCAGCAGGGCATCACTGGACCATCGCACCATGCCGCTCCAAGGCCAAAGAACTGAAGAGGGGGTACAAGGCCATCAGGGGCAACAACCAGCGGTCCGGACACGGACTCTGGACCACCCCCTTTTATGATGCCCTGGACCGCATACTCCACATGAAGGGATCAATAGTCACCCCACAGCTTGTGGGGAGCGCTGTGGTCCAGGGTAGGGCTGTAGCGGAATGTCGCAGTGGTAGCTATTTCCGCTGGAAACAGCATTTCCACAATTAGTGGTATGGCATGGCAGAGGCTTTCATTCCGATAGTTTCATTCTGCTACTTCCGCAGTTCCGCTAATTTAATTCTGCTACTTCCACAGGCGTAGCAAAATAGTGGAAACATGACATTTCCGCTACTTCCGCCATTCCGCCAGCGCCACAAAATAGCAGAACAGCGGTTTTCTGACAGTTTCTGACAATTCCGCAATTTTTCTGATAGTTTCAGAATTTGCAGAATGCCGGCAGAATTAGCAGAATGTCAGCAGAAAAGCCGTGGTGTGGCGTGGGCAATTCTGAAATGGTGGAATGGAATCGCGGTGCGGTAACAGATGCTGCCACATCAGCCCTAGTCCAGGGCAGGGAACAGACTGCGGTACCCCCTCCCCTCACCACCCCACAAGAAGGCACACGCTCCGGGGCTCCAGGGCCCCAGACCCCCAGCAGGAACGCCACGGGCCCTTGGAGACGTACCCCATGCCTACCCGCCCTCCCGGCCCCGTGCCTCTGTATGTGAACAAGGACAACCCAAGGGAGTACCAGTACGCTAAATGCATCCATGCCGCCCTAGCTAGGCACATCAGCCAGGAGGCCCAGGCCTGAGGGCATCCACCCCCCGGACCACCCCCTGGGGGCCTGGGGGATTCCCTGGGCGAGCCCCTATATGGGCATGATCCACCCCCCCCACCTCTGGGCCCCTGAACTGACCACAGGAGGTGGCTGTGTCATCCGTGAGTTTATTATATCACCCGCTTACCCATGCCACCACCACCACCGCCTCCCCTCAGACTGCATTCCCTCTTCCCCCTCTGCCCCCCGGTCCCCGCGTTTCCTGGGGCACCCCCTTGAACACCCTGTGGGCAGCACAGAGCTCTAGAAGCTTCCCTCTCCCCCCCCCACTGTCTGTGTCCCCAACGGTGTCCTGGGAGGCCTCAGTGTCCGGACGGGCAGACGGTGGTGGGAGGGAGGGAGGACCTGGGACCTGAGGGCCCCCACTGGGCGGCTTCTCCCTCAAGAGGCCGGCAGGGACCGGGAGTAGGATGTGGGGCCCCTGCTGGTGTGGAGGCGGCTGGAGCAGTTGGAGAGGCAATGGGGATGCCAAGAGGCCCGGCATGGGGCCCTGGGCTGGCAGGGTGCCCGGCGGGGCGGCTGCCATCACATAGGCACACATAGTGCCCGTGTGCAGGAGGAGCAGGTAGGTCCCAATGTCATGGGACCTGTCCATCTTAGCTGAATGCTCCTGCACCATCCCCACAATGGCCTGTTCCAGCTGCCCAAATGCCTCTACCTGCCTGCTGTGCTCCCGGCACTCCTGCCTGTGCTCCAGGTGCACCTCTGCCTGGAGCCTCTGATCCCTTGCCTCCACCCGCTCCAGGGAGCGCTCTATGGCCACCTCCATGCAGTACACGGCCACAATCATCTACTCCCCCTGTTCTGTGGTTGTCCGGACAATGTCCTCCGCCTGGTCCTCCCTCCAGCACCTTACCCGTGCCCGGTGCTCCCTCATCCGCTGGGCTGGGGGCATGGGCCTGGGTTGCTGTGGCCCCTCCGGTGGTCCTGTAGGGTACATAGTGGTTAGTCATTTGCTGCCCCAGGAGCCTGCCCCCCTTAGTGCCCGCCCCCCCTTTCCCACCCCTCTGGGTCCCCCATCCCGCCATGCCAGTCCTGGGTCCTCCACCGGCCTCCCTGGGGGCCCCCCACCCTGCCTGTGTACCTCACCTGGGTCCTCCAGCTGCTGCCTGGGCTGCTGTGCCCTCCTCTCCCGCCTGCTGCCTGGCCTCCTCACCCGCCTGCCTCTGGTGCTGGGGCATTCTGTGCCCTGTGGGGTATGAGGGAGTTGTTGGTGGTAGGCTTCCGGGGTGCCCGGGCGGCCCCCCAGCCCCGGCCCCATGTCGTGGACTGGCAGGGCCAGGTGGGGCCTGCCCCCTGGCTGGGCCGTCCCCAACCCCCCTCACCCCAGGTCCGTCCCCCCATCCCATCTGCTTGCTTACCCTTGATGTCTGTCTCTGATCCCTCTGAGGCTGTCCCCTCCATGTTGCTGTGCTCCCCCTGTGACCACTGGCTGAGGGTGATGAGGGCGCCGGCCTTGGAGTCCAGCTGTCCAGCCAGGGGGTGGGGGCTCTCTGAGGTCCAGGAGGATGCCCTCCACTACCGGGGCATGCTTCATTGGCCCCACCTCATTCACCAGGTGGGGCACCCGGCCCCTGGGCCCTTTGTGGCCCCCAGCAGCTGGCTGTGAGTCCCTCTGTGCCTCCCGAACTCCTGTTCCTGGCCCCTGTGCATGCTCTCAGCTCCGCTCTGCTGCCGTGGCCCACTGCCTGCTCCCTCCTTGCTGTCCCAGCCGTGCTGCTGTGCCGCCTGCTTCCTGGGGTGTTGCTGGCCCTGCCTGTGGCTCCAGGCCCACTCCGCCCTCCCCATCTGCCTCTGCTCCCAGTGTTCCCCTCCATGGCCACTGTCTCCATTGTCCACCTCAGGCGCCTGATCAACCCCTGGCTTCCCAGGGTGCTGCTGACTGTCCTCGTTTGCCTGTGCCCCCTTCTGCACCTTGCGCCCCCCCCGGGTGCCCGGGTGGTCTCGGAGTTCTGGGGTCCCTGGACTGCCCCCCTGGCTTCCTCCTGTGGGGAGGGGTTGTGTTACTTTGGACCTGCTGTACTGCCCTGGACCTCCTGTCTCCCCTTCATCGCCCCCTCACCAGTGCTGGGGTTCCGAGTGTGCCTCCTGGACTGCTCCTGACCTGCTCCCTGTTCTGTGTGTGCTCCCGCCGTGCCTGTGCCTGGACTGCCTGGGGCCCCCCATTCCGGGACTGCCTGTGTTGCTGTGGGGGTGCCCGTGCAGGCTGTTCTGTATTGGGGGTTCTGGTTGCCATTGCCTGTGTCCCGCTGTGCCCCTGTGCCATTTCCCCTCCTCTTCCCTGTCCCTCGTCCCCCTCCCCCCCGTTCTCGTTGTGCCTTGTGTGGTGTCCGTCCCGCTGTGTCTCCCCCCCCTCCCTTTCCTGTCCTGGTGTGTGTGTGTGCCCAGGCATGTGTGTTAGTGCTGTCTGTTCCACTGTACCCTCGCTGTCTGTGTGCCTGTTGTGTGTGGTACCTGGGTGGCTCTTCTCCCTCTCCCCCCTCCCTTCCCATTTCCCTTGTGTGGGTGTTCCCTTGTGTCCCTTTTGGCTTCGTTTGCACTCAGCTGGCCATATCTGTGTCCCGCCCCTCCCCAGCTCCTTCTGGGTGTTTTGCTCACAGCCGGGAATCGGTGTCACATCTGTTGCACCACCCCAGCCCGTGATCTGGCGGCCCGATTCTCCGCCATGGTCCCACTTCCATCATGTCTGTTCGGGGCTTTTATTGACCATGGGGGGTGGTTGTTCGGCTCACCACCGCTGGGAATCCACTGTGGTGACTCCGGACCACGTAACGTCTGAAATCACCCTATGTGGAGTTGGACATCGAGGAGCACCCCCAGTCTCTGAACCTGAGGACCAGCAGAGAGCAAACTCCGTCAGTGATGGGGCATGCCACTCTCACCACCTTACCCACCTTACCCTCCGTCTTGCTGGGATTCAGTCTCAGTCAACTCACCCTCAACAAGTCCCCCGCAGCTGTCAAACACTGAGTAAGCACCGAGACTATGAGTTCTGGGTCGGATGGAAAAGAGAGGTAGATTTGGGTGTCATCAGCATATTGATGACACCGAACAGCAAACCTTCTTATGACCTCACCCAACAGCTGCATATACACGTTGAACACGTGAGGTCCTGGGGAAATGACAATCCCCAAGCACCACTCTCTGAGTTCTTTCAGCCAGGAATGACTGGAACCATTCAATAACAGTCCCGCCCACCCTAGCCTGGTTCCACAGGTGAGTGGCCAACATCTCATGGTTGACGGTATCAAATGCAGCCGACAGATCTAACAGAATCAGCAGGGTTGAGCGACCCTGATCCAATTCACAGTGGAGGTCATTGACCAAAGCTACAAGCGCAGTCTTGGTACCATAACCTGGATGAAAGCCAGACTGCGAGGGATCTAGAAAACCAACATGGTCCGGATGCCCGTGCAACTGCCGAGCTCTACCCATTCAATAACCTTCCATAAAAAGGTTATATATGCTCTTATGCATGTTTTCTGAATATTTTTATGGGTTCAAAGATTATGATAGATGTACTGTTAATAAATAAAATATATAGTTATACTGAGTAGTTTAGTGTACCTTATAATAATTTATGGTCGATTGATGCATGACCACATAACCCTGCATTCTGTACCATCTTTTGCATAATTCTACTTTCCTATTAAAGTGTCACCTCACCAGTCATTGGAATCCACTCAGGCTGGAAATGCAAAATGACTAACTGAAAAAGTGATGTCACTAGGAGCAGTGACTTATTAGTTATTATTATTATTATTTATATATTTATTTTTTATTTATTTTATTTATTTATGTAAAATGTATATCCCGCCCCTCCTGCCCACAGGGCAGCCTGGGGTGGCAAATAACAATAATCAATAAAACAATAAAAATGTTTAAAACAATTTAAAAATAACAGTGCCAGCAGTGTATCTATCATTGTACAATATTTATTTATTTATTTTATTTATATAAATATTTAGTATCCTGCTTCCTCTTGCCTCAGACATCTCAGGGCAGCTTACAATTGGTAAAATATATAAAAAACAAAAACATAAAAACCCAATTAAAAAAACACTTCCTTCCCCCAACCCCAACTCACCCTACCTTTCTTCTGCTCCAAACACCTGGCAGAATAACCAAGTCTTACACTGCCACCAGAAGGTGAACAGGTCTTGGCAGAGGCAGATCTCCACTGGGAGGGAGTTGCACAGCAATGGAGTGACCACTGAGAACACCTTCCTCATGGTGGCTATCCGTCTATAATACGGGACCTCCAGGAGGGCACCTCTGGCCAACCGCAGAGGCTGGCCCAAGGCCTGGTGGATGGGGCGATCCCTCAGATAAGTGGGACCCAGACTGTTTAGGGCTTTATAGGTTAACACCAGCACCTTGAATCGGGCCCGAAAGACTATTGGCAGCCAATGCAGTGTGCAAAGAATCAGAGTAATATGTTCAGAACGGTCCATCCCTGTCAGGATATGGGCTGCCACATTCTGCACTAGCTGCAGTCTCCAGACTGTCATCATGGGCAGCCCATGTAGTTGGCCTTACAGTAGTCTTGTCTCAAGGTGATGAAGGCATGGATAATGGCGACAAGGTCAGAATTGGAAACATAAGGTTGGAACCTCCTCAATAGATGTAATTGGTGAAAGGTACCCCCAGTCACAGCTGCCATCTGACTATCCAAGCAGAGCTACGGATCCAGTAGCACCCCCAGGCTTCGGACCTGCATAGTCAGTGGGAGTGAACCCCATCTATAATAGGATCCCTTCAACCCCCAGATCACTGACCCTGCCCAGCACCATCACAGCCATCTTGTCGGGATGCAGCTTTAATCAACTCTCCCTCATCCAATCCTCCACAGCTGCCAAACACTGAGAAAGCGCCAAGACTGCCGGGCCTGGGTCAGGTAAAAATGAGAGCTAGAGCTGGGTGTCATCAGCCTATTGATGACACCATACCCCCGACCCCCTCATAATCTCACCCAGCCGCTGCATGTACACATTGAACAGGAGAGGGGACAAAATAGAATCCTGTGGGACCCCACATGGGAGGCCCCGGAAAGACAATGAACGGTCCCGCAGCACCACCCACTGAGATCTCATGGCCAGGAAAGAATAGAACTATTGAAGAACAGTTCCGTCCACCCCAGCTAGGTCCTGCAGGCAAGTTACCAGCACCTTGTGATCAACAGTATTAAATGCCACTGACAGTTCTAACAGAATCAATAAAGTTGAATTCCCTATTTCTCAATTCTAGGTAGAGGTTGTCGACCAAGGCCACAAGTGCAAGTCTGAGTGCCATTCCCTGGATGAAAGCCAGACTGAACTGGGTCTATAAAATGGATAGTGTCCAGGAGCTGCTGAGCCACCTCCCACATAATAACCTTCCCTAAAATGGGAGGTTAGAGACAGGTTAATAGCTGGTGGGAAAACCAATGTCAAGTGATGATTTCTTGAACAGAGGCCAAACCAAGGCCTCCTTAAGGAGGCATAGATTGTCCCAGCCAGCAACGGCCCCATAGTCTCCCAACTGGACTTTACCAGCCAGGACCGACATGGATCTAATTCAAAAGTTGTGGTTCTAACTGCCCCCAGCACATTCCCCGCATCAGCAGGTGTCATCAACTGAAACTGATCCCATAACACAAGACCAGTCAGGGCCTTCATAACCTCTGACTCTGCCACTGTCTCTAAACAGACTACGCTGAAGTCGTGGTGAATGCGAGCGATTTTATCTGAAAAAGAATCCACAAAAATGTCACAGCAGGCACTGGAAGACTCCAGTTCCAGATGGAGACAGGCAGGACTGACCAAGCTTCTCACCACCTGGAAAAGCGCCACCGGATGTGATTCCGCAGATGCTATGATGGCTGCAAAGAACCTTTTCTTTGCAGCCCACACAGCCATGGCACAGGACTTCAAATGGGCTCTGTGCTGCAATCAGTCATCCTCAGTTCGAGTCCTATACCACTGCTGCTCTAACTGCCTACCCTCACGCTTCAGCCACCCCAGGTCCTCCATAAACCATGGGGATCTGTGGTAGTGCCACGCGGGAAGCAGACACCTGGGAGCCACCATATCGATGACCTCGTCCAGAAGAGTGTTCCATAAGGGCATGAGTTCATTGATAACGTGACTGTCAAGGTCCAAGGGTAAATCCCCCCACGGCATTCTGGAACTCCACTGGTTCCATAAGTCTCTGGGGTTGGATGAACTAATAGACCCTGCACCCTGCCAGGGGTCTGAGTGCGCAAGGACAAATGCCTTCAGGAGGTAATGGTCCATCCATGACAAGGATGCTATATCTACCCCCCACAATTAATGGTCCCCCCGCCTCAAGGCCAGTGCAAAACACCAAGTCCAGAGTGTGCCTCCTCTCATGTGTCAGGCCAGACACAACCTGGGACAGGCCCAAACTCCATAGAGGCCATGAACTCCTGCTTCGCCCCATAAAAGCTGATCTCAGCATGGATGTTGAAGTCCCCCAAAACAATAGGTTTCGGGGACCTCAAGACCACATCCAACACCAGCTCAGTAAGAGCAGTCAGGAATGCTCTCATACACAGGTCCCCACACCAGAAGGCTTACAATCTAAGAGAGACAAGGCAGGGACAGACAAGGGAGAGGTGAACATCGGAAGAAATGGGGATACATTCATGAGGTTGAGAAGTTGCAGTTGAACGTGCTTAGCTTAGTTACAGCGAACTAACTTAATTAGTAACGTAGTTACAGTGAAAATCACTCATTTCTTTTCTAAAATATTCTTAATTTAAATGTCAACTTCAAGTAAAATCATCCCTTTTCCATAATGGATAATAAGCATCTTCCAGAGGCGGTGCAAAACATTTTTGTTTTTAAAAAAAGTATTTGGCAGGGAGGATAGGGGCTGGTTGGGAGGTTTTGGGGCTGAGGGTTGGGAGAGGTTTTGGGGGGTGAAGGTGGGGTAGAGTGGGATGGGACTGGAGAGGGATGAGGGAAAGGGGTTTTTGTTTTATGCTGGTTTTTAAAATGTTTTTTATATGCTGTTTTATCTGTTTGTGCGTCACCCTGAGCCATTCAGGAAGAGCGGGGGTAGAAATTGGGAAAATAAATAAATGATAAACAATATGGAGAACATAGTTTTGGTAGTGGTTTGGGGTGACAGCTATACTAGTGATTAGAATTCTACACTTGGTTGATGGGTTTTTAAAAAAAACTAACATATGTTAAAGGTATTATTTCACAAAATATATGTTTATTATGCAGTTATCTCAGCCTGCAAACTTATAGCTCTCCAGTACGTATAAAACAGTACATAACTATAACCCAAAGAGACTCAAAGTTTATTTAAGTCCCCTGACTCTAAGCAAAATACCAAAATAACAGAATGTAAATAGAAGACTGCTTATATGTAATGGTCCTTTAAAAAATCCTGTAGCAAGCACAACACTTTTGTCTAATTTTAAGTTCTATGGTTTATTATCTCTGCTGAGATACTAGTAAAAGCTATTTAGATGGATTTTTATTCAACTTACTATAGTTTCAACCACGCTCTGTAAATAAATCATGCAACCATATAAAGAAGTTTTAATAGCCAGATGTACTTTGGTTCTTCAGTCATCTGACGTAGCAAGAAACATATGGTAAGCGGAACCTGTCCAGAGAAGAACTACTCTTTCCCCCCTGTAACATGCATGGAAACAAAAAGATGCTGTCCAACCTCCAAAGTTCAGCCCCACCCCAAAACATTCTAACCTGTCCTATGCTTGATGGTTTTGATTGTTTAGATTAAGTATTATCATACTGTCTGCTTCCATAAGCAAGTGCATCTCCTTTCCCAGTAACCACAGTATCCTAAAGAATTCACTTTTTGTTTATTTTTAATTCTTTGTTGATCAGATCTATTCTACACTCAGTCATGGAACCAAAACAGATGTCAAACATCTGAATCTCAAGAGGTTGAGTAAACTATTGTTGATGCACCCCCCAATGAGATACAGAGACCATAGCTGGTTTCAAAACTGGCAGCACTCTTTATTTAATCAAAATTCAAATGAGGCCGGTGGGTAATTGCACAGGCAATTCAGGTCCAGTATGCTAGCTACATAACTTAACTTATTAACTTGGTTACTGACGTGGATGTGCCCTCCAGCATCAGTCCCCCTAACTGCAAACCTCCCCTTTTCGACAGCACCCTGGCTCTGACCGAAAAGGGGACAAGCCCAACTGTGGGCACGAGTAAGGAGGTGAGTGCCCTTAGGTCAGCGGACAGCGCATGTCCTTACTGACCCATTTAGGGTACCCCTCCCAGGGTCATGACCCTAGTGCGTGCATTGCCCCGCATCACACTGGGTATCACTTTCCCATCTCTTAAGGAGATGACTCTTCTTATCCTATGTCTTTCCTATTTATCCTACTATAGCATACTGGACCCCTGCCACTAAGGGAAAGACAATCAGTCCTCCCCCGACACCCACCGCCTAGTCACTCGGTAAACCTCCCAGGTGTTCAGCCAGCGCCAACAAGTACATCTCATTCCCAACCGGCAACAGGTGGATCCCGTCCTCGCGGAACAGGTCTGTCCACCCATGTACCATGCCTGGATGCTTGATGACTGTTCCTCCCAAGGCCGTTACCCATTTCACTATCTCCCGATTGATATTCCTTCTGGTTCTATCCACTCTTCCTGGTTTGATTGCCATTTCCCCCTTAATCCTAGGTACAAAACTTGTCCAAACTAAATGAATTCCTGTGAACCAACGTTTAACCATCAACAAATCCTGCTTCATCTTTATTATTAAGTTAACCCCTTTTCTGGCTGGGAGGTCGTTTTCCCCCAAGTGTACTACTAAAATATGTGGTGCAGATGTCTCCCCAAGGGTCCTCAAAACCGGGAGCAGTTGGTTCCATCTCATGCCTCCCTTGCCTATCCATCTAATCACAAGCCTATCATCCAGCCCTAGATGTAACCCCCAGGCACACCTTTTGGCAGCTCGGCTGGTCCATCGCACGAGGCTGTGGCCCACGATCCATACCAGACTTCTTTCAGTTCAGGTGGGCCTAGATCCTAACAGAAAAAACATAATAATTTATTACGGGTAAGTTCTAACGTATTTATTATATGCCCCCGACCAACATCTGCCCACCGCCTTAATGACCTCTTCAAGAAGACCTGCTGCTGCCGCAGTTGTAGCCACTCCTACCCTGAACGAGTGGGACCCAAATTTCCCCGGGGATAATCCAGCCCTATCCAAAGTTGCCCTGAGGACCGCAGTAAATTGGTAGATTGTCACTGGTGACACCACTTTGTGTATGAATAAAAATCCTGGGACTCGCGGGTGAATGGTCAAATACCGCCTCATCTGTTCTAATGGGCATATAGCCTTTGTCCTGCACTGATACAACTCCACCGTTTGGCCCCTTCTCCTCTGATCTGTCTTGGAACTTCAGAGCCTCAACTTCAATCCTACCTTGGTCCATTCAAGGTCTTCCAGCGTCAATGCCCGACCAACATTATCCTTCTGAGATCTAGGGACCACTTTGCTAACTCTGAATCCTCCAAAATACGTTATGACATACATGGTAACAAACAATGGTGCTTCAAAGGCATCGTGACAAACCCCTGGAAAAGTCCCCCCTAGCTGAAGCAGGACGGGTGTAGTTATCGGTGCCCTAGCAATAGTCAGGACTGGTTTAGCCGTTACCCAACTTTCGAACATATGCTTCAGATAAAAACCTTTATCTGGGGGGGGGAGAGATAACCCTTTAATCTGCTCACAAAGGAGAGGGCCGCTACTTTTCCAGCAATAGTACCTCCGGCTAAACCCTTTTCATGAAGCCCCATTGTAAACTGTCTGACTTCCGGCTCCCCTATGGGGAAACCGGTTCCCCAGCCCTTGTTTATCCTGTACTGTTGGAATTTGTGGAAGGCCCTACCGTATGCTGTCTGGGTTCTGGGGGCCAGGGATCCCTGCACGATATTCTACATCTCTATTTCCCAAGGTTCCGCACCCCCAGTGGTAGAGGGTCCACTACCTCTCTGGCTTCCGGTGCCATTTCCCGGAATCGGTCAATCTGAAACCGAGAAAGGGCATCAGCTATGCCATTGTCAATCCCTGGTACATGTCATGCCATAAATAGAATATTGTCCCTTAAACACGCCTCCACCAGCGTTGTCCTAACCAATGACATGACCCTTGCTGAGCGGGAGGAGAGGGTGTTGACCACATGAACAGCCGCCATATTATCACACCAGAAAAGCACTGTGTGGTTGGCAAATTGGTGTGCCCACAGGAGCAGGGTGATCACTATTGGAAAAAGTTCCAGGAATGTCAGGTCTCTGGTGACCCCAGACTCATGTCACTCAGGGGGCCACGGCGCTGCACACCAACGCGTGTGAAAATACACCCCAAATCCTGCACCACCGGCAGAATCTGACTGTACCTGCAGGTCAGCCTTAAGCAACCATCGCTCCCTCCAAAAACTCACTCCGTTGTACCCTTCTAGAAAGTCCAGCCATGTCGTCATGTCCTGTTTCATGTCCTTATTGACCCTGATCCTACAGTGGGGCTGTAAGACCCCTTTTAACTTGCCATACAACCATGAAAGAAAAGCTCTACCAAGTGCCACCACACGGCACATGAAATTGAGGCTCCCCACCACTGATTGAAGGGCCCTCACAGTTACCTTACAAGCTGCCATGCACTGCTTGATCTTTGCCTTTAAGCCCTCCAGTTTATCTACCGGCAATCTGGACTGCTTCAATTCTGTGTCCAATTCTATACCTAAATAGGTGATCCTTGTGCTCAGCCCGTCTGTCTTTTCTGGGGTCAAAGGCATACCCAGTTCCCATGCCACTTCCTGGAACAATCGCAGAGCGGCTGCACCTTCCCCTCCGACAGGGGGGCATATTATGAGGAAGTCATCCAGATATTTCATTGAATCACCTACCCGCAGTCGTTGCTGGAAGACCCACTCTACAAGTGAACTAAAGCGCTCAAACGCAGAGCAGGATATGGAGCACCCCATGGGCATAGCCCGGTCATAATAGTACCTGCCCTCAAATTGAAAGCCCAACAGATGGAAACTTCTGGGATGCACTGGCAACAGGCGAAATGCTGACTTGACATCACACTTTACCAACAGTACACCCCCGCCACATGGCCCTGGCCTTTTCCACTGCCTCATCAAATGAAGCATACCCAGGGCCCCGATTCTTCTGCAAAAAAATTTCTGAAATTCTGCGACCCAAAATGGAAAATTCTGCGACCCAAAATGGAAAATTCTGCGACCCAATAAAGTTACAAAACCGGTCTAGTAAAATTAAAAATGAGTTCTTTAATAGCAGTAATGACATCTTTATAATTAAAAACAAACATTTATTTACATATTTGCATTAATTAACACATTTTACAGTC
>QEPC01012801.1:2977690-3032550 GCA_003113815.1 Sphenodon punctatus
CCCCCCCAAGTAAAAAGCAGAGCGGCAGCAGGACACCCCCACCCCCCCAAGTAAAAAGCAGAGTGCGCAGCGGGACACCCTCCCAGCCACCTACTTACCTTACCGGCGGAGGTGAAGGAAGCAGCAGCGGCGGCGGCAGCGATCCCTGGGAGGCAGAGGCAAGGCAGCAGCGGCGGCGGTGATCCCTCGGCGGCGGCGGCGGAGGCGAAGGCAGCAGCAGCGGCGGTGATCCCTGGGCGGCGGCGGCAGCGGTGGCGAAGGCAGCAGCGGTGGCGGTGATCCCGTGGCGGCGGAGGCGAAGGCAGCAGCAGCAGCGGCAGCAGTGATCCCTGGGCGGCGGTGGCGGCGAAGGCAGCAGCGGCGGCGGTGATCCCTCGGTGGCGGCGGCGGCAAAGGCAGTGGAGGTGGAGGCGAAGGCAGCAGCAGCAGTGGCGGCGGTGATCCCTGGCCGGCAGCGGCAGTGATCCCTCGGCGGCGAAGGTGGCAGCAGCAGCGGCAGAGGCGATCCCTGGGCGAATCCAAGACCAAGTAGGAGCACGTGCTGTTGCGACCTGATTTATAAAGGCTGCGCAAGCCCCTGATTGGTTTGTGGCCTGAATAAAGCAGGTCCTGGATTGGCTGGACGGCAAGGAAGGGAAATCCCGCGGGGATTTCCCTATTTTCTGCGAGAATCCTGCCTAGGGCAGGATTCTGCGCAAAATCCACGATTCGCGGCAGCGCGGAAGACTAGGGGCCCTGAGCATACCTAATTGTTGCCAATTCCTTTGGTATTGCATCATTTACCAAGACACCCCAAGGGTAGGACAGGTGGCGTATCATCCTGAACTCTCCCCTCGGCCTTCTTAGGGACAATCCCTGGTTGGGGACACAACGAGGTCATCCATAGGGGGGAGCTCGAAAGGGCCTGCAACCTGCCCTTCTGTGACTTCTTTTGCAATTTTTTTCCTTACTAAATCCTTCCACCCATCTATGAACTTAAGGTTGCAGACTGTTTGTTGATGAAAAACTGGGCCAGCTGGAATGAGGAATCCCTTTTTAAATTCCTGCATCACATACTCCACTTCTGCCCTGTCGGGGTGCCCTTCCAAGGCTCTCTCTAGGTGATCAATTTGAACTGGTGTCGGTCCCCTTTCCAGTGTGGGGGCCCGGGGATGCTCCTCGGCCTCCTTTCCCATTTCCACCTCCCTGGTTAAATCTGGCCCGGGTGCCCACCTGCTTGGGTCGGGAGCAGGTGCTCGCCAGATGTCCCCCTCCACAATTAGAGCACCCGTGGCAAAACCTACAAGAGGTTCGATTACATCGTCCCACCTTAATAAACTCCCAGCATGGGCCGGGTTCACCCTGCCCCCATCTACAGCATTCACCGCAAAATGGCTCATTTGCGGGCACCACCCTCCCCCGCATCAAGGGATGCCCGCTATCCGAGCGCAGTGCATTTGTGGCGACGATCATACGTTCAAGTTACAAATCCAGTGCATGCTTGTTCCATAGTACTCCTGGGATGCTCGCTGCCCTATGATGAAATGCTTCATCATAGCGCAACCATGCCCCTGGCGGTCCTGTCCCATGGGCCCTGCGGACAATGTCTGCATATTTATGGAGCTCCAATCCTCGTCCTGAGTCAGTCTGCATTATCACTCCCATATACACTGCATATGCCAATGTCCAGTGGCAGAATTTTTCTTTTTCCTTTCCATCCTCCTGTTCTGAGTGATCCACGATTGGATTACTGAATAACAGTGCATAGAGGTCCACATACTCTCCCCTCCATATTTTTTCCTTTGTGGCTTGCGTAAGGTGGTTCCCAAAGGGGGCTACCACATCCGCAATAACCCCGCCCGGGGGATGGGTCACCCTCAGTGTTTCTGGCACTGCAGCCTGCTGGGCCAGGCCTGCACCAGAGTTTGTTGGGGGCAGGACTGCCATGGGTGCCGCAGCCCCCAGAGGGAATGGTCCTACAGGGGGGATGCCCACTTCAGCGCCCTTATTTGGGGCCAGCATAATCCAGGCCCACGCCCCATTGACCATGAGCAATTGGGAGCCCATTTGTTGTTGGTTTGATCCCCCACCTGCGGGAGTTACTGTCAACTGACCCTCCGCTGCACTCATTAGGACCTCCCGTTCAGGGGTGCTCATCCTTCCTTGGGTTCCCACTATGCCCCACCCCATTGTTGCCCTGGGATCCGCCACTTCCCTGTGCCCGTAGCCATGCCCCTTTGCCAGGCTGACTAACCGTATTCGATCGCTCCCCAAGTTGCACATCTGTTGGGCTCCTTTATCCCCAGTTCCTGCGGGGGGTCCCTCGCTCCCTGATGCAGCTCGTTCTCAAGGGTCAGAATCCTCCGCCACATCTCCGCATTGCCTGGCTCCTCCTGCTGGGCCGGCAGCTCGACCTGCCTCCTGCTCACTGGGGGTTCCCATCCTGTGTCAACAGATGAAAACCCAGCCCCCCTTTGCCCAGGGGGTAAGGAGCCCCAGCCCTGCGCTGTTCCAAATGCAGCTGGTACTGCCCTCTGGGCACACTGCCTCTGGTAATGTCTCAGCCCCAGCACACCCAGCGGGTCCATAATCCCCGCCTCAGCCCTACTGTGCTCCAGGTAGGGGCCTTGTCCTGGGGGGTATAGGGCCTGCATTAATGGACCAATGACCCCAATGCCTGCCTGCTCATCTCTGGCTCCTGAAGGCCCCTGAGGGGTGCCCCTGTATTGCGGGGGAGGGGGGTCCTCGCACCCCCCCTTCTCCCAGCATCCCGGCCTGTTGTGCCACCCTCCTGTTGGCCCTAAGCCCACTGGGGTCCCTGGCATCCCATACTGTGCCAACGGGTTCACCAGCCTCTCCCCATGACACACTCCCTGGCAGGGGGGGGAGGTCCCTTGGCTCTGAAGCCAGTTCTCCCTCCTGTGGGTGGCTCCTTCCATCCCCTTTGGCCATTGTGCCTTGCCCCTCCACCCCGGTGCTATCTGTCCTGCCTGGGCTGATTCCTGCCCCTCTTTCCATGGCGGGGACCTGCCCTTCCACTGTGTCAGGCCACTCGGGGGCCATCTCCCGGGATTCCTCTAATGTTGGGGGAATGTGGGCCTGCATCTGGGCCTTGCACACGGCAAGGTGGGCCAACATGGCTGCCTGCGATGGGACCGCTTCACCTTCCCCCGCCTGTTCACTTGTGATGCTTGCCTCGCCGCGTACTGGTGGCTCCCTTGCTTTCTCCACCATCTTCTTCTTCCTGGCTGCTCCTTTTTTCTTTGTACGGCCCATCATGCCGCTCCTATGTTGCGCACCGCACAGACCTGGGATCAGCAGCAAGGGGGGCCCCGCTGCTGACTCCGTGCCTGGCCTCCTCGGGCTGCTGCCTCACGCGGCCTCGAGTGACTCCGCTCCTCCTACAAGGGGTGGGTTCACTCTATCTCCCAATGTGCGGCGCTTCCATCCTTGCGTTCCTCCCTGTTGGTTGTCCTAGCAACCTGATCTCCAACATGAGAGCATTCTAGCTTGTTCCCCGCTGTGGTCCCTCCTCTGTGCCTCCTTTCCAACGGGGGCACTACAAATACCCCTTCGCCGCCATGTCATCGGCAAAGGGAACATTGCAATAGTCAAATAAAGTTTCACACTTAAAAATTGCACACAATAACTTTCAGTTTTCCCATTATTAAAAGTCATTGATCACATTGGTTTGATTTTCTGTACCAATCATTAAAAGAATTTCTACATAAAATGGAAGCAATAAGGATATTCAAGCTTTGATTTAATTGGAAAGTTATAAAACAGGTTTCTAATAAAAGGGTTCAAATTAGGAGGACTTATCACATAAATTCCAGGCACCATTAAAAATGCTGTGGCAGCTTGTGTTTACCTTAGGAAGTAAAAGAGTAATTATTGATATTTCTGGAATAGCACTAGCATGACTATGAAACAGGAGAATGTGAATGTGTTTTCACCAAGGGAGACAGGCTTAGTATCTGCTCACCTCTTACAATGATGGAGTAGAATAGGTACTTTGAGATGTAATTTACACGCAATCCATTTATTTATATAAAGGCTTTAAAGTGAGCCAAAGTGTGACATGCACTTCTTTTTTTAAAATGAATACCAAAAAGTTTCAGTGGAGATCCAGCATTTTTCTTGTTTTGGTCTGTTATGTTGCTACATTTATTAGATGAACATGTACAAACACTGCCCCTTTTCCAAAAGATCCAGTGAAATATCTTAGAGCTGTGTAATTGTGCAGTTGTACAAACACAACTGCTAAGATTAATTATTTTTAACTTTTTTAAAATCGTATCTTTCATTGATTCCACCTGGATTGATCTCTTTCATTGGGTCTCTCCCAAATAAATTAACTCAGTGAACAGAGGCATATGGTAATATGCATACTTAAGAGATGTAAGCATTTTACTAAGGTACCTATTTGTTCTTCCCCTTGAAAAACACTTTACCTACTATAGAACAGGAATAGCCAGCTGTTCCTCAGGATCCACGTACTCTACTCTTGGCAATTCAAGTGTGACTCTCAGCCAGGGCATACATACATACAAAATGGCTGCCAACTTCCGGTTGATGATAACATGTCAGCCTTAACCGTTTCTACTACAGTGGGAATAATATTCAGCAACGCTCTTCTACTGTTGTCCCTTGCACATTTCTGTAAGGGTCAGCCACTGTGGGAATGTGTAGTAAAGCAATGATCTAGTCTAGGTAGGGTGGCCAGATATGCAAATTTTAGAGGACACATGAAAAATACAGGTTGCACGGCTGCGTTGGCTCCAATACCACTCTGCAACCTGTATTTCTCACATGTCCTCTAAAGTTTGCATATCTGGCCACCCTACGTCTAGGGTGAGGGTCTCTACACAGTGTCTTTCATGCTGCCATCAGGCAGGTGAGTTAACATGCGAATGGTGTTGGAACTGCAGTGTATACTGGCTTAGTGTTGAATCATCCAAGATTCTTAAGGGCTTTGGGCTGCTGCATAGTGTCTTTCACACCTTCACAACATACTGCCACAATGGATCTAGCTTGTCTGTTTTTCATGCAGCTCAGATTTGCAGCTCTTTCGGAAGACTGCTCTGTTTGAGACATTTCTACATTTCATTCGTTATTTTTATTCTCACTATCCATGTAATGGTCCATCTAACTATCATATGTGTGTGCATGCGTGTGTGTGTGTGTGTGTGTGTGTGTGTGTGTGTGTGTGTGCGCGCGCTTTTGAGAGAGAGAGAGAGACAGACACTGGTTGGGATTTTAAAATGAAGATTCAATTAATCAAAATTAACTTTTCTATATATAATTAAAATGTTCATCAAAACATTTCATGGGGAAGAAATAATGATTCTATTGATAATGTTAAGGTTTCAGAAGTAGATTATTATTTTTATTATTAAACCTAAAGCAGGGGTGAGGAATCTGTTTCATCTCAGAAGCCACTTTAAAAGTTAGGTACAAGTCTGAAGGCTGCAAAGAAGTTGGGAGCAGCAATGCACCCAGGAAGAAGAGGATCCAGATCATAGATCTGTGCAATGAATGTCCTCTGTCCTTGTGTACATGCCCTTATCTCTGCTCCCTTATCCCAAACTTAGGCTCTTTTTACACGAGATGGACCCACTCATGCCCATGCAAATCCGCTGCATGGGCACGACTGGGCACCGCTCACGCAACTGCCACGGCCAGTGGGTGGGGTGCGTGCATGCTCCCACGGTTCATCCATCTCCACCCACCTCCATTTCTCATTACTCAAATACATGCAAAATACTGTCCCAGTTTACCTACTTACCATTTACAATGTACTGAATACTGTTAATTCACCGGTTACCACATTACCGAGGGTACTGGTTTACTTCCAGGTTTTTGTCCATTAGTTATTATTATTATTATTATTAACAAACATTTATATAGCACCAGCAGTGTACCTGGCACTTTACAAAGTAATAAAATAGACACGGTCCCTGCCCCTAGGGCTTACAATCTGAGAGACAGGAGCTGGGGGAGAGACTTAGGAAGGGGAACAGAGGGAGAGACAAGGGGTCTAACATTCATGAAGATGCGAGGTCTCAAGTGCACGTACTTGGCTTGGTTACGATGAGAATGACAGCAGGCAGGTCCATGTGGCAAGGATAAGGGTAGTTGTTTACCGAGCTCCTTCCTGAGACAATGAGCATGCTTGCCACCCAGACAGCTGAAATCTCCAAACATGCTTGCCATTGCCATCCCCAAATGCAGGCTGCCCTGCCCAGAGAGAAGACTGAGAGAGGGGACAGGAGCAGAGAACTCCAACCCGGGGTGCGATCAGGATGTAGCATTGCTCTGAGGCCAGGATGACTGAGGATTGCGAATCAGACAGTCCAGTCCATGCTATGTTCCCCAGGCATGTGCAATCCCCAAACGCTGGCTGTTCAAGAGAGAAATCGAGGGAGAGAATGGATCCATGAAGAAGGAGGATTGTGAATCAAAGCGGCCAGTTCATGACAGATGCCACTCATTTGCAATTCCCAGACATGTTGTCCAATGAAAAAGAAAGGCCATGCCCATGATGAGATTAGCAAAATGTGAGAATTGGACAAACACAGAAATACTATATAGATGTTCCATGGGATAGTCCAGAAAGAAGATTAGTGTGTGCCAGGCACACACTTATTCCTAGCAACCACTTTAAAATCAACAGCAAAAGAGGGTGGGAATTATTATTATAAACATTTATATAGCGCCAGTCGTCTGACCTGGTGCTGTACAGAACATAGAATTAGATGCGGTCCCTGCCTGTGGCTTACAATCTGGCACTGCAATGGCCATTGACCACTGAAAACCAATCAGAATTTCCCCTGGCAAACAGAATTGGTTGCATTGCCAGTCAGAATTGTCCCCTCCAGATTGTTGACCAAAAAAGGAAGAATAAAATGCAGTGACAATTGATATCATTACGGCAGTGTTAGAACTTTACGGGAAAGTGGTAAACGGTACAACAGGATACTAGCAAGCAAATTATTGGTAAAACAAGAATTGAAATCTCGATCAAGACATTTCTGAGTACCAGGAAGTTCTTGATTTGTCTGAGATGGTATTGGGAACTGGGATTTTGATGAGATTACTCACATTTGTGAGATTTCATTTCAGGCCTAGCTGAGACCAGAATTCAGACTTTTGGGTTTCCTTGCTCTCTCTCTGTTACTGTGCTATCTCAAGGCGGTGTAAGGAATGCAGATCCTTTATCTTTTATATGTGCAAGTAATGCAGTCAGCCATTCAATGAAACACAGAAAGCAATACTTTCATGCAAAAATCTCTTAATTCACATTTAAGGTTTTATTTAATTTATTTATTTATTTATATCCCGCCTCTCCTGCCTAAGCAAAAAATTAAAATATTTTAAAATATACATAAAATATATAAAATACAAAAAAGGAAGGCATAAAAGAAAATACAAAGAAAATAAAAAACCCATCCTCCCCAGATTCAAACAAATTCCCCTTTGTGCCAGCGTCCTAGCTACAGATCTGAGTTCCATACAAAGCAGATTAAACATATTGGCAAAACCTTTTCTAAAACCTCATCATGTAGTATTTGCAGATGGCCCAGTGGCTGCCATTCTGCTGATGTATTCATACATACCAAGGAAATTCTAGTACAGTTCAAAGAACACTCACCTTGCAGTGTGCTGAGAAAGATTAAAGATATATATTCCCAGGCCAGTTTAGAGGAGAGGAGTAGCGTCATGAAATTCCTCAGATCACCCAGTGATCTTAAAGCCTTTCTGACATTAAGTGTATTCTATCTATTCATCACTCTGGCATCTCTTTAGCCTGATTGCAGTACTGACGATGTGAATTCAACTGTTCTTGTTCAATAGAGATGCTTTGCCAAATGACATCTGTTATAGGTCTTATATAAGTCTCAATGTGTTGTCCGTTGTTCATTGATGATTTGTGTCTCACCCCCACTCTACAGCAGAACAGAGGACACTGGGTGTTAATAGATGTGATGGTAGAGCGTAGCTATTACAACCCGACCCAGGTTGAGAACATGCCAGCAACACGGTCCTAACCAGGTCTGCTGGCACAATAAATGTGCCAGTGGCAGGCCACTGGGGAGGGGAGGAAGCCACATGAATGTGCAGCCAAATGGCCCCACTCCTGTGCTGCACCCAGTAACCCCCGCCATGATGTTATAGCTCACTGTGACCCACCTTAGCCCAATCAGGTGGAAGACAGTCCAGGTTGTAATCCTGGCTGGAGGTCTCCAGGATTACAGCTTGGGCTCACCACTGACACCCAGGAGCAATCCCGGGTGAACATCTGGCAGGGCACTAACAAATGTGCCAGTGGCTCATGGACCAAAGCGGGCCTCAGCGGGCCAAAGTGGGACACCATCATGTTTGTTAATACCCACTGTCTGTTTTCAGATGTTGCAAAGAGGTGTATTTGTGGCTGACCTCAGATTGTGAATATTTCGTGGGCACTATATTTGTTGAGTGTCCACTTATGCTGAGGCATTGTCTATCTGATAAGGCTGTCTGTAATGGTATTTGATTCTCCTGCTAGGTTAGTGGATGTATATCAAGTTGTATAGACCACTTACATAGTTTTATTGCTTCCCTGCAGAGTCGGGATGACAGTGTGACTCCTTGTTTGTTTATATAACACATAGCTGCAGTGTTGTTGGTAGCTGTCTGCACTGTTTTGCCTTGAATATGTAGTAGGTCAATCTGATTGCCCTGAACTCAAGTAGACTGATATGAAGAGTGCATTCCCATACATTCCAGAGGCCATTTGTCATTATGTCTTTTCAGTGTGCGGCCCATCTCGAAAGGGACGCATAGGTAGCTATTATGACGTCTGTGATAGGCTGGAAGAAAGGCATGCCTCATAGGAGGTTGTGTTCTACTTTCCACCAGTGTAGAGTTTGATGGATGAAGGGAGGTCCTGTGAGTCATTTGTTGAGTTGATCCTATGAAGGTACTTCCATGTCAGCCACAGCCAATGGTGCAGAGACCTCATATGCAGTCTTGTGTAATGAACTGCTACAGTCATGGAGGCCATGCGATCAAGTATTTACAGGAAAAGACAAGCTGTTTGTGTTGGGTGGTCTTGGAGGAAGCTGATGTAATTTTGAAGTGTGAGGAAACTTTCTTGAGGAAGGAACGCTCTCTGCGGCATGGAGTTGAGATCTGCACCTATAAAACAAATGCACTGAGGAGGTGTTAGGGTGGATTTTTGAATGTTTATTACAAACCTTAATTGCTATAAGAAGTCTATAAATAACTGCATGATCTTTGTCAAATGTTGTTATGTCTCAGAGACCAGTAACCAGTCATCAAGATATGGGAAGACGGATATCCCTCTCTTTCTTAGGCTGCTACCAGTGCTAAACACTTAGTGAACACCTGTGGGGCAGTTGAGAAGCCAATGGGTAAAACTTTGTATTGATAATGATTACCGTCGACAATAACTTTGAGATTTTCTGTGTGAAGGTCTTATTAAAGTGTACAAGTGGCCATCTTGTAGATCTAGAGCAGAGAACCATATGCCTTTTCATAGACAAGGGAGATTTTGGCTACTGTCATCATTCTGGACTTGATGGACCTGAGGAACTTATACAGTGCTCTATGGTTCAGAATTGGTCTGAGTCCTCCATCCCATTTGGGGACAACAAAATATCTGGAGTAAAACCCTCTGCCTCTGAACTTTAATGACACCCTCTCAATAGTCCCCATTGGTAGAAGGGATAGGACCTCTTTGTATTTTGTGAAACTTGTGAGAGGAGTCCCTAAAGAGGGACAGGGAGTGGGGAGTGAGTTGGGAAGGGGATAGATCTAGATTGAATTGCATAGCCCTCACTGATGACATCTGTCGGTGGTTATTAGGGACCAGGTGGATTTATGAGCTGAGAGCATAACTGAAAAAGGACAGAGATTCTTTGGAACATGGTTCTAAGCTCGTATCAGAAGTGTTGAACCCATGACCTTTACTTAGGGCATTGTTATTTGAATTAAAGGACTGTCTTGCTCTTTGTTTGTGGTCTCTGGGGTTGTGAATGCAGCACTGATGTAGGGAAGTATTTCTGGGATTGTTGGACATAATTTGAGGAAGACCTTGCTGATCTAAGATGGTTCTGAGGAGTATCTCTTCTTGGTTTTGTATGTTACTCCTAAAGCATATGCTTTTGTTCCAGTGTCCTTAACCATAGCTAGAACCTCATCCCTGTTGGCTATGAATAAGCCCTGCTCATCAAATGAAAGGTTTTCTATTTTGTTTATAGTTTGTTTCTAGTTCTATTTATTATTATTATTATTATTATTATTATTATTATTAAAGTATTTGTATAGCGCCAGCAGTGTACCTGGCGCTTTACAGAACAGTAAGATAGACGCTGTCCCTGCCTATAGCTTACAATCTAATAGACATGGAGGGGGGAGAGAAGGAGAGGGGACATAGGGAGAGACAAGGGATAAATAACATTCAAGTGGATACGCGGTCCCAGGTGCACATGCTTGGCTTGGTTGTAGTTAGGCAGGAGTCTGTGGGGAGGGCAGACAGTAAATATTGAAAGGAAAGTTCTAGCAGGCGTTGGGAAAGGCGGCGAGGAAGAGCCACCTCTTTGAGGAGGGATTTAAAGGTGCGGAGGGCGGGGGCAAGGTGGATGTGGGCAGGGAGGGAGTTCCAGGCATGGTTCTAGTTCTAAGATAGGGCTGTTGATCTCAGCCATGCCTGTCTCCTTGTCACAATGCTATCAGCTATGGCTCTTGCAGGTGAATGTGGGTTATCATAGCTGAGCTTGAGCTAAGTACAAGCCCTCAGCTTTAAGAGTATCCACCTGCTTCCTGAAATCTGTTGGTAAATGCTGCAGGATCAGTCCCAAGCTTTCCCAGAGTAAGTATTGGTATATTGACATTGATGAGACATAATTAGATGCACAGAGTATTATCGTGGCTCATGAAAAGGTCGTTCTTCCCGGGATATCCATTTTTCTGCCCTACGTGTCTAGAAGAGATGTTTCACTCGGTTTCTTTTGTTCCCGTTCAGAAGACACCTGTACCACCATGGAATTGGGGGTTGGATGTTTGAGAAACACTGTGTGATCTTCCAGTGTCACTGCATAAAAAGCACTGAACTGTGCATCGATAGGGAGAGTGACTGATGGTGCCTTCCAGTGGGTTATTGAGGTTTTCTTCAATTTCTTTGACAAGGGTGGTGTTATGTTCATAGATGTATGCTTATTAAGATGGGGTCTTCCTCCTTCTCTTCAATGGATACCATTTTTAGACTCAGCGTTTTAGCTATCTTTGAAATGAGCAACTGGAATTTATAGTCTTCTGAATTAGTTATTTGTGTTGGATTCACTATGGTATCTGATGGTGGGGAGGAGAGATCCTCTGAGTCTGTTGATGGTGCATTATTGAAGTTCAGTGTGGAGGATGAAGTGTCCTTGTTGAAAGCATTTGATTTCGTTTGTGATGTTTTCTGGGGCTGAGTCGGTTCTGTTAGAGGTAGTTGTTGCTCTTCATGTGCATTTGGTAATGTAGAGTTGGAAGGTGTTGAAGGTACATAATCCACTTTTAAATCTGTCGGATTTCCTGGCCACATTTAATATAATTTGTGTCCAGGAATCCTAGCTTATGGACCCCTCAGGTTTTTGTTGGCAGGAATACTAGATGTGGCAGTGCCCGGCTGTAAGGGAATCTAAGTTTGGTCATCCCTCTGGGGGGCTTCTTACTCTGGTTAAGGCTACCCTACCAGTCCAAGGCAAATTAATTTTAAACACTCCTAGGAATGTATTTGCTATGCTTCTTACATGGGAGGGAGGGGAAATGAAACTTCTCCTTAATATATATATAATTCACCCAAAGGCGATGGCCCTGATTCTTTTTGGGATCAGTTGGAGATTTATGTTGACCAGCTTGGAAAGGATTATCCACATGTGCCAATTATTCTAACTGGTGGGAGTTCCAGCTGACCCCTCCCCCCGCCTTGTTGCACCCTCCTGCCGTTTGCTGCCTGGGTGGGGGTTGTGGGAACCCCAAGTCCACCCCCGGGATGGATCCTGTCAAGTGCCACAGCAGTCTACCGGACCTGATTGCAGGAGCAGCTGAACCCTGGGAGGAGCCACGCCGCAGGGAGAACTCAAAGAGCGCCGCGCCGCCCAGCGGCACCAGAGGCACGCACCAGGGCAGCGCGCGCAAGGGCACAGCTTTGTGCGCGCGGCCTTGTGCGCGTGGCCTTAGGCGCTGGTCGGGCGTGGGACCCTGAACCCTCTGTCAGAATTCTTGGAGGGAGGGTCTGCCCCTTTGTGCTCCTAAGTTGGCTTAAGGTTTTTCTTTATATTAGCCCCCTTTTAAAATTTTTAGCAGTTGTAATGCCTAAGAGGGGCAAGATGTCGGGTGTAACCACCAGGGCCAGGGTCATGATAGGCAATTGCAGCTTACGGACTGCTTGGCCACGGCACCAGTCCCTTTTGGGGTCAAGCAAGATGGCTCTCGCCAACTAACTTCGGGTCCACCTTTGGAAGGTCTTGATGTAGGTCGGGAACCCTCGGCTGCCTGTACAAGCCCTTTGGTTCTCCCCTTGCAGCATGGTTCTGGGGATCCGGAGGGAGGAATTCTTCATAATGGGATGAAGCCTCTTATTCCACCTATGCAGGTGCACCCCGATTCTTCATTATTGGCATGTGCTCTGGCATTTAAGCAGCAAGGGGAGAGGTGGCTAACCTTGACTGCTAAAGCTCGGGGTCCTCCCAGCCTCCTGTGGGTCCTTGGATTCTCCCCACTAAGGATAGAATTCCCTCCCTCCAGGCCCAAAGTGAGGAAAGTGAGACTCAGCTTCCAGCTCTGCAAACTGTGGAAGGGGACAATCTGTTATGGAGCTCTTGGACAGTTGGGCAGGGGACCCGGGAGCCACTCGACCCCCCTGTAAAATCCTTGCCCCCCTCCCCAGGACAGGTTGGAGAGAGTCGGGAGGTTTTGAACTCATCATCTGGAGCCAACATAGGGAAGGGGGGAGTCTTTGGTACCCCCCCACCAGTTTATTAATTATTCCAGACCCTATTGCTCCAGGATCTCAAGAGGTTCATGTCTCTTGTTGTCCTCCACAGGTAGAGGACTTGGAACCCTCCCCTAGTGATGGGGGATTATTTAACATCTCTATGGGCTGCAAGACTCACTCGAGTATTAGTGTTCCTGAACCTCTGGTTGTTCAGGTCCAGGCCTATGATTGCCTCCAGCAGGTAGAACGGGATATTGCAGCAATACTGGCACGGATCGAGGAGCTAGATACTAAATTGCTGGCTATTGAGCAGCAGCTGACCAGGGTTCTGGAGTATTTGTATAACCCCAGAGGGAATACCAGTGGTCTGGATTTGCAAAGAACGGCCCTGACCCATAAACCAGTTCACTCTTATGATCCAGATTATACCAGTTCTTTAGGTATAAAGAGGACTGTCAACTCACTCCTGTACCTAATGATTTGGCTTTTATTATTTATCCTTTGTCTGGTTTATTTCCCCCCTGGGGCTCGAAATTCTGGATTGCCCATCACATTTTGCACATACTGGGTAGTACTTTTTTGCCTTCCCAAATTATTCATTTTTTTCTTTTTGCCAGATAGGGGTGGCACCTTACAGATTATTATTCATTTTCGTGAACAGTGGACAGGCTATTGTGTAATGCTCATTTCTTTTGCCCTTGGGGAGTCTATATGGTTAAAGTTTTTGCTAGGAAGGCAATTGTCCCATTGCTGTTGCAAGTCCCGCCAACCACTTCGGCTCATAGAAAAGGAAAGGTCGATTTGACCCAGCCACTTAGGAGGAAGGTAGGCACTCCATAGGATACTCCAGATGTTAATATAGGCAAAGTCTTGATCCAGAACGAAGCACCTGTTGCTAGAGATACTATGGCCTTGTCTAGCAGGCCAATAGCCACGGTGGATCTGTCTTCATCTAAACTGGTCCATTCCTGCCCTGGGGTTAATGGTCAGGATTGTCCTGGTAAGTCCCCTCTTTTGGCGTCAATTTTACAGAACCGCTCTAGGACTCAAATTATTAGATCTTTACAACCCCAGGTACCTGTGCATTTATCCCTAAATGTCTCCCCACCCATTCCCCAATCGGTCCAGCCCCAATGCCATATAGTGTTAAGTCTGGGTTTGGATAAGCATGTTTACGGTAAAAAGCTGGAATTTCCTCCTAAAGGGGCTTCAATTCTAGAAGAACTGATGGCTGTTGATGTTCCATGTAGCTCTTTTGCATTAGGTCCTATGGGTTGATTTCAACCCATCTTTTTACTTATAGAATGTTTATATTGCCTATGTAGTAATAAGATTAAGAAGTTGTATTACTTTCTACCCATTCGTTTTACCCTAATTTTATACTTTTTTGTGATATTATGACCTTGATGTATATTTATGTTGTTTGTCTAAAGCAATGGCCTATGGCTAAGCTAATGAATTTGAATTAGCTGGTGATTTCAATGCAAGAATTGGAAATAGCATCATTAGACAAGCCAGAGTACTGGGTATTGATGATTCTGATTATTTTTTTCTTCCTGTGCGTTCATCTAGGGATGTAGTTTTAGATGCACAGGGAGTGCAATTTTTAAATTTTCTTTATAACTGTTGTTGGAAGATTCTGAATGGTAGTTTGAGTCCCGATTTGGAGGGGCAGTTTACTTTTATTTCACAATCAGGATCTAGTGTAATTGATTTTTGCATCCAAGATTTGTGCCTTGATAGGTGCCAAATGTTTGTGGTTTTAGTAGAAGGGTTCAGTGACCACCTTCCCATTGTAATGGTTTATGCTTTATTGCACCCAGTCAACACTTACGAAGAGTATATGAGTACCCCAACTCCCAGCGACTGTGATCCTGCTGTTTCAAGGCAGGTTCACTGGACTAATGCTGTCAGCAAGAGAAGTGCAGTGCTTCATGCAGACCCAGAGCTGACTAAAATGAGGCAGGCATTTATAGATCTGAAACCTAGTGTCCCCGATGAGATCAATAGTACTTTTTCAAATTAACTGGAGCAAATTAGAATATCCCTGACTGCAAGCAAGCCAGGCTTGAAGGTGAGACGAGATAGGAAACCTCCCAGGTGGTTTGTTTTCGAGTGCAAGAGGCAAAAGAGGAAACTTAGGAGACTGGCCAAGCTAAATAAACACCACACTAGTTTGGCCATAGGCTCCCTTATTACTCAGTACTTGGCCGAGAAGAGGATATATAAGGAACTAATTAAAGATAAAAGGCTGGCCTTCCAAAAGACAGCCTGGGAAGTCTTGGCATTGGCAGTTAAGCAAGGGAATCTTGCCTAGTTTTGGACCATAGTTAAAGTTGACTATAGGAAACCATACGTTCAGGCTTTATTGGCCCCAGAGGTTTGGTAGCTGCACTTTGGAGGGATATAAATATCAGGTACCTGATATTTATATCTTCAACCACCAGCGATTAGGTGATCTAGGAGATGACACTCATTGGCATCCAGTGGATGTGGAGGATCTAAGGCAGAGTTAGATTACACAAAGCCCCGGGCATTGATGGTATACCGGCCGATCTGATCCATCAAAATATTGAGTGGTGGCTGCCGGTGTTGGGTAAATTGTTTGACTCTATCAATACCTGCAGAATGGTACCGGCAGGTTGAAATATAAGTATAATATTTCCTATACAAAAAAAGGGGGATACACGACTACCTCAGAACTATCGGCCAATTAGTCTGATCAATGTATGCAAGATAGCTGCTTTGTAAATTGGAAGCTTGAGCTAGGGCGGCAGATTATTTCCCTGAGGAGCAGGCTGGGTTCCGCTCTGACCACTTGACATAGATCATTGTTTTACTCTCTATCATCTAGTCCAGAAATATGCTATGATTAGGAAGGGTAGCCTTTATATGACCTTCCTGGATTTACGCCAAGTCTTCAATCTTATAGATAGGAATATCTTATGGGACAAATTATACAAAACCAACATACATCGAAGATTGATCTACTTGGTACAAGCACTCTATAGTCAAACTTTCCTTAGAGTTAGACTGAGTAGAAAAGGCCATTTGTCAAATCAGGTCCCATTCACCAATGGCATAAAACAGGCATGTGTCCTGGCTACCTTGGTATTTAATTTTTACATCCATGGAATAATTGCCACCCGCAAAGATGACTAGTTTTTACCAGCCAAGATGGCAGACCGGCCAGTGGCCATATTATTGTTTGCAGATGATATGGTCTTGCTATCACCATCTCCCTTGGGAATGAAAAGGATTCTAGATGCTGTTGCCCGTTTTTGTCGGGAGGCACGTTTATCCATTAACTATGAGAAAACCAAAGTTGTGGTTGCTTCCAGACGTCATATCAAATTTAATGGGGTTCTCAATAGGATTCCTATTGAGTAGGTCCCAGTTTATAGATACCTGGGGGTACTTTTTGCCACCTCATCCAGCTGGCACGCTCATATTGAATCAGTCAAGTTAAAGTTAACCCAGGGTCTTGTGGGCCTAGAGAGGTTCTGGAGATCCCACAGTGGGAGACTAGTAGCCCCTGCTTTGAAGTTCTTTAATTTAAAAACAAAGTCTTGTGTATTATATGGAGCTGAAATTTGGGGAGTGGCTTCGCCTGATGCACTTGAACTCCATTAAAATCATTTTTTGAGAACACTTCTAGGGGTACCTAAATCTACCCCGGTGGCTCTTTTAAGGTTGGAATTGGGAATAATGCCTTTGAGGAACAAAATACTTATGGCAGTGCTCTCCTTCTGGTGCAGACTTGAAATGATGGCTGAAAACAGGCTCCCTTGCTGTTGTCATGTGGAGGCCAAGGCTTGGTTTTCCCCCAGACTATGTCATGGTAGAGTTCTGAGGCATCTCCATCTTTTGGGACTGTCTGCAGAAATGCTCAGTGCTTTGCCCAGGCATGGGAGGAGAACGCTAATAAAGAAACAGTTAAATGACCAGGCAATTCAGGCTAATTTGGGATATATTGCAGCGTGTAGGAGTGCCCCATTCTATACTATGTTTAAATATACATCGGGGCTTGAACCTTATTTGGTTTTGTTGACTGACTCTGTAGGCTACGTAGAGCCTTGACTCTTCTACGTTTCAATTGACTACCGACAAAGGTGTTAGAGGGGAGGTGCGATGTTACTCCATACTGCAATAGAATTTGTTCCTGTTCATTAGGGCAAATTGAAGACTTACCCCATGTATTGTTTGTTTGTCCACTTACGGCGCACTTGCGAGAGCTTTATTTAACCCCTGGGATCACTGCCAAACCTTATCTTTCGCCCCAGCAGCTACTGCAATTCTGTGCCCTGACTAGATCACCCGAATCAATTATTAATCTTGCCAGGATGGCTTGGGATCTTTGTAAGCGGTACTTTTAATAAGATTTTGGTTCAATCTGTTAAATAGGGGCAAATCACCTTATCATGATTCTAAATTTCTACGAACTAGTTTAATTGGTTTTTCTCCTTTGTTAACTGGAGACACCAGTTTGTATTTTAATATTTTAAAATGTTGTATTTTTATCAATTATTACTTCTATTGTTCTACTTGGCCATGGCTTTCACCAGTGTCTTATTAATAAATAAATACAAATAATCCACTTTTGAATCTGTCGGAGTCAGGGCTGAGACATTCAGTGCTGGAATGTGTGACAGTATCATTAGAACTGGTGGTGCCAAGACTGTGGAAAGACAGGATGATGTCGGCAAAGTAGTAGGAAGCAAAAGCAGGGAAGGCGCTTGTGTTTTAGGGTGTTTATAAATGAAAAGATAGCCAGCTAGGGTCCATGTTTGGTTCGTACAACCTCACATGTTTTTGAATGAAGAGTTAATAAACAGAGAGTCCCCCATGTGCATTTCATGTGCTGGCAACAGTCACCACCAGTGGCACCTCTCAGCACTTTCCCTGTCCCCGGCCCTGGCTCTGATGGAAAGCGGGTTACAGCCAGGGAAGGCAGCACTTGTGCCCTCTCCCAACTAAGAGATGGCTGCTAGAGGAGAAAGGAGTCACACTTTCTCAGCTGAGAGGCAGCTGCAAGAAGAGAGAGCGAAGCAAAGGGTACAGGAAGGGCCTTCTCCAGAGGATCTGCACCCACACTTCTTTCTCCATTTGGGAAAGGAACCAAGGGGAGCGAGGGAGGGGTGATGCTCCTGTGCTCTGTTTGGGAAAGGAACTGAGAGGGAGGGAGGGGCAAGGCTCTTCTGGAGGATCCATTAGGCTCCTGTGCTCCATTTGGGAAAGGAACCAAAGGGACCGCAGGAGCCCCATGGATCCTCTGGAGAAGCCTCACCCCTCCCTCACTCCCCTCAGTTCCTTCCCTAATGGAGAGAGGAGTGCAGCTGCCTCTCAGTGAAATGATGCTGGCAAACCTGGATGCGGGCGAGGCTGCACACAACCTAATTAACAAGATTTATCTTGTTATTTAGGAGTATGGGCCGCTGTAGCAGGCCAGGTGTCCTGAAGACATGATAAGTGCTGACAGTGGCCTCAGAATTTGTTGCCTATCCAATGTGGCAGATGGGGTTGTCTTGCTAGGTCTCATTAAATTCTTTTGTGGATAATACTTCCAGTAAGTTGGCTAGTAAGGTAGCTTTCATGGATAGGGTTAATACCGAGGAGACAGCCAATAAGGATATGGTGGGGGGGGGGGGGGCATGGCTGGTACCACAGTATAGGTGCTGGAGAGCTGTAGCTAGACGAATGTCCATATGGAGATGGGGCAGAAGGCCACCCAATTGATGAAGGAGCCTTATTGTTCCCCATTGATAGGGATCCTGTTGGACATTAAAAAAAGATGTAGGGAAGTATCTATAGGTTCCTCTGTATCGAGGTAGGGGAATTGTGGAGAGAAGGTGAGCAATCCTGCAGGAGAGCGCTTTGGAGTAGCAGAGGATGTAGCCAGGATAAAAGTTGGTATTTGCAGCAAATTCTGCATGAAGAAGACTTCTTTTTCCCTTTGTGGAGTTGTAGGAAGTGATTGATCTGATTTTCTCTTTGACTTCTTAGGGGCAGAATCATCATCATCTGATTTGTCTGTCTTGTTTTTCTTTGGCTTTTCTGATTTTTTAATATGCTCTTTTTTTTCTGGTCCCTATTACATGCAAGTGAGAAGATTATTATTTTCATTATATTTGTAGGTGGTCATCTTCTGTGCCAGGAGCATTTATGCAGGTGCTAGTGGCACTGAGGGGCAGTGCTGTGACTTTATCAGTGCTGTGGAGGAAGACAGAGTTGGGAGCAAAGTCGGCTCACAGACTGAGTCGGTGCAGAGGTGGCAGACATTGGTGATGATGAGTCTCATGTGGGTTGGCATGCTGCAGAGGGAGGTGGCTGTGCCAGGGGTGAAGATTGCACCATGTATGGTGATGCAGAGTCTGGCTTTCGGGGATTGGGATCTTGGAGACAAGCTAGAAAGGTCTCCCGGTGCCTCTAGCACAATTTTTTGTTAAGAGAAACTGCAAGCACATCCATAAATTCTTTAATGCTCTGCATCTGCACAGGCTGAACAGCTTGTTGGTTACTTAGACATTTGCCATGAGCAGATTAGCAGGATCGATGTGGGGCACTTAAGCACTTTTTAAAACCTCCCCTTTTTGTAATGACCGCCATGCATGCAGCCTCCTGAGGGGCTGGGATGCTGACTGGGGCATGAAAGAAAGGGCATTTCCTGCTCTGTTCTTTCTCCTTCTTTATCTTTAATGGAGAGTGGGGGTGGTTTTTTTGTGGGGGCGAGTTAACTGCTTATTGCTTGAAAGGGAAATAGAGAAATTTTCCCTCAGCCATCAAAGTGCTGTGGTGGTTGGAACGAACTGAGGTGATTCATGCTCTGCCCCTCCTAATTCTAGCCTCTCCTAAGAGTCCACCAAGGGCATGAAATGCAAGGGAGGGGTCATGGAGCGTGACAGGACAACTGTTTTGAGAAGTTTACCAAACCGAACTGCGCAGGTGCAGCTTCAAACAGTGTGAGTCGGTGGAGCCCTACTCAAATAAGAACCAGAAGGAAAAGTGTAGGTTTTGCAAGCGCTAGATTAGGGAGGGAGGCAAACGAGAGGAGGACGGCAAACGTACAGATCGGAACATGTTCCTGTTAACATTCAAATCTTAATGACTATCCAAATGTAATTTCTAAACTAGCTAAGCACTAGTGTATATGAAGGTACAGTGATTCTTCTACTGGCTCTGTATGAACAGCATGATGTCCTTACTCAGGAAAGCAATGCTTCTAACAGCAAGGGGCCTACTAGAATGTGCAAGGCAAACAGGAATTGTCCTCCAGCATCCCAGCAAAACAACACTTTTTGTGGACTAGCTTTGTTATTTATTAACTTGGAGAATATTCATTGCTAGCAATGGACAACACAAGGCTTTCTTTGCCTTCACCACTTCAAAAAAGTGCAGTCACAATGGAGGTGGGAGTACTTGTAAACAATTGTGTGTCTGGATGGCATGATGCTAGAAGTGCTGATTTATGTAAAATGTGCTCAGGTGTCAGCAAAGCTAAAGTGAGCACAGATGGCTTAGGAGGAGAAAGGGTTATGATTAGCTCAGCAATATTACTGTAGCTCCTTCTGAAAGACCAGAGGCTTCAAACTGCTTCCTACCAGGCTGTAAGCTTGTGCAAGCAGTAACTGTGGACTACAACTCCCATAATCCTCCCTTTAGAGCAAAAACATGACCCATGTCCCTATAAGGGGGAGAGAAAGTAGAGGGCATCAGACATCTTGGCTGGGAGATGCTGAGGGAACAGAGAGGGCCTCACTGGATTGTTCTATGCTCTGGGGCACTGTGGAACCTGCTGAAAGGGCACTTGCACTACTGAAGAAGGGACTAAGCCAGCCAACAAAAGCAAGGTCTTCCCCAATTCCGACAGTGGGTTTCTGATAGAGTATCGAATAGTACTTCCGGGTACTCAGGCCGAATTCTGAAGTTCCAAGTAATCAGCCTGAGCAGCAGTCCTTCAGTGCTGTGTCCAAAGTTTCTGAATTTGAACTTGAAATTCCAGACCTCGGAAAACTTCAGAAAATTCTGACCTATTTGGTGCCTGGTCAGCGCCTCTGCAGACATTCACACAGACACAGAAACAGACACACACACAGACACACACACACAGGGGTACCCTACAGCAGTCTGGTCTCATGGTGCCAAGCAGCTGGCAGAACAGTAGAAGTTACACTTTACAATTAGGCTCTGCTGTGCCATGCCACAGCCTAGACAACACACAAAATCCTGCAAAATAGTGGAGAAATAAATCCCGCCAAAAACCAGCCAGCAAGCCCAGCAGTCACAAAATTAAGAAACCAGACATTCTCACACACACACAGGGGCACCCTCTTGGCATGGCACTGATACTGTGGCACTGGTAAGTTGAACAGACCAGGCAAAGGAAGTGGTGTCAGACAGAGAGATTCCAGTCTGACCTCATCATGCCAAGAAGCTGGAAGAACAGTAGAAGTTACAGTTTACAGTTAGACTCTGCTGTGCCATGCCACAGCCTAGACAATTCACACAACCCCGCAAAACAGTGTGCAACTGCAAGGAGAAATAAAAATCTCATTAAAAGTCAGCCAGCCTGCCCAGCAGACAAAATTATAACAACACCCACAAGAAAGAAAACAGACATTCACACACACACACACACACACACACACACACACACGGCACCCTCTAGTCTTGGCATGGCAGTTTAGGGGTGGGCATGTAATTTTTGTTATTACAGTAATGATAATGAAAATTGTCATTTTCATAATTGTTATTGCAATAACAAAAATGACAGCTCATCATAATAATAAAAATAGAAATGAAAATGACATTTTGTTGTTGAATTAAAGTGGAAAAACTGAAAAACTTATTTCCAGCTATAACCTTTTGGTTTCTTATTCAATTCTAATGAAACTTGGAGAGCATGTACCTGAAATGGAGGGCACTATGTGCACCAAGCTTGAAAAAGATTAAATGAAGGAAACCGATTTAGGAAGCAATTGAATATTGTGATTTTACAAAAAGCTCTATGCACATTCATGGCTACATCTTCTTTAAATTCCATCCAATTTACATGAACCCTCTAGATATTATGTCCCTCCACAAACTTAATACACATGCTAATTTTCAGAAAGATTGGTTAAAGGGTTTGATGGTATAAGACATTAACTTGAAAGTACATTTCTAGCTGTAACATGCTCATATTCCATTCTGTTTACAGGATATTTGGCAGGAATATATCACACACCTTCCCTGTCATCTCTGCCAAACTACATGACACTTTGATAAAGAGAACTAATTTGATCAGCAATTAAAGTTGTCCCCTTGAAGACCATTATTCAGATAAATAGCAGTGCATGCAGTGCCAGTCAGAGGCAGGCACCTGGTATGGCAGGGGGAGAGAGGTTGTAAGAGGTAGGATGTGGAGCAACCCAAAAGACTGACAGACATGTTCACTGGCCAATTACTACATGCTTCTAGCTTTACAGGACCAATCAGTAGTGGCTTTGAGGAGGGCATAGGGGGACGGCCCTGAGGCGGGCATAGAAGGGACATAACTGGGACTTTGGGGATAGCAACCCCAAAATCAGGAGACATATTTTATACATCCAGGCTGACCGGTTATCATCTCAATCACATCCTGCAGCACTATCACAGAGGACATAAAATAATCTCTATTGGCTCTTTCCTAAACAGATGCTTCTGAGTTCCCAGCACAAAGTAGGGGAGAGAAATTGTGATGGTAAAAGCACAGAATGAGGATATTTGGTTGATATTTCTGCTGGCCAATTGACATCACAAACTGATCTTATACCACAGTGACACGTAAGAGAATCCCTGGCATAGGCTCCTTCTCTCCATATGCTGTGCAGGCATATAAAATTGGGACCCTTTATCACATGTTTCTGATATTTGTCAGAGATTATCATGAAAGTGTTATATACAGCTCTGCCAAATTTCATGTACACTGTTTGGACTACAAAGATGTTATAGTCAGATATATCTTTAAAAGTTAATTGCTTATATCACCAGGACCTTTTATCCAATGTTTCTGTTATTTGGTAGAGATAGTAAATATAAGAAGGGGTATAAGTGTGCCAAGTTTTATCTACATTAAATGTGAGACAAAGAAGTTACAGCTAAGAATGTATATGAATATTTTTGCAAAATAATATAATTCAACTGCTTCTAAAATTGGATTCCTTTATCCAATCTTTTTGTAATTTGGTAAACTTAATTTCATTCATTGGAGGTTTAAGTTCTCCATGTTTCAGCCAAATATAATAATAATAAAAAAAATGCAGATGACAATACAGATGAAAATGTTCCATTGAAACCAATGGAAAATGAAAACGAAAGCAAAACCAAAAACAATTCAATATTTATGAAAACAAAAATGACAGATTTAAATAATGAAAACGAAAACATGAAAATGAAAATGACATGGGCCCCTGGTGCACACCTCTATCATTGGTACTGTGGCACTGGTAACTTGAACAGACCAGTCAAAGGGAAGTGAAGCCAGGAAGAGAGATTCATCTGGCCTCATGGTGACAAGTGCTAACCAAGAAGCAGGCAGAACTAGAAGCAACGTGGCACCCCATTATTTATTTATTTATTTATTTTTAAAGCATGGCATGGTAAAGGTAAACATAGCCACCATCTCCCAGCATTGGGCCTATGGGCAGGACAGGCCAAACCATACCATGCCAGACCAGGACCAGGACAGGCACCCCCTCCCCCCATTACTTACAGATCCAGCACTGTAGCACACAGCCAAATTCACCAAAGAGAATGGAAAATGTCTTCAGCCACTTTTATTTTGCCCTGCCAGCCAATCAAAAGCTTGCCATTTGGCTTGACCAGCCAATCAAAACTTGCTATCTGGCTTACCATCACTCAACTGTCTCCTCCCATACCCCCCTCCTACCAAATATGGCACTTAGTTTCATTTCCAGAAGAAGCTCAACTGTCCACCAGACCCCCACGGGCACAGTAGCTTCCAAAAATTTCCAAAGAACAGTCTTGGTCTTGTTCCTCAGAATGTCAGAGTTCAGACTTTTGGAACCAAATACCGTAATCTTCAGCGAATTCCCAAGTTTTCTAAAGACCGAGTTTCAGCCCTAATTTCTGGGTTGCACAACCCTGGGGTGGGATTGTTTTGTGCTGTTTCTTTCTCATTAAAGCCAATGTTTGTATTTATCTAAACATTATGTTTTTTGGGTCTTATAGAGGTTTATTCTAGCTGCATGTAGTTTTAGGCATTGTGGAATTGGTCTATTTTTCCAGAGGGTATATAGGTCATTCAAGGAAGGACACATCTCTCAGGTGGAGACACTGCACTAAATCATCTGTTACAGAAAGAGAAAGTCTCTACCTGGGCTAGCTACACCACCCTGTTGCCAGGTCAAACTCAGGACACTTCTCTAAATTAATAAATTATTAATTATTTATTGTTGTTGTTATTATTAAATTTATATCCCACCCTATTCCCAAAATGGCTCAGAGTGGCTTTCAATATTTTAAAATAATCAATACAAAAATATATAATACATTGCTCCCAAGCCCCCACCAGCCCATCTCTCCCATTCCCATTCCTCCAACTTTCACTTGTAGGAAATTCCCTCCCTCAGCCTAGCCCCCCGCCTCACAGACGGGCCATGGCTAAACTAAGAAACTACTTGACCCACCTCCGCATAATCTTTCATCCAAGAGAGTCTCCCTAAACTATCCCCCATGGTCAGACCTCCCACTCTTCCTGCCACAGCATATCCCCATAAAAGTGCAATGCACAAAAGGAACTATAATATAAGGAGGGGTGAGTGGGGGACTAAAAGCAGCAATAAAATGACAAAATCTTCTGGGAAGCACATCTTTGTTAGGGTTAAAACTCGATCTTGTTTTTCTCTCGATTCTTGTCAAGAATCAATCTTCTTGATGAGAATCGAGGAAAAAAACAGGATTCGAGAAAAGCTCCAGTTCTCAAGACGTTCTCAACAAGATTTTTTTTCTCGATCTACTTACCAGAGTCATGTGTGCCTACAGCCTGTGTCTGTCTGTCCGTCTCTTCTCCTATCTCTGCTGCTTGTGTCTGTCTCTCCATGGGCACGCACAGCCTACCAACTCGATGGGGAGGGGAGACAAAAAAGGAACTGCGGATGTGAAAAATGGCTGCTGGCTCATTCTGCACATGCGCATCCCTTTCCCAAAACAGTAGCAATGATGGTGCTGGCCTGGTGGCCATTTTGCACATGCACAGTTCTTTTTTTCTTTTTAAGGGAGATTGTCGCCAGAATCTCAAACCGCTAGTGAGATCCCAGCAAGGTCACACTAAGAGTTCTCAATTCTTGCAAGATTCTTGTGAGAAGCAAATGGATTCTCAGCCACACACGGCCCAAGAATGGTCAGCACCATTTGACCCTCACCTCCAGACATCTCAATCCCCATATGAGGGTTGTACCATGTTCCAAATACCTCTTTGCTGCTTCAGAGCTCCCTGGTCCATTGCACCTCAAGCTTCAGCTCTGCCTGACTCTGAACATGCACACTGCCCCCTGGTGGCTTTCACAAAGTGGAGAATTTCTTTATGTTCCCCAGGACCCTGAAGGAAAAGTAGTAGGTTCCCTCTACCATGTAGTCTTCCTGGACTTCTGCTCTCATTAGGTGCCACACCCAGTGCTCCTTCAAGTGGACATTGGGGCAGACAGCTGGGTTAGCTGTGTGGGAGTTACACTGCATTAAGGGAGAAATTAATTGGGATGAGCAAACGCGGTTTGGAAGTTCAGAGTTCGGTCCGATCTCAGTCCGTTCGGACGACTGAACACGAACCCAAACCCAAACCTGAACTGACTGAACCAAACGTGATCTGAACTCTGAAACGACCAGTTTGGTCAGTTCGGATTGAGTTCGGAAGAGTTCGGATGGGAGAAATGCAAACGCAACCCCTGCCAGACCCAGGGCAGGCACAGGGAGGGGGGAGTCAGCTGAGGAGCATACTTCCAGGCACCAGGGGTGGAGAGGCTTGGAGTAGCAGCCAGCCTGCCCAATCACCATCCCTTTTCTCCTCAGACCACTTGCTTCACAGTCTTCTGCGATTGGCCACGGGCTAGGCTGCATGGAGCCAATGGGGCTTGCGGTGAGGCGGACGCAGCAAGTAACAAAACTCATTGCCCTCCTCCCTTCCAACACCTTCTGAGCTAGCCATTGATCCTTTCAGCAGCGTTTCCAGAAGGCTCCGTCTCCCAGCAGTTTGCTTTCCTCACCCATCCAACACATTTCTTTAGTTATTCCATACCATTTATTTAGATTATATTAGAGATAGATTTAGGGTTTTTTGTTTTTTTTTACCCATCCCTGTGTTATTTCTCCCTACCCTCCATTAATCCTCCCCCTCCTGTATTCCATCCCTGATTCCCTTCCCCTGCTTTTTTATTTACTAGAGTAGGATTAGATTTGATTTAGGTTTTATTTCAGTTACCCCTCCCTCCCTGTGTTTTGTTTTGTGAGCTGTCTGTGTTTCCCGCCCCCTGTGTAATATAATATTGTATATATTAGATAGATATACTTAGTTAGTTACTTGTAGGTGTGATTCAGTTTTATAGTGTGTGTAGGACTAGGTCTTTGTAGTTAGTTTTAGGTAGAAATATTCATTATTTAGTTCCATTGGTTTTATAATAGTAGCAGTTAGTTAAATTTAGATATTTAGATATTTATAATAATAATAATATTTGTTTATTGTTTCAACCGAAGGTTATAACAACATTTTGAACTATATAAAATATCACAAGATAAACAATAGATGTGGAGTCAGCACTCTCACAATAAGCAAATCCAAGATAACTTTTACATCCTAACTTGTACGATAGGGCAATTTAACAATTTCCCCTGCCAAATTCAATAAAAATACATACTTTGGGTAGATCTAATTTACATTCCCTTAGCACCATACTACTTCAATATTTTATAATACCTGCTAGGCCGCACATAAAATATAAAAATAGGCCTATAAAATTAAAATTACAATATGGGTAGCCCAATAGGTTATCCCAGTTATACACTTTAGTCCAGGGGTATCCCTAGCTCTTCCACGGAGCTTGAGTACGGGCAACTCTTGGCCCCTGCTTAGTTTCTTTTGAGGCATCAACTCACCCTAGTCCTGCAGGGCACATCATAATAACAATCTTTCTGTGATCCTGATTCTTAAATTTCCTTCTCTCTGTGGGCCGGCAAAAACTCAACATGAAACATAACATAAACCACTGGAAGATACAGCAAGCAGGCAGATCCAAAATTACTGATTTCAGGGGTGAGTAGATGGCCCAAACCAGCGCCAGACACCATACCTTAGGCACGGGGGCACCTCATCCCTCTCCCGGTCAGTCTATATTTAAATCCCCCCACCACTAATTAGTTTACCAGGCCACAAATAACTCAACCCACCGGCAAATAGAAGAAGTAGCAGATATCACACAATCACCGGGTGGGAGCATTTGAAACTTCTGCATGAACTACCACATTTACATCTGTGAAGATTTTAATTTTGTGGACCAAGCTCAAAAACCGAGCAACCTGCTGTGAGACGTATGGCAGGCGATCTCCCAGCAGGAAAGCCAACAGCAATACCTTTGGACGGCCGGGTAATGTTGCCAGCAATGGTGCAAAGTAAATTCCCCTCAAGGTTCGCATAGAGGGGGCAATGCAGCAAAATATGGGCCAGGGATTCCACTGCTTTCAGGGGGCAGTGGCTCAAGCATTCTGCCAAAGATATATGGTTATATTTGCCCACCGTAACAGCTGATGGAAAGGCATTCCACCTTGTCAGGAGAAACAGTCTTCTAGAATTCAGGGGGAGCCCACCATCCAAAAAAGGCATGGGCAGGGCCGTTGCATTAGCCAACTGCACATAAGGGCCAATTGCTTTGCAAGAGGTCAACCTAGACCTCCTGCCATATAGAATCCAGCAACTGATCAAGGATCAATTTCCTTGCTCCCTTAAATCCCACCTGGAACAAGGCACCCATAGAAAAGCCCAGTTGTTTTATTTTCTCCTCTACTATGCTCAGCCAGAGGTTCGGGGCTTTGTCGAACATAACCAGCTGGGCCCATGGTGCAGCCAGATTGAAATGGAGACGTAGATAGTACATGATAGCTCCTTGTCAAACCTTGGCCCATAAAGGGAGCAAACCACAGTCACGGCAAAGAGCCTGAGACGGAATACCAGGGTGGGGGCCCTCAAAATTGCTCGTGCCATCCCTACCTGAAATTTCTCCAGGTCCCTCAGCTTGCTCAGCGCCCAGAAAGGGGCCCCATACAGAAGCTGGGGCACCAGCTTATGGCTATAAAAGTAGATCAGCGGTGCAACTAAGTGCCCCACCCACCCCCCGACCTGAAAAAGCTGAGCAAATTTGTTTTTAGCCTCATAGCTCTATTCAAGGCAGATAGCGGCTGCAATTTCCAGGCCCCGGTTGCCTGAAACAAGAGGCCCAAATACTTATACACCGGGACCTGGGCTATCATCTGGTTTGCCATCTGCCATCTGTGAAGAGTTCTTCTCCGGGAAAAATGGACAACTTTAGACTTGTCCTGATTTATTTCAAGCAAATTTTCCCGACAGAAGTCACCAAAGGCAGTCAGCAAACAGCGCAAACCAACCTGGGACCATGACAACAAAACCATATTGTCCGCATACAGAAGGCAGGAATTTCAGTCTGTCCTACAAGGGGAGCATGGCTGACCGTCCCTGCCAAAGCCTCCATAACATCATTTAGATATATAATGAAGAAGATTGGGGCCAGGATGCATCCCTGTTTCAACCCTCTCTCAACAGGTATACTGTCCAATTTTTCCCACTGGCAATTCAGCCTCACCCGGATGGAATTCTCCTTATGTAGGTTAATAATCAAATGCAGCAACCTTGGCTCCAAGTTCAAGGAAGCCAATTTCCGCCACAGCTGGTCTCTAGGAACGGTGTCAAATGCTGCCCTCAAATCGATGAAGGCAGCATACAGGGAATTGGGAGGCCTTGTGTACTTGCCAACCAAGTGGAACAGTAGAAAACAGTGGTTGCTCAATCACTTTTTGAAAGCCTATTTGAGCATTTGTCAGGATACCCTTGGCTTTCAGTCAGCTATTTAACCTCGTCAATAGATATTTAGCGTACAACTTACTTATAATGCTCAGAAGGCTAATCGGCCTGTAATTGTTGGGGATGGCCGGGTTACCCTTCCTATAGATAGGTACGACTATCACCTGCCCCCAATCAACAGGGACCACTCCCGACTCATTGATCCTTGAAAAGAGGGCAGCCAAAATCGGGGCCCACCAGTCCACCTCCGCCTTCAGGCACTCAGCTGTCATTCCATCGACTCCTGGGGCTTTCCCCATTTTAAGATTAGCAATTAGAGCAGCTACCTCCTCTGCTGTAACAGGGTCTCAGACAGGAGGCGATATATCCAGAGCCAACTCTCCCTTCGGTGAGCCAGGGGCAATATACAAGCTGGTAAAATGTTGCACCCAGGCTTACCTGGAAACCAAGGGAGCAGTGGAAAAGGGTGCCTCCAGGCCGATACCTCTGACCATTTTCCAAAATAACATTGGATTGGATTTGAAGGCATCACTAAACCTTTCCCACTTCGATCTATAGTAGGCATCCCATTTAACCTTCAGCATTGTTCTGTACTCCCTTCTTTTACCCAGCAATGCTAAGAGGGATCCATTCCCCTGCATAGCTCTGAACCGGCGATAACATTGCTGTAGCTCTACCCTGAGAAGCCGGCACTCCTCATATTTAGATATATTAGATAAAAGATTTGGAAAAAAAATTGAAATTCTTTTTTTAAATAAATAAATAAATAAATAAATAAATAAATAATGTATATATATCTTGGTGCATTCAGCAATTCATTCATTCTTTGGGTGGGAGAAATGGAGAAAGGAAGTAGGAGAGGACGAGACCGGTCTGCTGCCCGTAAGTCAGGCAATGAGGCACATGGCAGAGGTGGCAGGGGTCGTGCCAGTGGAGTGGAAGTAAGAAGCAGCAGCCTGAGCCCATCACCACGCCCCAAGCTCCGCAGGCCTGCTTTTGGGTCTCCCTCTCCCAGCACTAGTGCTGCTCCCAGTGGCACTAGGGGGGTGGTTTGGTGTCACCTCCTGGCAGTGTCCTGCTCTGCCACACAGGGCAGTGGAACGCCTGCAGTGCAAGAGGCTGTGACTGTCTCATCTGCAGGTGCAGGTGCAGGTGCAGGCGATTCAGGGGTCGAAGTTCCTCAGGGGACAGCATTGTCCCCCAACTCCCCCATTGTAGAGGTGATTCCCCCCCCCCCAGCACTCCAGGGCTGATGGATCTCACCCCGGATGCTAGAGGCAGGGCCCAATCCCCGGGCAATGGCAGCAGGGAGCGTAGCAGCAGCAGCAACAGCAGCTATAGAGGGCAGGGGGAGAGTGCTGCTCAGAGTGGGAGCAGCATGGACAGTCCAGCAGCCTCAATCACTCTGTTTGGGGAGAGAGATGCAGAGATTTCTGTGGAGGAGGTATTTGTATCTGGTGCTGCTGAGGTGATGACTGTCCCTCCACGAGCTGCATCACCAGTGCCACCATGTCCTGCCCTGACTCCTAGCAGTGCGTCACCTGGTGCAGGCCAGAAGGCAGGAGGGGTCAAAAAATCACGGCTCTGAAAGCATTTTGAGGTGGTGCGGACGGATGATCCCAGGGAGATGCAGTGCACTTTCTGCAATAAGGTGGTGAAGTGTGGGCAGGTGTTCACCAACCTGGGGACAACTGCCATGTTGAGCCACCTGAAATCATGCCACAGTGCTGTGCTGCAAAACGGGCAGGCAGGGGAAGTGGATGCTAGTGGGTTCCCGAATGCAGTGGCCAGTCGGCCACCCCCTTCAATGGGTAAGCATCCTGCTCCAGCAGCTACCTCTAGCAGCAGGAGCAGTATCGCTGCTGGGGGGAGCAGCAGGAGCAGCTGCATCCGACCACCATAGAGGAGTTGTGGGGGAGGGCAGCTGCCAAGGCCATCGGCAGCTGGAGGGCAGCATGGCTTTCATGTGAAAGCCGCACGCCTGTTGGCTGAAATGATAGCGCTCGATGTGCAGCCCTTCTCCTTGGTTGGGAACACGGGATTTCAGCACCTGATTGGGTTCCTGGCCCCCCCAGTTTAAGCTGCCGACCTGCACTGGGGTGAGGGAGTCACTGCCAGGGGCTGGGGGTGCCACCGTCCATTTCACCACCGCCCTGTGGTCTGCCAGAAACGCCCAGCACGCCTACCTGGTGGTGACGGCACATTGGTGGCAGGACCCGGAGGCAGCTTTGGGGAGTGGCAGCTGCAGGAGGGGTCCCAAAGCAGGGTATAGGTGGGCCCTGCTTCAGGCAGAAGTAATGGACTGCCCCCACACTGCTAGGAACATAGACGCAGTCCTGAGAACCATGGTGAGGGAGTGGGTCACACCTGGTGCACCCTTCACCACGGGGTGTGTAGTGACCGATAACGAGGCCAATATACTTAAGGGAGTCTGCAATGGGGGCTTCAAGAGCATCCCTTGCGCCGCACACACCCTCCACCTGTTGGTCAGGGATGCTCTGGGCTTGGAGGAGAAGGGGATTCGGGAAGGAACCCTTAGCTCCCTGAACAAGTGGGGGAGGAAGCTGGCTGGTTTTTTTAACCATAGTGTGAAGGGCAGCAAGCTCCTCTGGGCCAAACAGGCAGAGCAAGGCTTCCTCGTGCACCAGCTGGTGCAGAACTTGTCTACCCGGTGGAATTCCACCTTCCAGATGCTTGAGTGTTTTGTTAAGCAGAAAGCCGCCTTGCATCAGGTGCAATTGGCCACCAACATCAGGGCACCTCCAGGGTTCAATGGGGCGGAATGGGAGATCCTCTCCCAAAATGCCTTAATCCTGGGACCATTCCTGGAAGTGACAGAGACCGTGAGCTCAGCCATGGCCACCATCAGTCAAGTGACCCCTCTGGTGCAGAGTCTCCACAGGAGTCTTGAGGAGATTCTGCAGGAGTGGGATTGTGGCTCCAAGCAAGAAGATGGGGGCTGGGGCGGTTGGTCTGGTGCAGAAGCTGAAGACAGGGCTGAATGTGAGGTTTGATGAACTCCTGCAGTGGGAGGAATATGTCCTTGCAACAATGCTGGACCCCAGGGTCAAGGGCCACATGGCACGCTGGACAACCCTCTATGGCCACTGGAAGGGTGAGCTTGTGGCAAGGGTCCGACAGACAGAGCAGGCTCTTGAGAGTTCATGGAGGCAGCAGCAGCAGGACGCCCGTGGGGATGGTGGGAGCAGCCGCCCCCTTCAGCCAGCAGGGTCTATCCCTGCCCCCAGACCTAGTGGTAGCAGCAGCACCAGCAGCAGGATGAGCAGTAGCAGCAGCACCCCTTCTGCCAGCAGCTCCTCCTATGTGCAGTCCACTCTGGGGAGCATGGGGCCCAGCACAACACGGTAGGCAGCATGGCTGAGGGCAGTGGGGGTGGGGGTGCCCAGGGACAGCTACCAGAGGGAGTACAACGACGTCTCAGCAGCAGTGGAGACCTACCTGGAGGAGAAGCCATGCATAGAACCCAGCAGCAATCCCTTGGTGTCAGGCCCCAGCCTCGAGGACCCAACGACACCCCCCCGGAGCCCTGGATCTCCCGCGGGGCGCAGGGGACCCCTCACCATCGCACTCCCCACCCCCAGGACAGGAGAACAGTCGCGCTGACAGCACACCTGGCATGTCAGACACACCCCCGGCAACAGGTGCGGCTCCCGGAAGCAGGACTCCACAGGCGCCCGTCGCAGTGGTGGGGAACATGCCCCCTGCAGCAGGGCTTCGGCGTCTGAGCATCTGCGGCTCCGCCCTGCCCACTGAGGCTCTTAAGTGGGGCTGAGGGGAAGGCTTGGGGCTGGTGAACAGTGCTCTATCTGCGAGACCAGACCCCTGATTGTTGAGACTTGGACCTTGTGCCTTTGTGTAACCCCCATTTTCGTGTGAGTGTGTGTGACTGGCTGCTTGTGCGACAGGTGTGTGAGTGAGCTGTGTGTGTGTACTATTGCAGGTAAGGACGTCTTCCTATTGTTCCACTATTGGTGTTCCTGGGGCCCTAGAGTGAGAGTCCTATCCTTCCCTGCTACCCGTTCCCCGGGCTTCCCACTCCCTGTGCCCCTGTGTTCCTTCCCCCGTCCATTCCCTCTTGGAACCCCTGAGTGTGGCAAGGGGAGTAGTCCAAGGCTTGCACTAGCCCAGATACCCTGTGATGATCTAGGCTGGGGGTCTGTTTGATCCCAAAAGTCATATAAGATCCTGAGGGTTGCCTTCCAGGCACTGCCTTGTGACCAACGCATCCCCGAGAGCATGGGGTTTTGGCTGTCCCCCTTCCATCGCCTTCCCTTCCTCCCTTGTGAGGTGCCTGTGACCTCACAGTTTCACCAGCATATATGCTTACAGTGTTATGGAGAAATTGATGGAGGATGTTCAAGAATTTACCCACGCCATTCAGGCTCTTGCCGTGGAAATAAAAGATATAAAGGAACAACAACTCCTCCATGGTGCTGGGACGGTGGTCCCGCCTATAGTTCCCAAACCACTGCCCGGAGCCGCCCCCGTCGCCCCTGAACCCCAGGGAGCCATAGCAAGAGAACCCTGAGAACCCAAGGGGCCCAACATAGCCAAATTTTCAGGGGACCGCCACCAATATGCAGGGTTTATTGCTCTTTGTAACTTGACTTCCTCCATTTCTCCCCTGACATACAACATGGACGAAAGAAAGGTGGTGTTTATTATTGGGCTGTTGTAAGGCATGGCCCTGGAATGGGCTACCCCCTTGCTTACAAAGGGGAGCCCCCTCTTGAAACACTACGCCAGGTTTACTCGTGAACTTGCCTTCTTATTCGATGACCCCCACTGGGTCCAAGAAGCGGAAATGGCCATTTTGGAATTGAAGCAAGGTAAGGGATCCCTTATTGATTATGTCACTAAGTTCCAACAGTTGGCAGTCGAGCTCAACTGGTCTGATCATGTTCTGCGTGTGTTGTTTCGAAAAGGGTTGAATGACGAGTTGAAAGACCAGTCGGCCTTGATTGCCCTGCCTGAGACATGGGGAGCCTTGGTAAATCTTACGGTGCAAATTGATCAACGCATGGCCGAGCGGAAGAGGGAGCGACGGCAGGAGACCTTTCGGGGTGTGCTGCCAAGAATTCCCCTGGTCCTTGTTAATAGGGTAGAACCCCCAAAGGGAGAATGGTTAGAACCGATGCAGGTGGGCGCTGCCCGTGGACCCGCAAATATAACTTTTATAATATTTTAAACTATACAAACATTCTACAAATTTAGAAAACAAAAAACAAACATACAAACAAAGGAAAGTTACTTAGTGGTCAGTGGGGGAATGTGGGGGAATGTGGGGGTAAGGGGAAATGGGTGGGTGGGACCGAGGGGTGGCCACATCCTCCTCTACCTCGTACCCGTGCTGCCAGGCAAATTCAACGGCCCCCTCCAAGAAGACCTTCCATTGACTGACTAACTGGCGGTGCAGTTCCAGCTCCTCCCTCTCTGAGCGGAGGTATTGTGTGTAAGCCACCACGCACCGCTCGTTTGCATGGAGCTTCCAGAACAGCACCACCAGCCGGTCAGCCACGCAGCATGTTCGGACACGCATAGCGTCCATATATTTGTGGGCAGGGCTCTCCAGCTCGGCCCAGAAGGCCCTTTCCTCCTCTGACTCCTCCTGGGGGGCTGGCAACTCCTCTGCGGAGCTGGAGGGGGAAGTGCTCAGGTGGCGGCATTTCTGCTGGGCCTTCCCCCCTCGCTTCCAGGCCTGCTCCTCTGCTCCAGAGTCTCTGCTGCTGCCGCTGCACCTTCCACTCTAAGCAGCAGCACCACGCGGCGTCAACTTGATATGGTGGACATTCTCCACATGGGCTAACAGCCCCGATATCATCCCCTGGCTGCCCTGCTTTATTCTTTTTCCTCAGGTCTAAAGAACATAAAAGATAGGAACATAAGAAGTGCCATACTGTGTCAGACCAATGGTCTGTCAAGCCCTCCCTGCATTCTGTCTCAACAAGTGGGTGGGTGCCCATTGCCCAATCTCTCTCTGCAGAGGACTTCCTAACAGGTCATGGGGGCAATCCATTTCCTGTTGTACCAGCCCCCCTGCCTTAATGCCTTACCATACATACGGCGATCAATCCACCTTTCATGACGTTGTACCACCGCCAGATGTCGGACGTCTTCCTTCCATCTGGCAGCAGTGGCTCCTTTGACCTGTGCCTTGGGGTTCTAGCAGAGGCAGCATCACCCTCTCTGAAACAGGAACACATAAACAACACCTAAATAATATCATGCATTTATGATGAATGATGCCTCTCTTGTCCTTCCTCCTTGGGGTGCCATTAGGGATGGCATTGGCAGCTGGAGAGCTCCCCCTGGCTGGCACGTGCAAATCCTCCCCTTCTTTGGGTACTTGTTGGGATGGCAACTGGAGACTCTTGCTAGGGATGGCTGGCAGCCTGGCACGTGTTTGGGCGGTGGGTGCTTCCTTCGGCTCGTGCCTGACTTCTGGAAGAGAGCCCCCCACATACACACACACCCTCTCTCTCTCTGTGGCAGACATCTTCTGCCAGTCACCCGCCGATGCCCACTGTTTGTGCCTGACTGCCAGTGCCCAGTCTGCCTCTGCTAGAACCCCACCCACCCAGCCACCCACCTGCACGCCAGTGAGCTTGCTCTAAAGGATAGAATTCTTCTTGTCCTCAAAGTTCTATGGAACAATAAACAGAAATAAGCTTTACAAACCTGGCAGCAGCAGTGGTACCCTCTGGCTGAGGCTCCTCTGACAAGGAGCCGACCTCCACCACCTCCGAAGAAGGTCCAGCAGCATCCTCCTCCACCTTCACCTTGGGCTTCCAGATCCTCCTAATCCTCCTCATTTTTTTTTTTAACCAGCCACACAAACCACAGTCAATCAAAACAACCAAAAAAAACCAACCAGCAACCACAGCCAACCAAAACAACAAACCAAACAAACCAAACCAACACAGCCAACTAAAACCAAACACACACCAGCCAGCCACAACACACACACACACAGGCTCTGTCTCCACACAAGCTCCACACGCACTCGAACTTCCAGTTTCCGGTTTCCGCCGCATTCCGCTGAACCAATACCGAAACCGATACCGATACTGAAACCCCCAGAACCAAAGTTCGGCCGAACCAAACCCCACCAAACCGAATGGCCGAACCCGAACCCGGTTCTCAAACTGAACGCCCGAACAACCGAACCGCGTTCTGTTCACACATCCTTAGAAATTAACATAGTGAAGACCTGAAAACTACTCTCTGGAAACTACAGAGCGATGGACAGGAGACTGACTGGCCTCCAATCAACCAAGGTCCACAGAGAGGACTTACAATAGTAGTTTAATAATCAAGAGTCCCAGTGTCCTAACAGAAGCAAACTAGCTGTGCTAATTGCCTTTGGACTGCACTGGAAAATGTATTTGAATGGAGGCTGATGTTCCACCATGAAACAGCTGTGATGAATCTGGACAAGACCAAGGGTTTCTAAACAGTAATAAAAGGTTACCCAACATGGCTTTAAATCCCTAGAACTAACCCAATTCTGTGTTCCTTGCCAGGTGGCTGAGCAGAGGCAGACCACATGAGGTGACAAATTGTTAATGATCATTCGAGATGAATGACTCAAAATAAAACTAATCTAGTTCCAAAAAACACATAGAAATAAGTATTTTTAATTTTATTTCTTTGGTTAGTTTGAGTGGAAAAATAAAATAGGCAGCAGAGGTTCCTGAACCACAAATGTTTTGCCACAGACAACCTCATCTTTGCCCCCATCATCACTTTGGCTGGTAAATTGTCTTTTCAGGGCATGGGAATAAATGGGCAAATACAAAAAGACAAAAATTGTGATCCTTCATTTTACTGATTGGGGAAGGCCATACATTTCCACAGCACAAATCCTAACCCCACAGAGGAGACAGCTGTGACAAGGATTGTGGTGTGAACGATTAGCAATAGTACTGTGGTTAGTACACGTTAGCACTTTGGCTTGAAAGCAGGCAGGATGGTGACTGGTTCTGCAGCAAAATATCAGTCAGTTTTGAGGGATTCGTAATTGATTACAGCAAAGTTGGTTGACACTTTTTGGTAAATGTGTTTTCCACCTGTGAACAGAGTAGGAGAAATCTGAGACAGGCTGAAATTCATCCCCCCCCCAACCAAAATTATTTCTCAGACACCATCCATGTCAGTACATAAAATGACTTAGCCTGCACACAGCTAGATTCTATGGGATCCACTGGTTTTTGCAGAGCATCACAGGAAAATAATACCACAAGAATACATAATCCATAAAACATGAAAGTGAGCAGAAGGAATAAAAAATCTCTTGAAAACCACTTAATCAAGTCAGCCAGTGACTAAAACCAATAATTACAGTCTGTTTTCAAAAAGTCTCCCTTATAGAAAAAACACTACACCGCTCTAATGAATCACTCTTGCAAGATGGTGAGGGTTTCGATCATAGCCATGAACCGGTATTCACTGTATTTTCCCTATTGGGTGGCAATGGAGAAAATGCAGTGGGAGGGACCGCCTCACTCCCCGTGCTCTGGATTGGCCCTTGCAGTCCACTGGGAGCACCCTTCCCAAAGTTCCCTGAGTTGCTCGAGGGGCAGCTATGGAGAGGGTGTTCTCGGTGGCTATACCTGGGCTGTGGAACTCCCTTCCAGCAGAGGCCCGGGTGGACCAGACCTCCCCTCCTTTTGACAAATGCGCAAGACCTGGCTGTTCCGACTGTCAGGCTTTTGGTGAGGGAGATGGGGGAAAGGTGGGGCATGAGGGTTAGGGTGGTTGGGTTTTTTGTTTTTTGTTTTCCTCTTTGACATCCCTCCATATGGATTTTTTATGTTTTGTTTTATTTAGCTTGTTATTTATTGTTGCATTTTATATTTGTATTTATATTTAACTTAATTTTTATGATTGTTAGCCTCTCCAAGCAGCTTTGGTAGGAGGGGCGGGATATGTTATGTTAATAAATAAATAAACAAATAAATAAACATGGTCCCTGATCATAGCTCTTGAACAGGGATAGTTAAATCTTTTTGCTCCCTACTGTGAATTCACTTTTATTCACTGGGTTATATTTTGGTGAGCATTTGAAAACCAAATCTCCAACTGTGTATGGAGTTTTCATGAACTTCTGAGCTTCATACATTTCATCACAAATATTCATTTACTTAATACAGTGTTTCCCAACCAGTGATCTACAGACCCCTATGATCTGCCAACCCATAGAACTAGATGCAGCTGCAGAAAAACAGAGTTTGAGTTCCATTTTCCACCAATGGCAGAACTTTAATGAACTGGGACTTGAACTGGTGCTCTTGGGGGCTCTGAGCACAGTGGCTGGGTCCTCAATGCCATCAAGGTGATCTGACCAAGCCCCTGAGGCTTTGTTGAAGGGACTCCCAGGGTTGATCAGACTACGCCCCTCCCAGAGCCTTACTCCATGTCTCCAGCTTCCTGGAGGTCACCCTAAAGCCACAGGAAGTAGGGCAGATCATCTGACTCACTCCCTGTTCTACCTCCATTTTCGTCTTTTCCCTCCTGTCCCCATGTGCCTTTTGGACTGGCTCTGCTTCCCCTGCCCCGGACCGCATGTGTTTGGTGACCAGCCCTGTTTAGCCCCTGAGCCCCTTGTATGGAAGCTGGTCCTTCTGACCCTGCCTGTTTGTCAAACCTGCTCTGTGTTGTCCATCTGTCTGCTGGTCCATCTGTCCTACCCCCTGGTCCACGTGCCACTTCTGTGTCTGTGATGTCCCAGACACAATCCTGCACTGATCCTCCTGGATCCTTGGACCCTGATCCTACACAACCTATCTGGACTTGATCCTGCATTACCCTCTACACCCTGCTCCTACCATGACTCTCCATGCCCCATCTTTGGTCCATGACAAGGACTTGCAGAGGGGAGGGGAGGCCGAGAAGCTGTAGAAAGAGGACCATGGTTAGCTCTTTTGCCTTACAGCAACTCCTTGGAGACTGTTCATACACCAGCAGTCACCGAGCCTACATGCGTCGTGTGGCTGCAACCAGTTGCAAATGAGCATGCTCCAGACTGTGGCCATCTACAACAATTCCTGGTGATCCATAAGAAATTATGAGGGTTTGCAGTGGTCTATTGAAGCAAAGAAATGTTTGCTATTTATTATTCTCCCACTTGAAGTATTTTGGTCACCCAGTAAGGACCCAAAAACAATGTCATTTGATACAACATGAACAACAAAATGCAAATGAGTGAAGCAAACAATTTACACAAAATACCAACCCTACATTCTGAAGAAATAGACCTCCATACTATAAAGGAAATCAGACATATGTGAATATTTCCACTATACTTATTAATATTAATGATTAATCATTTTACCTACTCTATTATAGTATTTTTGTTATAAATCCAGTCATGGAACAATATACGTCATGGAACTGATTCTTAGACGTCTGTTTGCACAGTTCAGTTATGCATATTGACCCTTTTTATACGAGACACGCCCACTCATGCACATGCAGGTCTGTTGTGTGGGCATGAGTGGGTGCCGCCCATGTAACTGCTGCAGCAGGTGGGTGTGCGTGAGCGCTCCTGTGAAACACACATGGAGAAATTACTATTAGCCAAAATGGTGATTGCTCCATAAATGGGGAGGCATGGGTATCACGGAGGAGGGGAGGGCGGGAAGGCCAGACACTGGGGTACAGTGGCCTGCAGCCATCTGGGTACCACAACCCTTCCCTTCTCCCACTCAGGTTTCGCCCTTAGTTGTTAGGGCACCTCAGGATCTTATACGGGCTTTCCTCCTACAAGGAGGCAACCCAGATCATCATTGGGGAAGGAAGAGGAGGTACACTACCCCAACCTTAACGAGACCCATGTACCACACTACACACTCAACCAAGGGGAAAGATGGGAGAGAGAGAGAGAACCAACAGTGGGGGCACACACGTAAACCACAGGAGTTCACTATGAGGTGTTAAGGGAGGGTTAGTAGGAGGAAGAGCACCTACCTAAACTGGACTCACGCACACACCCACTCAGGCAGTTCCAAGATTACCGGCAGAGTGCTGCAGCCCTGCCAGAGCTCTTATGGCTGTGGTCCAGCAGGCCCCACCCTCAACAGCTATCCCTTGAGCCAGGGCCCCACCCATGTGCTCCGAACGCCAGCACACTTCCAGTTTCCTGAGTGCCATGGCACCACAGCGTCCCAGCACCCAGTAACAGGGCTGCCATGACACCACACATGCCACTACCCTGAGGGTCCCCAGCCTCTCAGTCCTGGAGCTGACAGTAAGACCTGACAGTGGGGGATTGGTGTTCACCTATGTACACCTCCCCCCCTGCACCGTCCACACTGCTGCGCGCACACCCATCCCCTCCCCCCACACCACGGCCAGTTTTAAAAAGGCTATAGTTTGCACATCCAACTATTCTGACTAACCAGGAAATTAATTTATGGAATGGGAACAAGCAGGTAGGTGGAATCATAATATTAAATGGGCAACCATAGTACCTGTACAGAAAAATTAGATTTTCCATTTGTGTGCACATATTTATGCTCACAATTTCACATGCACTATTATAAATACCTGAGTATGTGTTTCAGGTCATAGGTTGTTTACAAACATGACACCAGCCCAGTTGGACCTGCTTTGGCCCAGCTGGACCAGTGGCACAGTGGCACATTTGTTCCAGGCCGCCAGATGTGGGTCCAGTACAAACCCAGCCTGGGGTGCTGGCCGGGCCGGAAATGTGGGTCTGGATCAAAATGAGCTCACAGTCCATGCCCAGCATCCACCCAGATGGGCCAGAGTGGGCGAACCAGGCATTTGTTCCTGGCCCCAGCTCCTCCTGGCTTGAGAAGTTGCCATGGCACTCAGCCATGGATGTCTTTAATAGACAGCAATGACTGTTTGTCATGGCCGGGGGATGAGGTGACAGAAGCATCATGGGGCATGGCCAGTAGGCTACATGTTGCTTTTTGCCCCTTTTCCCTGCCAAGGCAGGATGCGGGACTGTGTATTCCCGAAGCTGGAGCACACCCAGCCAAGAGAAGCCCTCCCCACTCCGGGATGAAGGCAATGCTATCACTTTTGTAAGCACTCTTAGACATCTAAAGAAAAATAAATTCAGCATAAATTCTTAAAAGTTATTTATCTTTACACAGCAGTCAAAGAAAAAGGTTCATTTGAGAATTAAAGTATCATCTGACAAGGGGTACTAATAAGCCGAATGCAATGCTCAAAAAATGATGTTCATATCACGTATCTTTCAAAATATTTTGTGGTTTTATTAAATATATAACATTTCAGACCATAGCGACATATTTTCTAAGTGTATTGTACATAAGGTGTGATCCTTGGTTATTAAAATCATTGAGAGCTGAGCCATTGATTTCAATGAGGACTTGACAAGGGGTGTGCACTTTGTTTTCATTATATTGATAGCAATAACGAAATTTGTCATTTTCATTATCATTATTGCCATAACGATAATGACAAAAAATAAGAAAATCAATACCGATAACGTAAGTTGTTCAATTCGCTATTGCCTGGCAGTTGTTGGGGGGAGGGTGGGGAGGGAGCAGACATCTCAGAGCCAGAAACAGTGTTGAGCTCTTGAACTGGACCTGTGATGGGAGGGGAAGGACCTGATGGATGTATCTCTGGTCAATGAGCAGGACAAGCAGGTCGCAGGCAGATGAATGGCTCCCTGTGATAGGTCAATGCCTCCTGCCTCCCAGAACCAATCATAGGCATCTGGGGAGGGCACTGCAACCTTTTATATTGCAGAGCCAGGCTGCTTGACTCTTGTTCTGTGTTAACTCTTACTCTGGCAGTACGCACTTGCAGAACTCTGGTGCTTGCACTAAAAATCGTTCCCAGTCCATTCAGTCATATACCCTACCACCATACCTTTCCAATCCTTCTACACTTATATTTTATCTTTTTCACAATGAGAAAGGGAAGGAGTTCAACTTCTGACAAGTCTGGGGCAGGTGACCCTGGTAAAGGGTGTGGGCGTGGGTGTGGGGGAGTTGGCAAGTCTGCCAGTGCTAACACTTATGCCACTGTTAGCAGCCAACTGCCCAAAATTAAGAGACCAGCATTTTTCACCACCAATCTGCAGGTTTTATCAGTGGAAGAGGCAGCAGAGATTATTGGAAAGGCATCTGTGGAAGGCAGGGAGTCACAGCCTTCCAATAGCACTGGCACTGGAGGAGGTAGCAAAGGTGGGGTGCAGCAGCAGCAGTGTACCCCTCCTGAAGCACCAGCAGCTGGCACTGGCACCAGTGATATTGCATTAGGGGCAACTGATGCGAGAAGCAATGATGGTGCTGGTGATGTGGGTGCTGTTGGTGTGAGTGACGCAGGGGCTGGGGCACCCACCTCTCCTGTTGGGCAAGCTTCCCCCTCTGGCACCACCCTCCATGATTTGGAGGATTTGGGGAAGGACTTATTTAAGGACATCCCCCCCGCCCCATTGGCAGCAATGCGAGCAGCCCATTATTCTCATTCTCCCCCAGGATTTCTGGACTGGCCAATGCCACCCGCTATACAGAATCAGAGAGAGAGAGAGAGAGAGAGAGAGAGAGAGAGATGCTGCTGCCCATGCCACCACCTGCCATACACAACCAGAGAGAGGGGGGGGGCTCCCAGCTGCTAGAATATGAGAGAGAGAGAGAGAGAGAGAGAGAGAGAGAGAGAGAGAGAGAGAGAGAGAGAGAGAGAGAGATGCATCCTGCCCAAGTTGCCACCGACCAGAACCAGAGAGAGAACTCATCTGTGCTTGTGCTCAATGCCCACATCCAGTAGCAAACCCACCAGAACAAGACAGAAACACACAACATCTGTGTCTCTGTGCCTGCACCTGCTACCACCTATCAAAATGATTGAATGAAGTGGCCCAATCACTCACTAATTCTCTCTCTCTCTTTCTCCTATGCCCTGCTTCCCATGAGGCAATCATTCAGGGGCTTCCCAAGGCTCCCCCCCCCCATGGGGTGATCTCTCTGTGAATTGAAGATGCCCCCCACCACTCTGGGGCTTCAAAATGACCAACCAAGAAATGTAACAAAGTATTATATATCACACCTCAGCTTCCCAAGGCTGCCCCCCATTGGGTGATCTCTTTCCGAGATGAAGACGCCATGACACTCGGGGGCTTCCCAAGGGGCAATCTCTCTGCGAGAGCGGGCACCTGCCAATGACTGTTGATGCCTCTGCCAGAGGGTCCCCCCTCTCTCTGGCACACCCACACAGACATAAGCCTCCTGGGGTGCTGTCTGCAAGTTGAGACCCTCTCACGTTTTGGGGCTAATACACTAAAAGTGTGTTGCTGCTGCTCATGTCCCCCCACCTGCCACTGCCCACTGCTGCTCCTGCTACTCCTCATGCCAGAGAGCCTCTCTCTCTCTCTCTCACACACACACACACACACACACACACACACACACACACACACACAAGCCCTACTCCTCCTGGGGTGCTGTCTGCAAGTTGAGACCTCAGCACGTCTTGGGGCTAATATGTTATTAGTGCTGCTGCTGATGCCCGCCTGCCTGTCACCTGCCTGCTCCTCCACTGCTGGATTTCCCTTAGCTGGATGTTGACTCAGAGTGAGGGGAAACTGAGACTTCCCCTAGGTCTCTCTCTTGATGCCTCCTGCTCCCACCCCTCTTGCCAAACACTGGATTCCGCTCTGTCTTTCATTATATTCTGCCCCCACTCCCGGGGCAAGTTGACACCCTGTAACATAAGAGAGTGCCAACTGCTAGTGCCCACCTGCCATTCCACCTACCTCACATGGTGCCATTAGGCCACTCTGAGGCACACTCTGCAAGTTGAAGTCTTGACTTTGTGTCAGATATAGAATATCAGGGGGGAATTCTTGACCTTCCATTATACAGAAGTGGATCATGACACTTTATCTGTATGCACTTAGCTTGCATTTGGGGATTCTTAATTATGAGTAACTAACTGCACTGATTTATTTATATTTATTTTTATGTTAGTTTATAACATTCTATTGGTTAATCAGCGACTACTTTTTTATCTCCCCTTACCCTTATTTATTGTTTTATTGTGATGCCCGGTCCTGTTTTAAGGGTAGTATTTTTGAATGTTTTAATTTTTTTAAATGTATTTTACATTTGTTTTTTTTGTGTTTTTTTTGTAAGCTGCTCCGAGCTGTTTTAGAAGGGGTGGGGTAGAAATTTGATTAAATAAATAAATAAATAAATAAAATATTAGTTGTAATAACTGCTGATTCTGAATATGATTGTTGTTTTTGTTGACACTTGGTCTCAATTTCTAATTTAGCAGACTCTGAGCTATTTACTTGGTAGTTAAGCCCTTTACGACTGCTTGGGGGTTACTTGGATGAATTTAGACTATATGATCGTTTATGGAGAAGATTTTGTTTTTGTCCATGATTATTGCCTAAGTTCAGATTTAAAATTTGGAAGGTAAAATTTAAATTTGAATTTGAATTTAAATTATAAACTGTCATGATTTGTGAATTGAGACTGTTTTAAGTTTAGCAAGTTTTTTCTGTGAAGATCTGACTTGATTTGATAAATGTATCAACATATTGACATTGGAAATGTCTTTCGGCGATGGCCTTTGGCTAAGCAAATAATAAAGTATTTTGATTTGATTTGATATGGATCTGAGAAGCTGTATATATAAAGAGATTCTGCCACCTGCCACTCCCAGAACCACAGATAACAGATGGGACAGGTCAAAATCATCTGGTAACTAACAAATATAATTTTTACTAAATAATTTCAAAAGCCATTTTAACAATTAAGAAAATAAACATTTGAATTATGTCCAAAAAACAATACTTAAGATTGTTCCCCTGGAACTTAAGGGAAAGGGAACAACGGTCCAGGGGAAACTGGGGGGGGGGAGGGGTCTGAAGGACCTCTGTCCCATGCCGCCTTGCGGGACAAGGGCACCAGTCATTATTCCCTGCCAAAATACGGGGGACTGGTGGTACACATCCACAGCCTCCTTTTCACTGCAGACATAAGGTATACGCCTTCACCTGCTGCTCCCTTATCTCGAGCGTCGAGAACTGCCCAACCAGACTTTCCTCAAGATCCCTCGTTGCTGACTGGACACCCTCAATAAAGTTGGTGGTGGTGTTCTGCAATGTCCCACAAAATGCCCTCACTTGTGGGGTGTCTTCTTCACTTGGGGCCAGGGAAGCAGAGGAGCTGGAGGAGGGAAAACGGGGATGCCTCTTAGAGAGAGGAAGCTCAAGGGGAAGGGAGAAGGAAATCCCACACTGTCTGCCACTGCCAGAACACCCACTCCTCTTATTCATCTCAATGAGACGGCCACTCTGTATGTGGCTAATAAGGCCAGATGTGGTCCCCTGCGACCCCCTCTTAATTGTTTTGTCACAGATCTAAGGAACATAAGAAAGAAGATAGGAACATATGAAGTTCCATACTGGGTCAGACCAATGATCCATCAAACCCTGCATCCTGTCTCCACAAGTGGCCAATCTTGGTATCTGGGGAGGACTTCCTAACAGGTCGTCATAGGGCAATCCATTCCCTGTTGTTCCAGTTCCTCCTGCCTTACCTTGCATTGTGCAAAGTCACCTTGTGGTTTATGGAAATACTTCCAAAATTCTAAACTTTTTGACCTGCTTTGGCTCTGGGACCTTGTTTTTGTTGCTTTGGGGCTTCTGTCAGCATCACCCTCTCTGAAGCAAGAACACATAGCACCTACATAATATTATGCAATCATGGTGATGCCTTCAGTCCTTCCCAGCCCAATAGCCTTTCTCCCACATCAACTAGATGGATGGTGCTGCTGCCTCCTTGAATCTTTCCCTTTCTCTAGGGGTGTGCTTGTCATTAATGAAAATTGTATTTTCGTTATTGCAATAACGTAAATGACAACCGAGAATAACGACAACAATAACGAAAACAACAACCAAGAATACCAAAAATGACAACCGAGAATATAATGGTAATGATAATTATCTCAATACTGATACCGATACCAATATGAATACCAAAAACAATACCAAAAATGATAACAAAAATGACAATGTCATTATCATTGTCGTTATTATTAGTGCTGTGGCGCTTGGGTTTTGGAGGGGAAATGTAGAGAGGGGAGGAGAGAGCAGACATTTCGGAGTCTTAACAGGGTTGAACTGTGCTTGTGTTGGGAGGGGCAAGCAGCTCAGCAGTATCTGATGGATGTATCCCTGGCCAATGAGCAGCGCAAGCAGGCCCCAGCAGTCTCATGGGACTCTGTGATTGTTCAATGCCTGCTGCCTCCCACAACCAATCAGTGGGGCTCTGGGGGAGGGCACTGCAACCCTTTATAATGGGAGGGCCAGGTTTTTTTCTCTCTGTTGTGTGAGAGCTCTGCTTGTCAGGTTGCGTTTACAGAACTATGGTACTTGCACATAAAAAATCCTCCCCCTCATTATATTATTTATTTATTTATTTATTTATTTGTTAGGTATTCCCACCAATACCTTTCCTCCTGATACCCTACATTTTACCTTCTCCCTTTCCCTGCCCTTCTCCCCCCTGTACATTATATAGAGATAGGTAGTATAGATTAGATATAGATATATATTATAGACATATAGATTAGATTAGACTAATTATATAGATAATTGATTAGATAATAGATAGTTTTCCTTTCCCCTGTCTCCCTTAGATTTAGATAAATATTAGTTATGCACAGAAATCAGTAATAATACTGATACCAAAAATAAAATCTTTGTTTGAAATGGTACCAATATCAATAACGATATCAATAATGATAATGATAACAAATATCAATACCGATAACAAAAATGATACCAATATCAATATCAATAAGGAAAACTAAAACAATATCAAAAATGAAACAAAAAAATGATAACAAAAACGATGACAACGAAAATGAAAATGACATTGTCATTAATAACGATAACAAAAATGACATTTTTGAATAACAAAAATGAAAACTGAAAATGACATGGGGGCCTGGTGCACACCTCTACCTTTCTCCCACCCACCTACATCACCACCTACGGTGCTGTCTGCAAGTTGAAACCCTGTGATGTCTTGGGGTGCTGCTGCTGCTCATGCCTGCCTGCCCACCTGCTTTTCCAGTGCACCCAACTGCCAGTCTGCCTGCCAGCCTGCTCCTCCACTACCACCTGCCAATGGCTGCGGCTGCTGCTGCAAGAACCTCTCTCTCTCTGTTTCTCTCTCTAGCAGACCCAAAAACACACACAAATCTTGCCCCTCCTGGGGTGATGTCTGCAAGTTAACCCTGGCATGTTTTATTTTATTTTATTTTATTTTATTTTCTGCACAAGCATTCTCGGGGCAGCCAACGCCATTTTAAAACACATTAATTTGTAAAATTCAACATAACCCCACATTAAAATAACCCAACAATAAAACCCTACCTTACCCTAACCCAACCCACCCATCCCATCTCCCTCTGCAAAGGCCTGGCGGAACAGCCAGGTCTTACACTGTATATGGAAAGAGGGAGGTCTACAGCCAGGAGGACCTTCAATGGGAGGGAGTTCTACAGCTGCAGAGCAGCCACCGAGAATGCCCTCCTCATGGTCGACACCCAGGAAAACTGGGGGACCTCAAGGAGGGTGCCCCCAGCCAACCGCAGAGGCCGATCCAGAATCCGGAGGGTGAGGCGGTCCTGCAGATAGGTGGGGCCCAGGCCATTTAGGGATTTAAGGGCCAAAACCAACACCTTGAATTGGGCCCAGAAGACTATTGGCAGCCAGTGTAGAGAGCGGGACACTGGAGTAATGTGCTCGCAACAACACGTCCCCTTAAGGAGATGAGCTGCCACATTCTGCACCAGCTTCAGTCTCCAGACCATCACCATGGGTATCCCCATGTAGAGTGCGTTACAGTAGCCTAATCTTGAGGTAATAAAAACATGCATGATCATGGCGAGGTCCGAGTCTGAGACATATTATTATTATTATTATTATTATTATTATTATAAACATTTATATAGTGCCAGTCGTGTGGCCTGGTGCTGTACAGAACATAGAATTAGACGTGGTCCCTGCCTGTGGCTTACAATCTAAAAGACAAAAAGTGGGGGGAGACAGGGAGAGGGGACAGTGGGAGAGACAGGGGAGAAGACAAACAAACATTCAAGCAGATGCGAAGTCTCAGGTGCGTATGCGTGGCTTGGTTTACAGAGAGGTTGGTGGCAGCAGTCAGCAGAGGAGGGCCGACAGTAAGAGTAAGGGGAAAGACTAGCAGGCATTGGGAAAGGCAGCAAGGAATGACCTAAGCTGATGTACCAGATCTAATTGTCCAAATGCGCTCTTCGCCACCTGGACATCCAGGCAGAGCTGCTGATCCAGGAGCACTGCCACACTACAGACCTGAGATACCATCAATGATGGGGGCCATCACTCCCCCGGCTTTCCCTACATCCATCACCTCCATCTTGTTGGGATTTAACTTCAAGTGACTTGCCCTCATCCAGTTCCTCACAGCTGACAAACACCGGGTAAGCACCGAGACTGCCAGACCTGAGTCTGATGGAAAAGAGAGAGATAATTGGGTGTCATCAGCATATTGATGACACCTTAAACCAAACTCTCTGATGACCTCCCTCAAGGGCTGCATCTACACATTGAAGAGGAGAGAGGATAAGATAGATCCTTGCATAACTCCCCAAGTGAAGTCCCGGGGAGAAGATAAATAATCACCCAGCACTACACACTGAGTTCTTCCAGCCAGGAAGGAGCGGCACCATTCAAGAACACTCCTGCCCACTGCCGCCCTGTCCTGCAACCAAGTCACCAACAACTCATGATCAACGGTATCAAATGCAGCTGAGAGATCTAATAGAATCAACAGGGTCGAATGACCCTGGTCCAACTCTTGGGAGAGGTCATCGACCAAGGCAACAAGTGCAGTCTCCATGCCATAACCTGGATGAAAACCAGACTGTGAGTGGTCCAGGAAACTGATCAAGTCCACCCGTTCAATAAGTTCCCCCCAAAAGGGAAGCTTAGAGACTGGCTGAAGGCGTCAATGTCCAATGATGGCTTTTTGAGCAGGGGACGCACCACCGCACCGCCTCCTTGAGGCAGTCCGGCACCCTGCCCTCCCTGAGGGAGGCACTGACTATTCTGGCCAGTAACGGCCCTAAATGTCTCCCAACTGGCTTTAACCAGCCAGGATGGGCATGGATCTAATTTATAATAAGCGACTCAAACAGTCCCAAGAACATCCCCTGCATCAGAGGGTGACACATCTTGATATTCATCCCATAAAACGACAAGATGGGGCTTCAACTGCCTCTGGTTCACCCACTGTTAAAAGTGCCATGTCAAAACTGTGATGAATTTGAGCAGTTTTATCAGCAAAAAAGTCCACAAACAAGTCACAGCAAGTGTTAGATAACTCTGGATCCAGGCAGAGGGAGGCCGGAGTGATTAGCCCCCTCACCACCCAGAGAAGCTCAGACGGATGGAACTTAGCGGTCTTGGGGTGCTGCTGCTGCTCATGCCTGACTGCCCACCCAGTCCACCCACCTGCCAGCCTGCCTGCCCACCAGCCCACACACCTTCCAGCTCACTCTAAAGGATAGTATTCTTCTTGTCCGTCCCTCCTCAAAGTTCTATGGAACACTATAAATAAAGAAAAACAAGTTTTACAAACCTAGCAGTGCCACCTCCTCTGCCCTTCTCCTCTGGTGAGGCGTGCACTTCCACCACCTCATTAGATGGTCCAGTCTGAGCCTCTTCGTCCTCCATGACTTCCTCCTCCACCTTGACCTTCCTCAGGGACTTCTTTCTGCTTCCTTCCATCCTCACACAGATACAACACAACTACAGTACCACACACAGCTAGCCACGTAGTCACACCCACACACAGCTAACCACACTCCACCACACAGCCAATAAACGTATCATTTCTGGTTTTGGTATCGTTTCCAGTTCAATGTGATAATAATACCAAAAACAAAATCTTTGTTGGTGCACAAAATCAATATTGATACCACTAACGATACCCAAACCAAAATCTTCATTTGAAATCAATACCAATACCAATAAGGACATCAATAACAAAACATGAGATATCATTACTAATGACAATGAAAATGACAGTTTTTAATAACGATAACCAAAAATGAAAAATGACCTGGGGCCCTGGTGCAGACCCCTAGACATGCCTGCACCCAGCGCTCAAACCATTTACTCCAGAATATTTCTGTTGAAGTCAAAGGGATTACTCTGGAGTCAGAGTTTTGACAATTGCAGCTGGAGCTGAATATTAAGCTTAAACCATCTAAAAAGCCTCACCTGAATACCTTCACTAGTTGCTCCCCACCTCTTAGTCAGAAAAAAGAGGATTTTCATTTCAGATCTGTTTAAGATAAGTGGGTAATTTGAATTAACTGGGGACAGTGAATCCAGGATAATTTATTTCAGAGCTGAGTGTTTAATGTAGCTAACAGATTTTCCAAAATACTTTAACTGTAACTTATTTGAAATAGGATAGTTAGAAGGGGAAAGGAGAGTGGGGTTTTTTTTTTAAAGCCAAAAGTGGTAATTTTAATTAACTGGGGATGGTTTGAATCCATAGATAATTCATTAGACTGAAACTGCAGTTGCATAACAGATGGTTGGGTTTCATGTGCTGAGTGATACTGAAAGACTTCCCAGCACTCTGGATCTGAAACTATGTGAAATATAATTTCTATGTAAATAATTTCCCAGTGGCAAAGAATAAAAATGGCAAGTACTGCAAGTAACAAGCCTATTCTCCAATGAAAGTAGCGTCATTTGGCTTGTGAAATGCCCCAGAAATCTTTGACGAGATTAACCCAGAGACTGTTAGCAGACCCACCCTGAATCTACCCTCATATGCTAGTGTACCTGGATAACTTCGTGATTTTTGGCATGAGAACACTGAGTGCCATTGACCACAGAACTATGGCACATCATTCTAGTACTTCATGCAGCCAACTGCAGATGAAACCCAATACATATGAAAAGTTCCCTTCCACTGCTTAACCATCCCTCCTCTGCCAAGTTGTGAGTAAGAAGGCCATTGTCATTGCTCTGGGGAAGGTATCTGTTGTCACTCTGAAGAGCCCAGGCATGTCAACAATCAAGAAGTAGTACAGTCAAGGATTTCAACATATTAGAGTTTAGTTTAAGGTTTTTGACCGTGATTTCAGTGAGATCATCCAATTATTTTGCTTAAATGGACGAAGATAAATTGTGTCTGACATTTCCATACAAAATATAATTCTGAAGTGCCTCCAGAATTTGTACAAGACAAGCACTATGGGATAAATTCTAGTCTCACTTACACTAGTTAAAACCAAGAATAACTCTAGGGATTGTGATGGATATAGGCTGTTATAGATGAGAGCAAAATGTTGCCGACTGCATCTACAGGTGATGACACTATGTCTTTGAACGAAGAAGACTTTCTTTCATGACTAACAATTTTTAAGCATAGCATCTACAAGTAAAAACCTCTTTCTGAATGGCTTGCCTGTGATTTGTGTAGGTGCAGCAGGAAAAGAAAGAGCGACAGCAGTGGTTTCAGCAAGAGGCTCAGAGCTCTGATGTTTAAGCTATTGACTGAAATGTAGACTCTGACTCCATAACAGGAAGACTAAGATATTTTGTAATTCTGGAAAACACAAGTGAAATAAATCTATGACCTTGTTGTAACTGGTAGCAGGTTCCATTAGTACTTCGTCACTGATAAGACACTATACCATCACTAAAACAATGAGAGTTTTACCATTGGTGATTTTCAGTGGTGGAGGATTGCATCTCCTTAAGCTCAAGTGCTGGAAGGGATCGTATAGAACTAGAGTAGGTGTGAAGGAACTCAGATTGGAATCTGCCAGCCCAGCATAAGACATGAGACTTGCAGGAGAGCTGAAAATTACTCACCTCTTCTTGTCAAAAATAGACTAGGCCTATTGGCAGTGGAGTAACAATAGTTCAAAGTATCAGGGAGGGAGGGGATGACCAGGGGAGGGGAGAGTATCACCTCTTCCCTTGGGATCTTCCAAAAACTCCACCTCCTAACATTAGAGGGGCTGAAATTAAGGAGAAAGCTGACCACTGTGCCCCAAACTAACGGGGGGGGGGGGTGTTACCTCCAGGGGAACAACCAGACTGTTGCTTAGAGGAAGACTCATCCCCTCCCTCTCAGATACTTTGAACTCTGAAATGGGACCCCTGGAAGCCTAACCCCCTTCATACACCTCACTGACAAGGCTGCCCATCAGCCAGGGGATGGGGGGCAAGCCGCTCCACGCAGCGCAGGGGCAGGGACTTGCGGACGTACATCCATAATGTTTGTTTGATGGCCGGGCTGATTCACGGCCAGAGTAATGGCTCCTGCCATAGCCCGGAGCAGTCCGTGGCCATGGCAGAACCCATCATGTCTGAAAGTACTGACTCTGTTCCACCTTTCCTGCTTCTGGCAGGCTCTGGCTCTGCTGGGATAATGGGTGTTTGGCCCAGGGTGCTTCCATTCTGTTGTCAGGGGGGAAGCTGAGCCTCAAGACCCCAGCATTACTTCAGCCATAGGCCCTTTTTACACAGACACTCTACACCGATAAAATGGGTGTTACATTTTATTATACATGGTACAGGGCAACACTGCAGCCCTGCAACATGGGCTCTTTTCACACGAGATGCCTCCACCCAGTTTCACTGGGTGGAGGTGTCTGTGTAAACACCGAGGTGGGTGGGGTGCATGTCGCTGGGTGGAGATGGGTGGAGGCATCTTTGTAAACACCAGTTGCAGTGGGTGTAGGTGCGTGCATGCTCTCGCGTAACACCCATCTCCACCCACCCCCCACCCATGGAGCAATAGACTCCACTGTCAATTGCTCCGTGGGTGGGTGGTGGATGGAGATGGGTGTTACGCGGGAGCATGCACGCACCTACACCCACCGCAAGTGGTGTTTACACAGACGCCTCCACCCATCTCCACCCAGCGATATGCACCCCTCCCACTGCCTGCGGTGTTTACACAGACGCCTCCACCCATCTCCACCCAGCAAAATGCACCCCATCCACTGCAAGTGGTGTTTACGCAGACGCCTCCACCCATCAAAACTGGGTGGAAGCATCTCACGTGAAAAGGGCCCATGTTGCAGGGCTTCTGTGTTGCCCTGTACCATGTATAATAAATTGTAACACCCATTTTATCGGTGTTAGAGTGTCTGTGTAAAAAGGGCCTTACTCACATTCCCACCTCCCCCCATTTGATATCCTTGGCTATTGGTTTGGATGTAGATAATTTTTGTTTAATTATTTTCTAGTTTGCAATGAGGATCAGCTACCATCGATGATATGTCATTGCATTTTTAATTTATATTAAAACACTAACTTTTTAATATATGTCTCTGTAGAATAATAAACACTACAATAATAACAAAACTACAATAACAAAACAATAAGGTTTTCAAAACGCATTGGCAAGATATACATGGCATAACAAATATTATTTCAACATGGTTCTATTCTGATGGACATTTATTGATGACTGATACTTTGTATTTTAAAATCTGAGTGTTTGATACTATTTACTTGATTTTGATTGTTCTAATAGATATGAATTTTTCATTTTACTAATAATTTGCAATAAATGTTTATACCAGAGTCAGATATATTTATAGTAGTTATTGTCACATGGCCCTTGTTTTTTGTCTGTAGAATAAATGCCTGTCTTGAAAGTGGATGTTGTCAGTTACAGTCCAGATATAAGAAGGCTGAGAGCTTTTCTCAAAGTCTGATGTGAACGTGGGGCAGGGCAGAACAGGTCCTGTCTCTAAGACCAGTCCAGTCTGGGGAGAAAGATTATGGTGACACTTAAGTTTTGTTGTTACTGGAGTTAAAAATTGTTCTCTGCCCCACCTCACCCCAAAAGAGAGGATGCATGTGTCAGCCTCGGCGGTGGTGGGCACCGCAGGGGGGAGCTTCGAGTACCCGGATCACGGTGGCAGCTCACCCCCCACTCCCACTCCAACCACAGTACCACCATTAGGCGCTGCGGCACCAGACACCTCACCGCAGCAACAGGTTACCAGGGTAACCCACTCCAACACCAACAGCGTGGAGCCCCGGGCTCCGAGCTCCCGAGACTAGGGCTGAAGCAGCAGCAGCTGTTACCGCGCCGCCATTCCATTCTGAAAACTCAGCACTTAATGTGTCTTGCTGTCAACTTCCCCTTGATGTTTTTGCGATTCCGCATTACCTGCTGCCAGTATCTGCAGATGCGGCATGTCTGCAGTTTGTGAACACAAGCGGTTTTATGCCGCCTTCTGCCACAGGGCGCGAGTCCCTGATGCACCGTGATGCTGAATAATACATCATTGAATGAATGAACTTATGGTGACTCTGACTACCAGCTAGTTCAGAGTCCCCTGCAGGGGTGTAGCCACTGTGGCATGGGGGGGGGGCATTTGCGCCTGTGCCCTGCCCTGGGAGGGGGCCGGCAGCAATCAGGGCCAACCCCAGGTATATGTGGCATCCGCAGGAGCCAGGATCCCTGCTCCTGAGTCCTGGAGGAGTCTCTCTAGCACCACCAGCACCACCTTTTTAAACAGCTCAGTTGTAGCCCCGCAGCGCTGCTACATGGGTGGGGGAAGAGTCCCCCCCCTTTGCCCTCCTTCGCAGTGAATGTTGCTGCCTTGTAAACAAAGTTCTTCTTCGAGGGGCTCCTTCCATTCTCACAAATGGGAGAGTGTACCAAGTCTAGAAAGAGGCAGTGGGGGAATTTTCTAACAAAATGACACTCCATGCAGGTTGGATCTACAGCCTGGGAGGGGGGTAGCAGGCAGGGGGCA
>QEPC01012801.1:3032650-3054808 GCA_003113815.1 Sphenodon punctatus
CAGCAAGTAACTAAAGTCATTGCCCTCCCCCCTTCCAACACCTTCTGAGCTAGCCACTGTTCCTGACAGCAGGCATTTTCAGAAGGTTCCCTCTCCCAGAAGTTTGTGTTCTCCTCAATCCATTGCCATCCTCCTATTTCACTCATCCCACACATTTACCTCCATAGTATCATTTATTTAGATTAGATTAGATAGATTTAGGTGTTATTTTTATTTTTTACCCATCCCTGTGTTCTTTATCCCTACCCTCCATTGAATCCTCCCCTCCTCCTCCCTCCCAGATTCCCTTCCCCTGTTTGTGGATTTATTTAGAGTAGGATTAGATTGATTTAGGTTTCATTTCAGTTTTGTACCCCTCCCTGTGTTGTTTGTTGTGAGCTGTCTGTGTTCCCCCCCATCCCTGTGTAATATTGTATATATAGATAGATAGATAAATAGTAGATAGTTACCACAGATAGATACATAGTTGTAGGAGTTAGTTTACTTATAGAGATAGATAGAGATAGTGTTAGTGTGTAGTAGTTATTCGGTTTTAATATTTTAGAGTGTGTTTGTAGGACTAGGCCTTTGTAGATATAATAGTCCATTTAGCTCCATAGATTTTAGAATAGTTAATAGTCGTTATAGTTAGTGTGTATATATATATATATATATATATATATATATATATATATATATATATATATATATATATAATATTAGATAAACAATTTAAATAAATAAATAAATAAATATATATATACAATTTATAAGTGCATTCCTTGGGTTGGAAGACATGGACAAGGGAAGCAGGAGAGGCCGGTCTGCTGCCCATAAGGTGGGAAATGGGGCATGTGGCAGAGGTGGTAGGGGCCATGCCAGTGGAGTGGCAGCAGGTAGCAGCCAGAGCCCATCACCATGCCCCAAACTCCACAGGCCTGATTTTGGTGACAGGCTTCCAAGGCTCCCAGCAGTGGCACTAGCCAGGGGGTGGTTCAGCGGCGCCTCCTGCCAGCATCCTTCACTGCCACACAGGGCACTGGAAGGCCTGCAGTCCAGGAGGCTGCGGCTGCAGGTGCTTCAGGGGCAGGGTCCAAAGTTCACCATGGGCCACCATTGTCCTCCATTGTTGAGGCAATCCCCAGAAGTCCAGGGCTGGTGGATCCCTCCCCGGCTGCTAGAGGCAGGGCCCGATCCCCAGGCAATGGCAGTACGGAGAGGAGCAGCAGCAGCAGTAGCTATGGGGGCACAGGGAGAGTGGCAGCAGCATGGTGGGCAGTCCAGAAGCCTCAGGGTCCCAGTACTCCCTTTCACTGGACATCACTGTGGTTGGGGACAGCGAGGCAGACACTAGTCCCATGGAGGAGATGTCTAGAGTTGAGGCGATGGCTGTCCCTCCAAGAGCTGTGTTGCCACCATGTTCTGCCCCTCCCAGCAGCACTGTCAGTGGTGCGCCAACTGGTGTGGACCAAAAGGCAGGAGCTGGTGTGGGCCAGAAGGCACCACCTCAGATATTCCAGGCTGGGCCTCTTCCTCCTCCACCTTCATCTTCCTCATCTTCATTTTTCTTTTTTTTGCTCCCTCCATTTCACCACCTCAACCAAACCAACCAAACCAAACACACAGCCACAACACACACACACAAGCTCACAACCAATTTTTCACACTTTTTACACAACCCAGACAGACACCAGAAGAACACACACAATCGAAATACCGTTTACGGTTTATGTCGCGATCACGGGACCAAACGATATTGATATCGATAATGAAAACAACATTGCAGTCTTTGCCAGCCTATCTGAGTGCCCTGCCAAGATCCCAGCCTGCCTTCCCTACTGCCTCTCATGACACACTGCCTATCTGCCCACCCAGGTTGAAAAGCTCAAAGCCTGCCTCAGTCTGCCTGCCTTCTGCACATGCCACGCTGCCTGTCTGCCCACCCTGTGGCCAAAGCTCAAAGCCTGCCTCAGTCTTCCTTCTGCTCATACCACGCTGCCTGTCTGCCCACCCTGCGGGCAATGCTCGAATCCTGCCCCAGTCTGCTGTTAGGATAAAATGTGGGATTTTAGGATAGAGTGGTGCACAAATGTTTTGAATGGCTGATTTCAGGTAAACCTTGGCCAAAGTGAAGGCATCTGGGAAACAAAAGCTAACAGAACTGAAAAGCTGCCCTGAACCAGATCTGACAAGGGGCCATGCAACAAGAAGAGACTTTTTGCAAAAACAGGATGAAGCACCTTGCAATAACAGGAAAACCACAAGGCGGCAGAAGATAAGAGGCGTCGGATGGCCTAGAGTAACTGAATCTAGGTCAAACTCAAAACCCTGTACTTGCCTGTAATGTTGGCTGTTTTGGAAAAACAGTTACCAAAAGCCAGACAGGTGTCTGGAAGTTTTTGCATAAAAGGACTTTGCAGAACCCTGGAGCTTTGGAGCTGACTGCCCATCCAGATGTATGCATGTCTGTAAGTATGGAATTGTAGTGGAATAAGAATAGGGAGCTTAATCATTTAACCATTGAATCATTAGTATGAATCATTAGTATGAATCATTTAACCATTGAATCAATCGCTCATCTATCAGTAAAGCTCCCTATATCCATGATCTTTTCCTCTCTCGCTCCCTCCAGCTCCTTGCCCTTACTGAAACTTGGATCACTCCCTCGGACTCTGTCACGCCTGCTACCCTCTCCTGTGGGGGTCTCTCCTTCTCTCACCAACCCCGCCCTGAAGGACGGGGTGGTGGGGTGGGCCTCCTTCTTGCTAAATCCTGTCAGTTCCAACCAATTTCTCCTCCCCCCTCTCTCTCCTTCCATACCTTTGAGGCTCACTCCGTGCGCCTCTACTCCCCCCTCCATCTACGTGTTGCTGTCATCTACCGTCCCCCTGGTCCTCTCTCTTCCTTTCTTTCTGACTTTGAGTCCTGGCTCACTTTCTTCCTCTCTGTTGATATCCCCACTCTCATCCTTGGTGACTTCAACATTCATGTTGATGACCCATCTCAGCCCTCAGTCTCTCGCTTCCTCTCCCTAGCCTCCTCCTTCAACCTCCACCTTTGGACCAACTCCCCCACCCATACTAATGGCCATTCTCTTGATCTTGTCCTCTCTAGAAACTGCTCTGTCGCTGATCTCTCCTTCGATCCTCATCCTATATCAGACCACTTCCTTGCCTCTTTCAACATTTCCCACTGTCCCCCCTCCTCTTCCCCTTCTCTACGCCCCTTCCGTGACCTTCAAGCTATTGATCCCCTGGACTTTGCCTCCTCTCTCTCTCCCCTTCTTCCTACAGTCTTCTCTTCCTCCTCCCCTGACTCCGCTGTCTCTGCTCTCAACGCCTCTCTCTCCTCCACACTTGACTCCCATGCCCCTCTCTCTTCCCGCCCTGCCTTCTCCCACAACCCCCGTCCTTGGCTCACCCCTAGTATCCGCCACCTCCGTTCTTGCACTCGTGCTGCTGAACGACTCTGGCGCAAATCCCATTCTCACGCTGACTTCCTTCACTTCAAATTCTGTCTCTCCACCCTTACTTCTGCTATCTCCCTTGCTAGACAACACTACTATGCCTCCCGCATTGAGTCCTGTTCTCGGGACCCTCGCCGCCTGTTCTCTACCTTTGACTCCCTCCTCAAGCCTCCCTGTCCTCCCCCTCCTTCTTCCCTTTCTGCTCAGGATCTTGCCTCCTTCTTCACCTCCAAGATAGACAAGATCCGCCTCGACATCGCTTCCCACTCCTCTCTTCCCACTCCCACCCCTCTCCCTCCTCCCCCTCCTTCTCTCATGTCCTCCTTCTCCCCTGCCTCCCTTAAGGAAATCTCCTCTCTGCTCTCCTCCTCCAACCCTTCCACTTGCCCCCTTGATCCCATTCCTTCCCGCCTCCTCACCTCCATTACTCCCACTGTCGCCCCTTCCTTCCTGCACATCATCAACCTCTCCCTCTCTACTGGCTCTTTCCCTTCTGCCTTCAAACATGCCACAGTCTCTCCTATTCTCAAAAAGTCCACTCTTGACCCCTCTGACCCTTCTAGCTATCGTCCTGTCTCACTCCTTCCTTTTGCTTCCAAGCTGCTTGAACGTGTTGTCTACTCCCGCTGCCTTGACTTCCTATCCTCCAACTCCTCCCTTGACCCCCTCCAATCTGGCTTCCGCCCCCTTCATTCTACTGAAACTGCTCTCGCTAAGATCACCAACGATCTTCTGGTGGCTAAATCTAAACGTCTCTATTCCATTCTTGTCCTCCTTGATCTCTCTGCTGCCTTCGATACTGTTGACCACTCACTCTTGCTGGATTCCCTTCACTCCCTTGGCTTTTGTGGCTCTGTCCATAACTGGTTCTCCTCCTACCTCTCTGACCGCTCCTTTAATGTGTCTCTCTCCAACTCCGCCTCCTCCTCCTTCCCCCTCTCAGTTGGTGTTCCTCAAGGCTCTGTTCTTGGCCCTCTCCTCTTCTCGATCTATACCTCATCCTTAGGCAAACTCATTGCCTCCCATGGCTTCCAATACCACCTCTATGCTGATGACACTCAACTCTATCTCTCTACTCCCTCTCTCTCTCCCTCTGTTCAAGCTCGTCTCATCAACTGTCTCTCTGACATCTCTACCTGGATGTCTCAACGTCAACTCAAACTCAACATGGCTAAAACTGAACTCCTTATCTTCCCCCCTCATCCTTCCTCTCCTTCCTCACTGTCAATAACTATTGATGGAGTCACCATCCTGCCTGTCCCCCAAGCCCGTAGCCTAGGCTTCATCTTTGACTCAGCCCTTTCTTTTAAACCCTACATTGACTCTGTTGCTAAATCCTGTCGCTTCTCCCTCCATAACATTGCTAAGATTCGCCCTTTTCTCTCTGTCTCGTCTGCCAAAACTCTTGTTCATGCTCTGGTCATCTCTCGCCTCGATTACTGTAACCTCCTTCTCACTGGCCTTCCCCGGTCTCACCTTTCTCCCCTCATCTCTGTCCAAAACTCTGCTGCCAGGGTCATCTACCTCGCCAGTCGCTTCGACCATGTGCAGCCCCTCCTCTCTTCGCTTCACTGGCTTCCCCTTCCTGAACGAATCCTGCACAAGCTCCTAGTCTTCACCTATAAAGCTCTTCACAACCTTGCTCCCCCCTACCTCTCTGCACTTATCGCCCTCCATACTCCAGCCCGTGCACTTCGCTCCTCCTCTGTCCCTTCTCTCACCCTTCCACGCCTTCCCTGCTCCCCTAAGCGCCTTCGTCCCTTCTCACTTGCTGCCCCCCATGCCTGGAACTCCCTCCCTGTCCACATCCGCCTTGCCCCCTCCCTTCATACCTTCAAATCTCTCCTTAAAACTCACCTCTTTCGCTCTGCTCTGTCTGACTCTTTATCCTGCTGAGCCACTATTCCTATACCTACGATCGGTTTACCCTTATCCTTGCAACATGGACCTGCCTGCTGTCATTCTCATCGTAACCAAGCCAAGTACGTGCACTTGAGACCTCGCATCTTCATGAATGTTAGACCCCTTGTCTCTCCCTCTGTTCCCCTTCCTAAGTCTCTCCCCCAGCTCCTGTCTCTCAGATTGTAAGCCCTAGGGGCAGGGACCGTGTCTATTTTATTACTTTGTAAAGTGCCAGGTACACTGCTGGTGCTATATAAATGTTTGTTAATAATAATAATAATAATCATTAATATTGTGCTTCAATAAAAGTTGGTTTATTGGTCAGTCTTGTGTGGTTTGCGTTCTTAACATGGCATCTAAATAAGACCTCCTCAATAAGATCCCCGGGAACTGATCATTCCCTGTGATCATATCAGGATATTTTAAAGGGAAAAATTAGACAGTCATATTAAGTGCTGGTCACCCTGGAGGTGATGATGACACTAGTGGTGGAATAATAGACCACAAAAGAAACTGTCAATATTGAAATATCCTAAAAGTGTTAACTTTGCCTATGTGCTCCCACTGGGGCTTTCCTAAGCCTGGGAATAGGTTAACAGTTTGTGTCTTCCCACCGGGGCCTCCCCGCTGGTCGGCGACACCTGGGAAGGACAACTGGTAAAATTAAGGAATTTTACCCAACATTGCCTGCCTCTCCTACCAAGGTGGCTGTCTGCCTGCCCTGGCAACTGTGGGTGATGTGCCCCATTGGCCTGGTAATCCTGCTGCTGCTGTCTGCTGGTCCAAGGGTGCTCTGCCCTGGCAAATCCAAATGTGCCCAAGCAATTCTGCTGCTGCTGTCTGCTGCCGTATGGAAGCTCTTCCCTGGAAAATCCTACCATCCTGGCTCCATGGGTGCTGCGCACCAGCAAATCTTGCTGCTGCTGTGCCACGGGTACTGTTCCCTGGCAATCCAATGTCTGCTGCTGCTGCCAATGCCACCTCTGTTGTGCCACCACGGGTTCTGCTACCGGACAATCCAATGTCTGCTACTGGGTGTCCACGAGATTCACCACCGGCCAAGGCTTGACCAATTGACAGTAGAGCTTCTTGAGTTCTGTTGAGTATGAGCCAATCCTGCAACGCCCAGCCAATTGGGGGTGCTGCCAGCCACCAAGCCCTGACCGGGCCTCTGCCGCTGCTCCACCCATGCCAGCCAGCCTGCAAGCTTCTGTTGGCTATTTCCTCACCTGCCTCAGTGATGATGCTGGATACCTCCTCTAAGTCCAAATAGCTGTCTGTGTCCAACAGGAGCAGAGCTGGCTGTCCCTGAGCCATGATGTAAGCGAATAAGGACCCTCCACATATGAGCTGTCATTCCACTTCATCCAGAAGCTGCCACTCCTGTCCCATGACCCACCATCAGAGTTCTGGGGCTGTCATTCCGCTCACAGAGAGCTGTCATTCCACTACATCAAGTAACAGCCACTCCAGCCCCAGGACCCACCATCAGGGTTCTGAGGCCTACATTCCAGGCAGGGAGGGCTATCCATCCATGTCATCCAGAAACTGCCACTCCAGCCCCAAGACCCACCATCAGGGTTCTGGGGCCATCATTCCGCTCACGGGGAGCTGTCATTCAATGGCATCAAGAAACAGCCAGTCACTCCAGCCCCAGGACCCACCATCAGGGTTCTGGGGCCGTCATTCCATTCACAGGGAACTGTCATCCTAACGTATCAAGAAGCAGCCACTCCAGCCCTAGGACCCACCATCAGGGTTCTGGGGCCTATGTTACAGGCATGGGGGACTGTCCATTCACGTCATCTAGAAGCTGCCACTCCAGCCCCATGTCCCACCCTCAGGGTTCTGGGGCCTACTACATTCCAGGCATGGAAGAGGTCCAGCCAGGGCTTGGTGGCTGGCATGGCACCCATATGGGGCCGGGCATTGCAGGCTGGCATCCTACTTGCCAGATCTTAACCAACTCTTCTGCGAATTGGTCATGTAGCCTTTCCCGGTGGTGAATCACATGACCAGCCAGCCAGCCAGCCACCACCTGTCATGATGATGACTAGAAATGGAGAACCCAGCCAGCATAAGGCGAGCAGAACTGGAGGCCTGCCAGCCTGTAATGCCCGGGCAACCCGGGGTGCCAAGTGCCAAGCCTTTCCAGTCTCTGCTGCTGCTGCTGCTGCTGCTGCGTCTCTGATGGTCTGCCATGCCGCCATGGGCACCCCTGGGGGTCCCTGGAGCACCCCAAGCCTCATGGCAGATCTGAACCCACCAAATGTTCGGCAGGACTGAACTCAACTGAACTGAACAACTGAACGAAACTTGGTTCCCAAACTGAATGACCAAACCCAAACTCAGTTTTTGAACCGGACGACCAAACCCAAATTCGGTTTTCGAACCGAATGACTAAACAACCGAACATCCAAACCCCGTTCTGTTCACACATCCCTACCCCATTGGATTGTGTGAGTGAACAGAAGAACTGTGTGTGGCATGAGGTCATAATTTCAATTGCGAGCTCTGTGTCCTATGCTGATAGAGGCCTGGTCTCACTGAAATCAATAGGGCCACAATACTATCCTGACGGGCATTGTTTTCCTGGTGTATCCCAGAAGAGCGTGTGTTTGATGCCCTTGTGTGAGTGTGAGAAGTTCCCTCTGATCCTCCTTCCCCCCACCCCGATGACAGCATGGAGGATATAAAATGTGCATAGTCATTTTTCAACATAAGTAGGGTAAAGTATAGTAACCAAGATCTAAAAATATATACCAATAGGAAATCTGGGTGTATTTGTATAAGCATTTTGCTTTATCTGCCTGCTCTGTTTCACCAGTGGTCACCTCGTGGTGGCAATCAGCCAAGAAAAGTCTAAAAATTCCCCCAGGATGGAAAAGGTGAATTTTCTCCACCTCTGAAGAGCCTTTCAACCTCTGAAGTTAAGCATATGATTGCAGCTGCAGCAGAGCAAGACCAAATGGAGGGGTTGTGCAGATGGCTTGTGTGGTTTGATTTCAGTTTGCTAAGCTTCGTCATATCAACTCCCAGTGTGCATCAAAGGGCATGGAGAGCATTGAGGAGTCAAGGAAAGTGCTGTTAAAATTTGCACTTGATCCTCACTGAATGTTTTGTAACAGGACAAGTATAATTTGTGACTAATTTGTAACTGTATCCAGGCAGAGTATCTGCTGGTGCTATAACAGGTCTGCTGCAGAATACAGCTGCAATTTTAGAGACCCAAAGCTGAGGGAGGTCCTCACAGACAGATGGGGAGTTAAAGTTCAGAGTTTGCCCTTCACTCCTCCTATAAATTTATAAATTTATTTATTTATATTAATTTATTATTATTTATTATTATTATTATTATTACATATTTATATAGCACCAGTAATGTACTGCAGAGACTGGTCCCTGGCCCAAGAGGCTTACAAACTAGGAGAGACAAGGGAGAGGTAAACATAGGGAGAGACAGAGACATATTCATGAAGTTGAGACGTCCCAAGTGCAGGTGCTTAGGTTAGTTGCTAGGGATGGGCGAACAGATCGCAGTTCGGCCGTTCCGTTCGGCTACGGTCGGTTCGTCCGTTCGGTTCGTTCGTTCGGTTCGTTCACCGAGTTCGGGTTCGGCTGTTCAGTTCATTCGTCCGAACAGGCTGTTCGGTTCGGCGGTTCGGCTGTTCGGTTCGGCGGTTCGGCTGTTCGGTTCGGCTGTTCGGAAAGTGTTGTTATGGGTTTGTTTTTTTGTTTTTTATTGGGTTTTCTTTTGTTCTTTATTTGGTTTTTTGGTTTTTATATGGGGTTTTCTTATTTTTTTTTATCTAATATTATATATATCTGTCTACACTAAATCTAACTGCTATTAACTATTCTAAATGCTATGAAGTAAATGGATTATCTAATAAGTACACAGGCCTACTCCTACAAACACTAAAACTAAATCACTAACACTATCTCTATCACTAAGGTAACTCCTACAACTGTCTTCATCTATCTATCTATCTATCCCCCCCATCCCATATCCATATCCAAATATATATATATATGTATATGGATATATATGGATATATATACATCCATATATCCATATATATATGGATATATATGGATATATATACATCCAATATATATGGGATGGGGGGAATCTTCACAAATAGAAGAGGAGTCTGTAGTGAAATACATACATTACATACTCAATGAGTCTGTACAGTGCATAACACAAGGTTTCAGTTTATGGTTTAAGTTTCATTTCATTACAAAAGTGAAATGAAACTTAAAGCAATCTAAAAATCCTACTCAACACCTGCTGTTCAGGAACAGTGACTAGCTCAGAAGGTGTTGGGAAGTGGGGAGGCAGATAATTAGTTTTGTTTCTTGCAAGCCTCTCCACCCCTGGTGCCTGGAAGTCTGCTCCTCAGTGACTGACACCTCCCTGTTATGTTTGACCTTCCAGTGAACCTTTTTTTGCCACCTGAACTCATCCAAATGCGATCCAAACTGACCGAACTGTTCGGCCATTTTGCCATTCGGTGTTCGGTTTGTTCGGTATGTTCGCGTTCAGTCGTCCAAACAGTTCGAGTTCGGGCCGAACTCCAAACTTCCAAACCGCGTTCGCCCATCCCTATTAGTTGCAGTAGAGGGGGCAACAGTGTGGGAACATCAAATGGATGGAGCATGAGGCAGCTGAGCTGAGCTGAGTCTCCTGGATTCAAGACCTGTGTCCCTTTTAAACTCCATTGGGATCCTCTGTTTGGTGAATTCTGTCTTATCTTTGACTTGGTGCTTTCTGTGGAAACCTCTGAGATACTTTCAGGCTGTGCAGGTCCCACTTCCAAGGTGTTTCTCACTAGAGACTCACATGCTCAGTTTTGCTATCCCTGAATGGGGACTTTTTCAGGAATACTGGCAATGCTACAACTGCTTCACTTCTCTCTCATTTGTTCACAGTTCACCCTTGGTTCCAGGCAACCTCCCCAACAGAAGTCACTTGTGGCTTTATAGAATAACATTGCATAAACTTTTAGTTATATATATGAGTTGGTGTGAGGAAAGATATGTTGAATAATTGCATTGGAGAAGAGGCATTCATCAACAGGGTTCATGGATGTACTTTTGCCAACCAGCTCCATTCAGTGGAATCTTATGAAGCAGTGGATAAAAACACATATGACAGTAAACCGCTTTGGCCCATGGGTCCCTGTCATGTTTTTTATCAGGCTGGGAAACGTTTGCCCAGACTGACCCTGGGTTTGTTGGTGGCTAGCCAGCCTCTCACCTCAGCAAATGGCCAAAGTCATAGCCCGGGCTAGCAACAACCTGATCAGGACAAAGCAGGCCAGAGCATGTTCATATGACTGCTCCTGCTGACCCAGATTGGGTCCGCAGAATGGCCAGCTGCCATGGCAGCTGTCTAGGCTGACATGGCTGCCTGTCCTGGGGTGGGGTGGGGCTCTGGGCATGGGCAGTCACATATTCATGCGTCTCTCTGCCCCCCAGGTCCCAGCCATATGAACATTTGTTCTGCGGTCTGACCTGGTCAGGACCAAGTCTGTGGTGGGTTCCTTAACTGATTCTGATCTGATTCAGATTTATTGTTCAGGCCGCAGTGTCACAGATGCCTCAGTTTCCTCAATGGAAAAAGTACTTTGTGGTTCAAACCAGACATAATCTGACCTGAATATAGGGCACTAGTTTCCGATGTGAGGGTTAAACTGAAATCACACCTACTATCTGGGTAAGAGTAGACCCTCCTTAGTATGTATATGTAATAACAATATATTTTAAAGGAGGACTCAAGACAAAAAGAATGTATAAAAAACATGTAGATTTACTTAAATTAAAATAAGGTTTCAGGTAGTACAAAAAGGAAAACTCATTCAGTTACAAACACGAACAATATGATACAAAAAACATTCAAAGAACATACATCATACACTGTCCAAGTCAAAACTTTAAAGAAAAAGCTATGTTTTCTACCTATCTAGCTGGCTCAGTGTCAGATTTACCAGTTCTTAACTTCTTTAAGCCCACATCTGCCTGGTTGAGAAGGCTTCAGGAATCCAAAAGCTTTCTAACTTTCTCTCTTCCAGGGCAGATATATTTATACTACATTTGTGTACGTTCCAGCGCTTTCTGAAATTAATAAGTGTCTACCCACTGACTGACCAGTCAAGATTAAAAATTCCAGAATAGACACTCTTGCCAGAAACTGAAAACACTAAAAATGATTAATATCTTAAGCGTAGAATTCAATGGAAGAGACAAAAATTCTCCTGGTAGAAGCGGGTATGTTTAAAATACACACTAGCTAACTTCTGTCACAATGCTTTATTTACTGTTTGAGTTTCAAGTTAAGCCACTAACACACACAGGTGCACACACAGATACAAAGGTAAAGCGGATTACAATCAAAGAGAAAACTGAATAAGAAAACTGCTGGCTTTCAAACACAGGGTTTAAAAAAAAAGTCTCTCTCTTATTCAGCGTTTTACACAGAATGGCTTTGCCAAACAGATCTCTTCACATTTTGAATCAGAGGTTTGCCAAGCAAATATTGACAAGAAGAGTGCCAGAATGTTTGAAGGAGGTGGTGGTGTGGCCTCTGCTCAAGAAACCATCACTTGACATTGACTCGCTCGCCAGTTATTGGCCAGTCTCTAACCTTCTCTTTTTAGGAAGGTTATTATCCCTTTTTAGGAAAGGTTATTTAGCAGGTGGTGGCCCAGCAGCTCCAGGTGCACCTTGACAGTTGCAACTTTCTAGATCCCTCCCAATCTGGCTTTCGCCCAGGGTATGGTACAGAGACTGAGCTTGTGGTCTAGACTCTTGGTTGATGTCCTGCGCCGGGAGATGGACAAGGAACATTCAACATTACTGATCCTTTTAGATCTCTCCGCAGCTTTTGACACGGTTGATCACAAGTTGTTGGTGACTCACTTGTGGGACCGGGCAGGATTAGGCAGAACGGTCCTACAATGGTTCTGTTCCTACCTAGCCGGTAGGACTCAGTGAGCAGTGTTAGGTGATGATTCATCTTCTCCTCGTAACCTCTCGTGTGGTGTCCCGCAAGGTTCCATTCTGTCCCCGCTCCTGTTCAACATGTACATGCAGCCACAGGGTGAGGTTGTGAGATGGTGCGGAGTGAGTTGCCATCAATATGCTGATGACACTCAGCTGTACCTCTCATTTTCTTCAGACCCAGGCCCAGCAGTCTCTGTGCTTTCCTGGTGTTTGACAGCTGTGGGGGACTGGATGAGGCAGAGCCGACTGAAGCTGAATCCTGACAAGATGAAGGTAATGCTGGTGGGAGAGAGTGGCGGGGGTGACATCTTCCATCATTGATGGGGTTTGGCCTCTGCTGGTCTCCCAGGTGTGAAGTCTGGGGGTGCTCCTTGATTCTCGACTCTGCTTGGATGTCCAGGTGGAGGCGATGGTGAGGGGGAATTTCCAACAGTTACATCTGGTTCGGCGACTTTGACCTTACCTCTTGGATTCTGACTTGGCCACCATCATTCATGCTTTTGTTACCTCAAGGCTGGACTACTTCAACATGCTGTATGTGGGGCTACCCTTGGTGATGGTCTGGATGTTACAGCTGGGGCAGAATGTAACGGGGTCAGGTTGCCGGGAGCACATTACACCGGTGCTTTGTCTTCTGCACTGGCTTCATATTTTTTTCCGGGCTCGATTCAAGGTGTTGGTTCTTGCCTTTAATGTCCTACATGGCCTGGGCCCAACCTATCTGCAGGATTGCCTCACTCCCTGGGTCCTGGATGACCCCTGCGGTCTGCTGGGGGTGCCTTTGTGGAGGTCCCCAGAGTCCCCGAGCTGCATTGCAGGAGGGGGCGGGATAGAAATCTATAAAATAAATAAATAAAAATAAATTAATCGGGGGCCACTATGGAGAGGGTGTTCTCGGTGGCCGCACCCTGGCTGTGGAACTCCCTCCTGGAGGAGGTTCACCTGTCCCCGGACTTGTTGACTTTTCATCACTTGCATAAGACCTGGCTGTTCCATCAGGCCTTTGGTGGAAGGGACAGGTGAGGGTGGTTATGTGGGGAGAGGGAGTTATGGGAGGGTTTGTGTTTTGTTATATTTTTCAGTTGGGTGGGAATGTTGTTTTATATTTATATGATTTTATTGTGATGATTTTGTTTTATTTATATGATTTTATTGTAAGCCACCCCGAGCCGCCTGTGGTGGAGTTGGGCAGGGTATTAAATTGTTAAAATAAATAAATAAATATTAAAATATATCAAAATACATGCCAATAAATGACAGCAGGCCGTAACAAATACAAAAATAAGATAAAGTCAATCATTCATAACGTACAAATAAAAACAAAATAAACTACAAACACCTGGTAAACTAAGTTATAAGGCTTTTCAATACCCAAATATAAAATAATAAACCAATTATATATACCAAAATGCATAGTATATGATATGTAAGAGCACATAATACAGTTGTAACTATGCAACAAGTGGAAAAAATAAAAATGAAAACAACATAAACAGCATTAAAATATCTTTCGATTTTGCCACCCGACTTCTTACTCTAATCGAGGCCCAAGCAAATGTCGCAACTGCCTATGTAAACAAGTCCTTTTTATCTGCCAACAAACAGATTAGTAAACAATTGCTAGATCAAGTCGGACTCAGTATGAGTTTTTCAAACAATTTATCTCCCAGGTGCTGGTACAATGGACAAAATAAAACATAATGAATTAAATCCTCTACCTGAGGGGAGCCACAGATGCATTTGCGGTCCTCAAAAGGAATCCCTTTATATCGGCTGGTCAGAACGTCTGACGGCATAGTTTGGAACCTCAAAGTAGTAAATGCTTTTCTAGCAGTACTGTCCTCTAAGACAGTCAGATAATTAGCACCCTTTGGGCCTGGCAACCAGAACCGATAGCATCGAGAGCAAGTGTTTAACAGTCTTTAAAGCCTCTTTTTGAGGAAAATATGCAATAAAGGAGGAGGAAAACCTCAAGCTGGCTAACTTGGTGATCACCCCTTTCCACCAAGGCTATTTGTTAGCCCAGAAATCGTTATACTTTTCAGTTAGACATTCCTTAGGCAAGGAGTGTAATTCAGAATTAAACATTTTTAGCCATAAAGTTAGCTGTAACCCAGTTACTCTGTCTGATAAAGACCTAATCCCAGTCTCCAATCTCAGAATGCAAGGGGAGACTGACCTTGGGGCATCTACAACAACTCAAAGAAACTGATTCTGGAGGGGCTCCAAGAGATCTTTTACAGTAAGAGCATGCCCCCAAACCTGGGCCCCATAACAGATTTGCGCAGTTATTTTAGTTTCATAGAGTTTAAAAACAGGTTTTACCAAAAAGCCTCCTTTTGTCCTATAAAACCTCAATAAAGCCTTAATAGACAAAAAAATAGATTGCTTCAAAGATCTGAGGTGCGGATACCAGGAACCATTGTGGAAAAATGCTACTCCAAGATACTTAAGAAAACCAGACTTGTTCTAATTTCTGATCATTAAGAATCCAACCCTCTCACTTAAATTTGGGTGAAAACACCATAAACTTGATTTTTGAGTAATTAATAACCAAATCCTGCCTTAAACATTCCTTGCCAAAGTCAGCCAAAAGATAGTTAATCCTAATTTACAAGTGGACAACAGAACCGTGTCATCGGCATATATGAGCATAGGAATTCTCCTGGTTCCAATATTTGGAACCAGGTATCTGTTGGAATCACGGTGCTTAATAATTAACTGGTTAACATATAAATTAAAAAGAATTGGTGCCAAAAGACAACGTTGCCGCACTCCACAGGTAGTAATAATAGAGTCCGATAATAGGACCTGATTATTTAGATGAACCTGAAGAGAAGTGTGGGTGTATAAAGAGGTAATGAGCATCAGCAGCCTCCTATCCATTCCCAGATCTTCTAAAATCACCCAAAGTTTCTCACGATTGTTACGATCAAAAGTGGCCGAGAACGAAGTCTATAAAGGCTGCATAGAGATTCATCCTGAACTGGGTTGGGTTGCCTCCATGGTGTATACACGTTTGTTTTTAAACACCAAATATTAAAACGGCTCTCAGTTTGGTGTCTTTGGCCAGTATCTTTATCTAGATTTAAACATCTAAGTCTATTGTACAGGTCACTCTGCAGAGTATGTCTTCTGTTTGTAGCAGCTGAATCCAGTATATCCCTATTTGTTTATCTGGGGAAGGGACTGATTCTGCAGAAGTAGCAAAAAGTGGTAAATAAGGGGTGAGGCCACACGAGACAGGGAGGGGAGGATACCATTCCATACCCCTCCCTGGGCAGCTGGGCCATGCGATGCAGTGCACATCTTGTGGCCGGTGGTAGCCAGATTTTCTGCCCACCCTGAGGCGGGTGAACAGCGGTCTGCTACACGATGCATCCTCAGAAAAATTCTGAGGTGGCATAGCAGAGCAGCCATGGGGTAAGACTGCCCAGGGAAGGACAACCCAATGTGGCCGGGTCCCTTCTGTCCACTGCATGGCAAGCTCTGCAGCGGGGCTGCAAGTGACAGGCACTGACACCTGTGACATTCAGCAACATTACAGCCAGGGGCGTGCTCTCCGTCTGGCCGGGCTGATATGGGATGGGGAAGACCCGAGGAGTGCACACGCACCCCTCTCCCCATACTGACAAACAACTGATGGGGGAAAGGGGGCCAGAGGAACACACAGGGGTGCTCCTCTGGGTCCCTTCTCCCCAGTCAGCTGTTTGTTGGGTGGATGGGAGGGGGGAATCCTGTGCTCTTCCCAGGTTCCCCTTCCCCATTAGCTGCCAGGCAGGGAGAACTCCTCTGCCCCCCCCCCCCAACACTGAAGTGGGCAGCAGGCCCAATCCTGTATTGTGTGGCCAGCTCCCTGTGCTTGCCCCGCAGTACGGCAGCAATGATTGCCTGCCATGGGGTGTGAGGGGAGCAGGTCTTTGGTGCTCATATAGCCTCACCCAAACAGTCAGTGCTTCTCAATCTCTACCATGTTTTCAACGAGTCAGTTCCTTAGACCACAGTGGCCATTATTTAGAAATGACAGAGTTGATCGTATTGGAGGTGAAGAAGCCATGTATGTTAAAGACAGCATTGTGTCAAGCATGATAAAAATGATAATGATGCAGACTCTCCCCTAGAATCACTGTGGATAGAAATTCCATGTTTAAAAGGCAACCAAATAGTAGTGGGGCTATACTATCGACTCCCTGACCAGGATGCGGACAGTGATTGTGAAATGTTAAGGGAGATTAGGGAGGCTACAAGGCAGTGCAATAATAATGGGGAATTTGAATTTTAACTATCCCTCACATTGACTGGGAAAAATATCTTTGCAGGATGTGTTGCAGAAACCAAGCTCTTAGACAATGACTACATTTCTTGGAACAGCTTGTCTTGGAACCTACAAGAGGACAAGCTATTTTAGATCTTGTCCTAACCAGAGCAGAGGATCTAGTGAAAGGGACTACTATGGCAGAGCCACTTGCTAATAGTGATCATAATATAATTAGGCTCAACATGCTATTGGGATAGAGTTTAACTTCAAGAAGGGGAACTATGCAAAGATGAAGACGTTAGATGAAGGGAAACTAAAAGAGGAAGTCATCAGAGTCAAAGACCTGCAAGAGGCATGGAGACTACTGAAAACTACTGTATTAGATGCCCAGGTTAATGTATACCACAAATCAAAAAAGGCAGGAAAAGAACCAAACAAATGTCTGCATGGCTGAATAGTAACATTAAGGAGGCTATCAGAGTCAAAAAGTTTTCTTTCAAAAAATGGAAAAGTAATCCAAATGAGGCAAATACGAATGAGCATAGACACTGGCAGAGAAAGTGAAAAACCATTATAAAAGACAGGCCAAGAGGGAACTTGAGGAACAACTTGCTAAGGATGCAAAATCCAATATCAATCCCCCCCCCCCCAATACATCAGAGGCAGGAAACCTGCTAAAGAGGCAGTTGGTCTACTAGATGATTAGGGAATAAAGGGGACACTCAAAGATGACAAGGCCATTGGTGAGAAACTAAATCAGTTATTTGCATCAATTTTTACTGCAGAGGATCTTAGGGAGATAACTACACCTGAACTATTTTTTGTTGGTGATGAACATTGACCGTACAGCTCCTAGGCATCTGCTCCCAAATCGTCAGCATCACAGGTTCCCATACAATATGGAGGACCTGCGGCAGATGAAGTGGGAAGAGCGGCGGTTGGAGCAATGGTGGCGCCGTTCTCATACTGAAGTGGACCGATTGCAACATAGAGTCAGATTGCGTATCTATGCCGTGGCTGTGCGGGCAGCAAAGAAGGATTTATTTGCTTCCCTCATAGCATCCGTGAAGTCATGTCTGGTGGGAACTTTTCCAGGTGGTGAGGGGGCTGGTCAGTCTGGCCTCCCTCCGCCTGGAATCAGAAACATCTGGAGCTTGCTGTGACTTGTTTGCACACTTTTTTGCTGATAAAATCGCTCAAATTCATTACTGTTTTGACACCGTATTTTTGACAGTAAGTGAGTCTGAGGTAATCGAAACCCCGTTCTGTCCTGTTTTATGGGATCAATTCCAGTGTGTATCGTCCTCTGATGCAGTGGATGTCCTTGGGGCTGTTTGGGCCACTTATTGTGAACTGGACCCATGCCCGTCCTGCCAGCCAGGAGACGTTGGGGCCATTGCTGGTGGGGATAGTCAGTGTCTTCCTTAGGGAGAGCAGAGTGCCAAGCTGCCTCAAGGAGGATGTGGTACGGCCTCTGCTCAAAAAACCACCACTTGACATTGATGCCCTGGCCAGCTATCAGCCAATTTTAGCGAAGGTTGTTGAGCGGGTAGTGGCCCGGCAGCTTCAGGGGCATCTGGACCGGATCAGTTTCCTTGATTCCTCACAGTCTGGCTTTCATCCGGGTTATGGCACTGAGACTACACTTGTGGCCTTGGTTGATGACCTCTCCCATGAGTTGGACCAGGGCCGTTCACCCCTGTTGATCCTATTAGACCTCTTGGCTGCTTTTGATACAGCTGACCACGAGTTGTTGGTGACTCAGCTGCGGGACCAAGTTGGAGTGGGCAGTATTGTTCTTCAATGGTTCCGCTCTTTCCTGGCCAGGAGAGCTCAACGTGTGGTGCTGGGTGATTGTTCATCTTCTCCCCGGGACCTCACATGTGGAGTCCCTCAAGGTGCCATCTTATCCCCTCTCCTGTTCAACGTGTACATGTAACCTTTGGGAGAGTTCATCACAGGGTTCGGCATACGGTGTCATCAATATGCTGATGACACCCAACTGTACCTCTCTTTTTCAGCTGACTTAGGCCCAGCAGTTTCGGTGCTCACCCGGTGTTTGTCAGTTGTGGGGAACTGAATGAGGGTGTGTCACCTGAAGCTGAATCCTTACAAGATGTATGTGATGCTTGTGGGGGGTACCAGTGGAGTGGTGGCCCCCATTATAGATGGGGTCCGCCCTCCGCTGGTACCCCAGGGCCATAGTCTGGGGATGCTCCTGGACCCACAGCTCCAGCTGGATGTCCAGGTGATACCTGTAGCAAAGGGCGCATTTCACTAATTACATCTGGTGCAACGGCTTAAGTCATATGTCTCAGATGCAGACCTGGCCACTATCAACCATGCTTTTATCACCTCAAGATTAGATTACTGTAACACGCTCTATGTGGGGCTACCCCTGGTGACAGTTCAGAAACTGCAGCTGGTACAGAATGTGGTGGCCCAGCTCCTTAGGGGCTTTGGTCGTCATGAGCACATTACACTAGTGCTCCGTTCTCTGCACTGGCTGCCAATCGTTTTCCGGGCCCAATTCACGGTGTTGGTATTGACCAGGGGTGGGGGGCCCCAGGCCCGGGGGGTCAAATGTGGCCCATGGCAAGTTTTTATGTGGCTCCTTTCCACTTCCTAGATCTGGCCCTTGGATCCAGTTCTTACTTCCAATCACTGAAAACTAAGCTCAAGGGAAAAGAGCAGAGATGAGGTCATGCAAAGAAGGATAGGAGACAGTTCCATGGCATAGATTCATATTGATCTGGGACCTCCTTTCCTTGAGCGCATCCATTAAGCACCCCCGCCCAAACTTCTGTGCAGCCCTCAGAGCTTGTGCAAGCTTTCAAAGTGGCCCCTGGGAGGGAAACGTTTCCCCACTCCTCACTCCCAGGGTTCTGGATTGACCCCTGCAGTCAGTCAGGGCCCTGCCTATCTGTGGGATCGTCTCACTCCCCATGTGATCGTGTGACCCCTGAGATCGTCTGTGGGGGCCTTTTTGGAGGTTCCCCGGGTGAGATGAGTGGCCACCAATGTTAGATCTTTTTTGGTGGCTGCCCCTGTGCTGTGGAACTCACTCCCAGAAGAGGCTCGGTTGGTCCCCACTTTCCTGTCATTTCGACGTTTGTGTAAGACCTGACTGTTCCGCCAGACTTTCGGCGAGGGGGGGGAGGGGGGTTGGGAGGGGTTGTTTTTCTCCCTGAATATGGGATTTTTAACTTTTTTTTAAAAAAATTGTTTTATTGTTTTTAATTTGTTGTTTGCTGCCCCGAGCTGCCCTGTGGGCAGGAGGGGTGGGATAAAAAACTTTTATTAAAAAAATAAAAATAGAGACTGGTCCCTGCTCAGTGGACTTACAATCAAAGATGAACAAGCATGAGGGGAACAGAGAGAGACACACTTATTCCCATTTTACAGATGAAGAACTGAGGCTGAGAGGTTGTGACTTGCCCAAAGCCACCCAGTGAGTTCACAGCTGGTGCAGGATTCAATCCCTGGCTTCTCAGGTCCAGGTCCAGGTCCAGCACCTTATCCACTACACCACACTGGCTCCCTGTGCCAGAAGATTGGAGATTATCAAATGTAACATCACTTTTTAAGAAGGGTTCCAGAGGTGGCTCTGGAAACTACAGACCAGTAAGCCTGACATTAGGTGGAAACTATTGTTAAAAACAAAATTACTAGACATATTGACAAGCATGATTTGATGGGTAAAAATCAGCATGACTTTATCAAAGGGAAGTTATGCCTCAATAACTTATTTGAATTTTATGAGAATGTCTATAAGCATGTGGATAGGAGTGATCCGGATGATATAGTATATTTGAATTTTCAAAAAAGTATTTGACAAGGTCTCTCACCAGACTCTTGAGTGAACTAAGTAGTCATGGGATAAGGGGAAGTGTTCTGTCATGGATTGGTAGCTGGTTAAAAGACTGGAAACAAAGGGTAGGAATAAATGGTCATTTTTCAAGTTAGAGAGAGGTAGATATAGTAGGGTGTCTCAAGCATCAGTACTAGGACCAGTATTGTTTCACTTATTCATTAATGATCTGGAAGAAGGGGTAAAGAGTGGGGTGACTAAATCTGCAGATGGCACCAAATTATTTATTTATTTATTTAGTTAGTTAGTTAGTTAGTTAGTTAGTTAGTTAGTTAGTTAGTTAGTTTATACCCCACCCCTCCTGCTAAAGTAACGCGGGACAGCTAACAGTTCATAAATACAATAAAAATATAATAATACAAATATAATATAAATATGTCATAAAACATTTCTATCCATATGCAGACTGTCAAAGAAAATACATTTAAAACCCTACCACCCTAACCCAAACCCTTCACCCATCTCCCTTACCAAAAGCCTGGTGGAACAGCCAGGTCTTGCATTGTTGTCAAAAGGAAGAGAGGTCCAGGGCCACCAAGGCCTCTGCCGGGAGGGAATTCCACAGCCTTGGTGAGGCCACCAAGAATGCTCTCCCCATAGTCGCCCCTTGGAATATCCGGGGGACTTTGAGAAAGCAGCCCCTGACCGACTACAGGGGTCAATCCAGAGCCCGGGGAGTGATGCGGTCCCGCAGATAGGTAGGGTCCAGGCCATATAGAACTTTATAGGTAAGCACCAACACCTTGAGTCGGGCCCGGAAGTCTATAGGCAGCCAGTGCAGAGAACAGAGCACTGGTGAATTGTGCTTCCGGAGACCCGTCCCCATAAGGAGATGGTCAGTCACATTCTACACCAGTTGCAGTCTCCGAACCGTCACCATTGGTAGCCCCAGTCCACGCATCTTATTCAAGATATTTAAGACACAGGCAGACTGTGAGAACTACAGAGGGATCTTGTACATCTAGGTGAATGGGCAATAATATGGCAAATGAAATTCAATGTTAATAAGCGCAAGGTGATGCACATAGAGAAGAATAATCCTCACTATACATATACAATGCCAGGATCTAATCTGGGTGTAACCGATCAGGAGAAGGATCTTGGAGTCATTGGCTATGATCCCATGGTCTGTGGATCACCATGTGCAAGCCACATGCACGTACATGCGTGTGGCTTGCACACAGCACAATGTGTTGGGAATGAGGCTGTGCGCGGGTCCCATGCAGCTCTGTGTGCACGCACGCAGCTCTGCACGGGTTCTGCAGTCCATGGGATCGCAGCCATTGTGGCGAGCTCCTTAAGGACATAGGCTCAGCGTGCAGCATCAGTCAAAAAGGCAAAGCAAATGCTAGGCATTATTGTGAAAGGAATAGAGATTAAAAGCGAAAGTATCATAATGCCACTGTATAAATCTTGGGTACGAACCCACCTTGAATATTGCTTGCAGTTCTGAATGCCCCATCTCAAAAAAGTTATAATAGAACCAGAAAAGGTTCAGAGAAGGGCAACAAGGATGATAGAAGGGATGGGTCGAATTCTGTTGGAATTTTAGTAATGGTCAAAAAACCAAAAGCAGCTTGAATTGTTAGCAGCAACAGCTTAGTAGTAATCAACACCTTGGAGATTGTTTCTAGATTAAAATAAACTACTTTATTGAGAAGTACATTGTGATAG
>QEPC01012801.1:3057320-3067516 GCA_003113815.1 Sphenodon punctatus
TGCACTTGAGACCTCGCATCTTCATGAATGTTAGACCCCTTGTCTCTCCCTCTGTTCCCCTTCCTATGTCTCTCCCCCAGCTCCTGTCTCTCAGATTGTAAGCCCTAGGGGCAGGGACCGTGTCTATTTTATTACTTTGCAAAGTGCCAGGTACACTGCTGGCGGTATATAAATGTTTGTTAATAATAAATAATAATAATCCCCTTATTTACACTCTTAAAAATTCCTACAGATTGGTCAGATATGACCAATCTAAATCTATGTTGACTTCCCCATTAAGTCGTGTTTATTGTTCTTAACAACTATTTCCACCAGTAGTTCTATTCTTAACAACTGTTTCCACCAGTTTGCCTGGCATCATCGTCAAGCTCACTGAGTCTTTAGTTTCCAGGATTGCCTCTGGAGCCCTTTTCAAATATTGGCATTATGCTTGCTACCCTCCAGTCCTCAGGTACAGTGGAAGATTTTAGCGATAGATTACAAATTACCAATAGTAGGTCTGCGATTTCATATTTTAGTTACTTCAGCACTCTGGGGTGAATACCATCTGGTATTTGTTACTATTTAGTTTATCAGTTTGCTCTAGAACCTCTTCCAGAGTTTTGTTGATTTCTGACAGTTACACCTACATCACCTACAAAAATTAATTCCATCATGGGTACTTCCTCTGCAGTGAAGACTGAAGTAAAGAATTCCTCAGCTTCTCTGCTATGGCCTTATGCTTCCTGAATGCTCAGTCCACCAGAGCCTGACCATTTTCCAGAGGCAATGTAAGACCTTTCTTTTTGGCCAAGCATTTGGCAGGAGGGGATAGGGGCAGGCTGGGTTTTTTTAGGGGACATTTATTATTTATATAATCTTATACAGTTCTTATCTAACAAGCCACCCTGAGCCACCCTGAAGGGCAAGATATACATTTTAATAAATAAATAATAAATAAATATTTTGGTTAATTAGCTGGTCACAGCTTATCTTTTTGTGAAAAGACTGGAGCAAAATAGATACTGAGCAACTCACCCTTTTTGCATTGTCCGTTGACACACTTTCCCTTTTGAGCAGCAGACCCACAATGTCCTTAGTCTTTCTCTTGCTTTTAACATATTGGTAGAACTCCTGACATCCCATATGAGTTGAGGCTCATGATGTCCCTATTATTTCTTCATTTTCTCCCAACATAAGATACTTGTTCTATTGCTTATTACTCACTTTTAGTGACAACACCTTCCTTCCATTTCCTGAGTGTTCCTCTTCTTGTTTTCAATTAATTAAAAATATCCTTGTGCAGTCATGTTGGTTTCGTTCAGTTCCTCCCATCTTTCCTATTCATGGGTCTGGCTTGCAATTTTGCCGCCAATTTTACTACTTTCAGAAACTACCAGCTCTCCTGGGCTTCCTTTCCTCTCAATTTTTTCTATCTGTGGGACTTTGGCTACAAACTCTGGGTTTACCAAAGTCTGCTCTTCTAAAATCTATCACCCATACTTCCCTAATCTCTATCCTTCCTTTTCTTTGGATTGTGAATTCTATGGATTTCATGGTCACTTACTCTAAGGTGCCCTCCATATTAAGAGTCTCAACTAATTTCTTCCTGTTGGTCAGAATCAGATCTAAAATGGTTGTCTCCTTTGTTGTTTCTTCAGCCTTCCTGTGAAAAAAGTTATTCCCCACACATGCTGACCCAGAGAACTTTTTGGGCATGCCATGTTTTGCTGTACTGGGTTATTCTTCCAATAGATAAGGGAGGGCAGGGTGCCGGGCTGTCTCAAGGAGGCGGTGGTGCTGCCCCTGCTCAAGAAGCCATCTTTGGATGTTGATGTCCTTACCAGTTATCGGCCAGTCTCTAACCTTCCTCTAACCTCCGTTTAACATGACATCATTTGATATTGAAGGGAAAACGTATGTTTTGAATGATTTTAGTAACTGTTCAACGGAGTAAGTGGTTTATGCCATAAGATGTCCCTGTGATAAGATTTATGTGGGTAAAACTAATAGGGCCATTAAGGTTAGGATTGGTGAACATTTGAGCTGTATTAGAAGGAAGATTGTCACAGCCCCATTAGTGGATCATTGTTTAGCGATGGGGCATACCTATATGGATATGAGATTTTGGGTCATAGAGAGAATTCATGCCGGGAGTAATATAGAACAAAGATTATTGAAAAGAGAAAGTTTTTGAATGTTCCGACTCAAAAGTGTCAAACCAAGGGGACTAAATGATTTTTTGGATTTGAAATGTTATGTATGATTTTTTCTATATGGGTCACATGTGACTTCAGAAATGTACATTGGGCCATGTAATGTATAAGATTTTTTTATTTCAATGGCTGAGTTTGGATTAACTTACTTTTATTTATTTTATTGCTTGTTCTTCCATTGTCAAAATAAAATATTTTTTAAAATGTTGATTTAAGGGATATGCATTTTCACCAAGCTCCCTATGGGTATGTGAGAAGGTGGAGGTCTTTAAGAGTGGGTGTGGTAATTCTGGGTCATTGGTTCGATTGTTTATTAGAAATAACCTTTTCAATATTATAAGTAAATATACAGGGTTGATGCATAGGTTTTATAGAAAAGGTCCGTTCCTCTGGTGCTTGTTGTGTTGATGAAGTAGTGTAGGTCTTTGGGACCATGGTTAGGAGTTGTTAGGGCCTTGGGTTCAATTCTAGTTCAATTATATAGATGGGTTATAGGTAACTATGGGTGAAAACGGACATGATGCTAACCACCCTTTAACCACCCTTGGTGGTCATTTATGCATGTTTCAGGGCTGCATAGGGCACCAATACAGCCCTGCAACATGCATAAATAACCACCAAGGGTGGTTAAAGGGTGGTTAGCGTCATGTCTGTTTTCACCCTATGAGAGAGTTTTTTGACAATACTATTTATGGGTTTAGAGTAAAGGCCCAGGTGGGGACAGATAGTTGTTACTATTATTTTAAAAAATAATTTTTCTAAGTAATGTATTTTATTTAGTGTAAATATTTTTTCCCTACGTTGTCACTGTGAGGTGGTGTAGACCTTTGGGGACATGGTTGGGAGTTCCTAGGGTCATGGGTACAAGGTGTGTTTTATATAGTGTTGAATTTCAATGTTATTTTTTAAAAAAATTGTTTTATTTATGTAGATAGATGCCAGAGAGCTATGAGATCTAGTCATACAGAGGGGAATTGACTATTAAGGTACAGGTTTAAATGTTTTTGGTGGTACTGGTATTTTGAGAGTATATGATGAAGGTTTTTCCTGATTCCATGACTGTGAGTAATCAGGTATACGGTATTAGACTGTTGAGTCAGCTGTGAGGAGTGTTTAATTTGGCCATCCCAAGGACATCATTTAAGGAAGTTTGTTGATAGGTAGGTTTGGTTTGCTTGGTATTCAGCATTTTTGGTTGTAAGAGTGAGAAGACACTAAGGTGAGTTTTGATGTTTGGAAGACCAAGAGGTCAAATAAATTTATTTATTTATTTGATTTATACCCCGCCCCTCCTGAACACAGCTCGGGGCGGCTTCCAACAATAAAATAAATAAAACAGTTTAAAACATATAAAAATACAATCTCAAATATAAAATATAAATCAGGGCCCGGGATACAAAAATAAATTAGTCAATGTGGTAGGGTTACAAGAGTAGTAGATTTGATCACTTTGTAATTTTATTTTTTAGTAGAAGCAATTGTTTTACTCCTAGTCTGAAGCTTGAGACTGGATAAATTTGAGAATTACCTGGTAAGAGGAGATGATACAGTATTTAATAGATTTACTCAGTAGGGTTAAAGTTTACTAGAGGAGGTACTAAGTTGGTTGGTCCACTTAGTAGGAAGGAACAGATTATAAAAGTTTTTTGTTGTTTGGTACTCATTTAGTGTATAGAGGAGTCATTAGAGAGGTGTGTCAAGCGACGGGGTCCCAGAAGACAAGATATTTACTTATTGATTTATATTTATATTTGGAGGCCATGTCTTGTGGCTACCATTAAAATAATAGGATTTGGTAATGAGTTATTTTTGAAATGGTTGGTATGTTGATTTTTATTTTGTCATTGGAAGGACTCACAGCATTGGTATCAAGTTGTGGCTGTAAATAAGCCCTGATGAAGACCTTGTGGTCGAAACATGGTGGTGTTTCATGAACTACATTTCCTTGTGAAGAATTCACACAGAATAACTCTCAAGAAGTTATAAGGCGATTTATGAACTATATACCTCATGAAGAATTCATACAGAATAAATCTCAAGAAGTTTGTTTGTTTGTCTATTACATTTGGACTGGGCATTTGATGGTTTTACTATTCTTTAAAGGTTTTGATTAGCTAACTTTACAATTCTTATCTTTTGTTTAATCAGTATTCTCAGTTCTTTATGTTTGTTGTATCTATTGGCTGTGTGTAGGATACTGTTTGATTCCCCCTTTTTTTGTTTTTGCGCAAGTGCCTCATCGGCCAGCTTCCTGCCCGTAGGGCCACAATCCTGCCTCCGGGTCCTGCCACCAGTGTGCCGTTACCACCAGGTACGCATGCTGGGTGTTCCTGCTGGACCACATATCCATGGTGAAGTGGACAGTGCCCCCACAGCCCGTGCCAGCTGCTCCCTCACCCGCTCCTTCAAAACCCTGTACAGGGCTGGCACCGCAGTCCGACTGAGGGTGGTGCGGGACGGAAGCTTAAACTGGGGGGCCAGGAATCCGATCAACCACTGGAAGCCCTTGTCCTCTACAATTGAGAAGGGCTGCCCATCCAGCGCAATCATTTTGGCCCACAGGCGCTTGGCTTTCTCTTGAAAGCCACGCTGTCCTGCTGCTGATGGCCTTGGCAGCTGCCCCCACCCCAGCACCCCCATGGTGGACTGATGCTACTGGCGAGGCTCCTGCTGCTGTTCTTCCCTCCTGCTCCTGCTGGTAGAGGCAGCAGTTGGTGCAGACACTTGCCTGCTGAAGGAGCCGGGCGAATGGTCGCTGCAGTTGGGAACCCACTGGCATCCACTTCCCTGCCTTCCCGCTTAGTAGCAGAGCACTGTGGCATGCCTTGAGGTGCCTCGCCATTGCAGTTGTCCCAAAGTTGGCGAGCACCTGCCCACGCTTAACCAGTTTATTGCACAAAGTGCACTGCACCTCTCTGGGATCATCTGCCTCCACCAGCTTAAAATGTTCCCAGACAGAGAAAAAAAAAATTCCCCTCCTGCCTTCTGGCCTGCCCCAGGTGATGCACTGCTGCCAGCACTGATGTGAGGGGCAGAACTTGTTGGCACTGGCTCTGGGAGGAGGACACAGGGAGTGACACAGCTCTGGGAGGAGGGTCAGCTATCACCTCAGCTCCAGACATCACCTCTGCAGCACTAGTGTCTGCCTCTGACTCACTGTCCGCAATCACGGTGATGTCCCATGAAGGGCAGTACTGGGACTCTGAGGCTAGACTGCCCGTGCCCACCATGCTGCTGGAACTCTCCCTGTGCCCCCCTCTATAGCTGCTAGTGCTGCTGCTGCTACTCCTCCTCTCCCTACTGACATTGCCAGGGGATCGGGCCCTTCCTCTAGCAGCCGGGGTGGGATCCACCAGCTCTGGACTGCTGGGGATCGCCTCCACAATGGGGGACATTGGTGGACAGCCGCAACCTCATGTACTGCAGGCCTTCCAGTGCCCCGCGTGGCAAGGAGGGCACTGCAAGGAGACGATGCTGAGCCGCTGAAGCCTGTTGCCCTAAAGCAGGCCCGTGGACCAACCTCTCCTACTTCCCTTCTCCATGTCTTCCAACTCAAACACACACAAAGATTTTATTTTATTACTCAATTTTTTAATCTAATATATCTATCTCTACACTAAATCTAACTGCTATTAGCTACGCTAAACCTATGGAACTAAATGGAATATCATAATAACTACAAAGGCCTTGTCCTACAAACACACTGTATCTCTATCTATCTCTATAACTAAGCTAACTACTATGTATTTCTATCTAGTAACTATCTCTGTAATATATATATATATACAATACACAGGGGGAAACACAAAGAACACAGGGAGCGGTGCAAAACTGAAATGAAAATCAATCTAATAATAATCCTACTCTAAATAAATCCAAAACTTAAAACAGGGGAAGGGAATCAGGGATGGAATAAGAGGGGGAAGGAAAGGATTCAATGGAGTGGGGAGGGAGGAAGGAAGGAAGGAAGGAAGATTGAACACAGGGAGGGGTAAAAACAAAAGATACCACCTAAATCTATCTAATATAATCTAAATGAATGATAATATGGAGGTAAATGGATTGGATAATGGATGGGTGAAATAAGAGGAGGAAGCAATGGAATGAGGAACTGGGAACTGCTGGGAAAGGGAGCCTTCTGAAAATGCCTGCTGTCAGGAATAGTGACTGGCTCAGAAGGTGTTGGGAAGGAGGAAGGGCAATGAGTTTCGTTACTTGCTGCGCCCACCTCACCGCAAGTCCCATTGGCTCCATGCAACCTAGCCCGTGGCCAATCGCAGACTGTGAAGCCAGTGGTCTGAGGAGAAAAGGAATGGTGATTGGGAAGGCTGGCTGCTACTCCAAGCCTCCCCACCCCTGGTGCCTGGAAGTCTGCTCCTCAGCTGACCGCCCCCCCCCTCCCTGTGTCTCCCTGTGTCAGGCAGTGCTCACCAAATGGCAGTGGTCACATTTCTCCTGCCTGAACCAGCTGAACTCGATCCGAACCGACCAAACTGTTCGGTCGTTTCGGAGTTCGGAATCAGGTTTGGTTCGGTCAGTTCGGTTTCAGGTTCGGTCGTCTGAACAGACTGAGTTCGGGCCAAACTCAGAACTTCTGAACCATGTTCGCACATCCCTATGGGCCTTGCCTATTTGCAGGATCGCCTCACCCTCTGGGTCCTGGAGTGGCCCCTGTGGTTAGGGAACCCTCCTCAGGGTTCCCTGGGTTTCCCGGGTATCTACTATGAGAAGGGTGTTCTCCATCACTGCACCGCGTCTGTGGAACTCCCTCCCGTTGGAGATCCGCTTGGCTGCCAACCTCCCCTCTTTCCGCCAACAATGTAAGACCTGGCTGTTCTGCCAGGCATTTCCCGAAGGAGATGGAGTGGGTGGGTTGGGTTAGGGTAGTGGGGGATGGGGTTTTATATTGTTTTAATTGAAATTATTATGGTTTATTTTAATGTTTTCATGTTTTGAAATGTTTTAATATATTGTGACCCACGCTGAGATGCCTGAGGCAGGAGGGGCAACATGTAAATTGTAAAAATAAAATAAATAAATAATAATTTACATTTCCCATTTTTACAAAGTCATGTTTTTGAATGTTACTTACTGGTGCAAAGAATGCTTCTACTTCCTCTGTCCAATTTGGTCTATAGTAGACCTCCACCATAAAACTTCTGGTTTTTCCCCTTCTGTTTTGACCCAGAGACTGTCTCCCAATGTGCCAATATCAGTACTGATATTTGAGTTATATGTGAGTTATCCCAAGACATTTTTAGTAATCCCAATTAAGTCATTGTTTCCCTCACAGGTTTTGACTTCTGGTTCATCCTGTCTGTTGCCCATACTCTTTGTACTGACATTCGCAGTTTTTGGTAGCAAGTTCCAAGCAGTGCCTTTCTGCTCCTTTATCTTGCATGACTCTTGTGCTCCATAGTCTCCAACCCATTTACAGGTCCCCATCTTTTCTACTTACCTGTAATCTAACTCCTGAGCTTTTGTCACCATTATCTGTAAGACCTAGTTAAAAGCTTTCTTCACCAGCTTTGCAATTCAACGTCCAGAGATACTCTTCCTGACCTTTCTTTGATGGATCCCATCTCTTCCAAGCAAACATGCCCCTCCATGGTCAAGGAATCTCAAACACTTTTGAAGACACCACCTGAGTAACCAGGCATTCACCTCAAGAATGTGTCTGCCACTGGCTGGGTCTTTACTCTTGACAGGAAAAATTACTGTCCTGAACCCCTAACTGAACTCACTACTGAACCCCTAACTCCTTCACCACGACCCCGCCTTGTTCCTCATAGTTAGCTTTGATCTGTTCAAGGTCATACCCACTAAGATGAACAAGAAAATAAGGTTGCCAAAGAACCTGGCAAGTTCTAGCAATCTTTCTGTCAGACAGTTACTAATATGAACTCTGAACAGACAACATGCCTCTTTAGATGCCAGGTCTGGACAGCAGATGGTTGCCTCTATTCCCCTCAGAAAAGAATCAGCAATCACCACTACTCTTCTCCTCTTGGGTGATGTTGATATTTGACTCTCATCTTTAGGGTATAGGGACTCTGGCCTGACCAGTTGGGTCTGGTGCTGTTCCCTTTGTTCAGGTGAACAAGAAACTCTCCAGTTTACCTATGGGAAACCACCAAAATCTATTGCTCATCTCCAGTTCTACAGAATGTTTCCTGGTTCTTTAAGTATCTTGAAAATGTCTTTGAACTTTTTTTAGAAAACTGAATGAAAATACACAAGTAACAGAGTTACATTGCATGCAGAACAATAGACATTTGGTATTTCAATCTTATAATCCTTTCCCACAGCTAATACAGAAAAACTTCAAATGGCAAACATAGCACTGAATTTATTGTTTGAAGGGAAACTTCTACCATAAATAATTAGCTCAACCCTTTCCTCTTCTCATTCTTACTTTGTATAGGCAAATGACTAGTGCATAAATCACTTGGCCAAACAACCTGTTGGACAACTTCCAGGAAGCATTGAGACATCCATTGAAATATCAAAGAATATAATTATACTTTCACCATGTGTTCCAGCTCATCTGAGAATAGTCAAGAGACATTAAAGAAGACCATCTCATCTGAATCTTATTATTACTGACACAATGCTCCATTTTACCCAGAGAACTCATCAACTTTGATTTGCTTCATTAAACAATGCTCTAATCAGTTCCCACGTTTCTAAATTTTTTGCTTCAGTGGGTTGTAATTTACTGCTGATGAATTCCATGTCCTGGATTTCTTAAGATTTTCTAAGCTACACTGTCGTATTAGGGTCTCATTCAGCCATTTAAAGTACTTGAATATCCCCATCCCTGAGTACTTAGTTTCCCAACACCTAGGAAAGACTTCTGCTCACTGTCTCCTGTTTCTAGAAGAGAAAAATGTACAGATGACAAAGGACTTTTTCTGCTCCTCTCTTCTCAAATACAGATAGAGCAACAGTTGGAACTCTTTGATTCAGCTGCACTCTGGCCAAAATAGCATGAGGCAAACCACCACGTTTCATCAACTGAAAATGGTTGTGGCTAACAAGATTTCCTAATCACTGTGGACAGGTAGCATTTTCTAAGAAGGTTAGTAAAGCTGTTCCATAGGATACTGCTCTGCAGACAATGGGGACAATCCAATGGCCCATGGATCCTAGGGATGTGCGAACACGGTTCGGAAGTTCGGAGTTCGGCCCGAACTCGGTCTGTCCAGATGACCAAACCCAAACCGACTGAACTGAACTTGATTCCAAACTCCAAAACGACCAAACAGTTCAGTCGGTTCGGATCAAGTTCGGATGACTTCGGGTGGCAAAAATGTGTCGCTGGAAGGCAAAATGTGACAGAGAGGGGGAGTCAGCTGAGGAGCAGACTTCCAGGCACCAGGGATGGAGAGGCTTGGAGTAGCAGCCAGCCTGCTCAATCGCCATCCCTTTTCCCCTCAGACCACTGGCTTCGCAATCTGCAATTGGCCACAGGCTAGGCTGCATGGAGCCAATGGGACTTGCGGTGAGGCGGGCGCATCAAGTAACAAAACTCATTGCCCTCCCCCCTTCCCAACACCTTCTGAGCTAGTCACTATTCCTGACAGCAGGCGTTTTCAGAAGGCTCCCTCTCCCAGCAGTTTTGTACCTCCCAGCTCCCCAATCCATTGCCATCCTCCTCCTATTTCAGCCATCCAACCCATTTACCTCCATATTATCATTTATTTAGATTACCTCCAGGCAGCAGTAACTGCCTGAAACTTAAATGTGCAGCCACTGTTCATTATAAATAGGGGACTTCTGAAGCCCCGCATTTGAGGAAACCGCTTGACCTACATTTCTGAAAATTTAACCATGGCTGTAAGTTGTGAGGAACATCATATCCACAAAGTTTGGAAAAGATCTATTGGGAAAATAAAATGTTATAACTGATTAAACGTTGGGGGTAGGGGGGGGAACGCAGAGGGCAGCCACGTGGGCTGTCCTGTCCCCGCGGGATACCTGCGGGGAACAAGAAAGAAA
>QEPC01012801.1:3080950-3104295 GCA_003113815.1 Sphenodon punctatus
TTTAATCCCCTGCCTATTTAGTTATTTATTGTTCCTAACCCTGTTTTTGATGTTTTTATATTTATATTTATATTTTAACTGTTTTTAACTGTTTTATTATTGTTGTAAGCCGCCCCGAGCTGCATTGCAGGAGGGGGCGGGATATAAGTTTGAAAAAATAAATAAATAAATAAATGCCTGCCGTCCCCCTGACCTCCCCTCTCTCTCTCTCCCTCTCTCTCTCATAATAGACAGCCTCAGCTGCCTTGTCTGTCTGACCTCATGACACAGGGTGGCATTGGGAAACTGTAAGCCTGCCAGCCGGCCTATGGCTACATGATCTTGGCCCGCCTATGTGACACTGACTGGCTCTCGCTCTCGTGCGCTGAACAGTCTTTGCTAGCCTATCTGAGTGTCCTGTTGCCAATGTCCCAGCCTGCCTACCCTACTGCCTCTCATGCCACTCTGCCTGTCTGCCCGCTCAGCTTGCTGCCAAGCTCAAAGCATACCTCAGTCCACCTTTCTGCTTCCCATGCCAAGGTGTCTGTCTGCCCACCTAGGTTGCCTAGCTCAAAGCCTTCCCAAGCCCACCTGCCCTACTGCTTCTCATGCCACGCTGCCTGCCTGCCCATCCACCCACCCAGGTTGCAAAGCTTGAACCCTGCCTCAGTCTTCCTGCCTGCCTGATGCTCATGCCATGCCACCTGCCTGCCTGCCCTGGCAACCAATGTCTGCTGCTGCTAGTGCCAATGGCCCCCAGGCCTATATGCTGTCTGTGCCAAGGGTTCTGTACCCTGGCAACCCACTGTCTGCTGCTGCCAATAGTCCCCAGACCTATATAATGTCTGTGCCAAGGGTTCTGTACCCTGGCAACCAATGTCTGCTGGTGCCAATGGCCCCCACCCCCTAGGCCTATATGCTGTCTGTGCCAAGGGTTCTATACCCTGGCAACCAATGTCTGCTGGTGTCAATGGCCCCCAGGCCTATATGCTGTCTGTGCCAAGGGTTCTGTACCCTGGCAACCCATTGTTTGCTGCTGTCAATGGCCCCCAGGCTGATATGCTGTCTGTGCCAAGGGTTCTGTACCCCAGGTTGCCACCAAGCTCAAAGCCTGCCTCAGCCCGCCTTCCTGCTTCTCAATTCAATTCAGTTCAATTCTTTATTACAGAGAGTTTTCGCTATATGCCTCACGACACAAACAAACAAGACCATAACCAGCTATAAAACAGTTGAACACACAATTGATTATGCAAAAAGAATGCCTCTTTTGCATATTGACAACAGGCAATAATAATACAAAATAAAATAATAAAATATACATCGTATAGGGCAAGAGAGCCATGCTTTCTACTGCCACCACTAGCTATAGGCCAGTGGTGGCCTAGGTAAGGGTAACTTCAGACCCTCTTAACCTCATCCACGTATCCACCATAAGTTAAAACAACTAAAATTATTGACTTAGATTAATAAATATCAAGGAGTCTTAATGTAACAATCCTGGCTAGTTACCTAGTAAGAAGTGCTAACGTTAGAAACAGGTTCCCTAATAGTGACAGAAAACGGGGGCTTACCCGGAGTTGGACTAATGTAAACATATCCTGTCATGGTCATATGTCGGACCCCATGGAACTAGCTTTGCTAATTAGGGATTTGCACCTGCCAGATGCCAGAAGAACAAAGGAGGTCAGGGCAACCATGGCCTCCCTATGGGAGATGGAAAGAAGGAAAACATAACCGCCTTTGGATTTAAATGACATACTTGCAGGTAATAGCGGGGCAAGCCACACCGCCCTAAGTGTTTTGTACCAAGGGCATCTCAGCAAGAAGTGCTCTGCAGATTCAACCTCAGCCATGAAACATGAACACAGCCTAGCCTAGTATGGGATAGAATGAAACCTTCCCTCCAGGATGGCCGTTTGAATCAGTTGGAAACGCAGTAGCAAATAAGCTCTCCTGAGTTTCGGGCTTGCTAGTGTATCCAAATATGGTTCAAAAGAGAAACAAAGTTTATAGGAACCAAGTAGGGGTGCAACCTTCCATCCTTTCAACACTGAAATGTCCTCCTGAATGGCCACATCTTGAATTCTAGTCAAAACCGAACGCGACCAAACCAAACGACTGAACCCAAACTCGGCGACCGAACTGATGACCGAACTGAATGACGGGACCGAATCGGACTGAACTGAACAACAGAACCTGAACCGCAATCTGTTCACACATCCCTAATGGATCCCGTGTACGTCCATGCCTATGCACAGGCAGAGGATCAGCATGTCATCGAATCGACCCCAGTGGGTGCTTTTAGACAGATGTGAGGCAGCCTGCCCACAGAGATGCTCCAGGGGTGCACCCCAGCATTTGCTCACTCCCAGCCTTGCCTGAGTCAGTTTCAGATGGACCCAGTGGTTGCTGAAGTCCACATGCGTGTGCCCTCCCACACACAGTATAGAGTTGTGGACGATTGCCCAACGCTCTTGGCTAGCATCCGCAACTCTATAGAGATGCCCAGGCAATGGCTGGCTGGAAGCAGAACTGCAGCATGGGTCCACCCATCAGACAGATAGACAGCTACTCCGCTTCGGACCGGTGCCCCAGGTTTGGCAGGACCGCTCCTCTGGCAGCCCTCCAGGATGTTCCAGAGCACCACTGGCAGGACTATCCTGGAGCAGGCACAGCCTGCTCTGCCTGTAGGGCCAGCCCCAGGGTTTGTGAGGCCATGTGCAAAGTTTTGGTGTGGGGCCTAATTTGCATAATTAGGTCCTACCTATTTATGCAAATGCATACATTTACATAACATTTATTCACTCTGGAAAGGAAGGATTCCCATTCTTCACCCCTCCGAGTGGCCATAGACAAGCATGGTCTCTCAATGCTCCCCCCCCTCCACCTTCCCAGCCGAGCGTCTACCACCACTCCAGGAGTGGTTCTACTGCAGGGGCAGCCAGACGGGCAGTGAGGCAGGCACAGGGAGACTGACTGCATCCACTGCCTTACTGGGGGAGAGGGTGAGCTTAGCCAGCCTGGCCTCTAGGACCTGTTGCTTCTTGCTGCCAGTGCTGCTGGTGCCACCAGTGCCTTGTGCACGCACATGATGTGACTGGTCCAGAGGTGCTGCTATCAAACACACAAGATACCCAAAATGCAGCTTGTCTATTAAGCGCATTATGCCATGAAATGAACTGGTTATGGGGTGCTGGTTAGCAATAACTTCATTAAGAAAAGCTAGTGAAATATAGCAGCCATAATAATCTCAGAACCATAGTTGAAGATTTTCCAAGATAGAATAGATATTATTTTACATCCTAAATTCCTACTTAAGGTAATATAAGTAAGACAATTGTGAGAATGTGGCCCTTTTTACACGGGCCTCTCCCACCCATGAACATGCAAATTTCTGTGTGTTCATGGGTGGGGGAGCCCCATGTGAATGACGCGGTGCATGCGCCCATGGTGAGTGGGAGTGAGTGAGCGCCTGCCTAGCACACATCCCCACTCACCTCCCCACTCACCCACACACACTTGTCCCCACACATGGAGCAACCGGGTGAAACAGCAGTGACTCCGTGGGTGTGCATGAGTGGGGGTGGGTGAGTGGGGATGTGTGTACGGCCATGTGCACGCCCCACCCATACACCAGCATGCCCACGGACCCCCCACTTGGCGTAGTCATGTAAAAATGGCCTGTGAGGAGCCACTCAAAGAAGAACAGAAGGTTGCTACCTTGTAAACAAGGTTCTTTGAGATGGCACCTAACATTCTCACAACACCCACCCTTCCAGCCTCGCATGGAATTTTTTTCTTATATTCCTAGAAAGGTTAAAAGGAACAGTCATTTTGAGGAGGAGAGTCAGTGCTTTTTACAATAGAGGCACTTGAGGCCATCATGTGGGGCCATGTGCAGCCGCAGATGTGGCACATGCCTGGGGCCAGCCCTGTCCATCTGCACATATGATGGAGCCATGGTCCACCTTTAAACAGACGGCCCACCCAGGGGTGAAGCAGATTGGTTCAGCGAGTACCAGGGCAGTTTTCCATCTAAAAGCACCCAGTGTGCTAACCATCCTGAGACAAAAAACTCAGAATGCCATACAGCACATGCACCTGTGCCTCTCCTTCTTTGCATTCCATTTTCATGCCAGATCACAAGTTTCCTTTCTATTTGCATACCTACTAAAATCCAGAAGCAAAAAACCCAGTAAATTTTAAAGCTGCATAAATTTGCATGCAGAAATATAATGTAATTGTAGTGACCTAATAGAGCTAGGTTATTTAAATAGGGAAGAGACACAAAGGTAGAACACTTCAAAATATTAAGGACTTTATTAAAAAAAAGAAACCCCAGAATATTTAACGTGAGAAAAGTCAGATGAATAGTGAATATTTAGTAATAATGCTGACATATAGACTTTCTAACAAAATGGCATTGGTTGATTTAGTTATATTTCTAATTGTCAGGAGATAAGTATAATTATAACTATCTCAGATAATAATAACCATCCCAGAGTTCAGTCCCCTTGAATTTCAGTCCTTCCCATCACACTAAAGCACAACTCTGCTTGCATCACCAGCCTGCAAAATCCACACCAGGAAGAGGTTATCAGGCTTTACTTCTTTGAATGAAAAATGATCTGCAATTCCAAGTAAAACATTTCAAATTTAGAGGCTAATTCTGCTCCCTATGAAGCCAGTGGGCATTTGGATATTAACTTTACTAGAAGTAGCAGCATTTTGTACTCGAAAATGAAAAATATATGCATTAAGAACATAAGAAGTGCCATACTGGGTCAGACCAATGGTCCATCTAGCCCAGCATCCTGTCTCCGACAGTGGCCAATCATGGTGGCTTGAGAGAAGCACCGAACAGGTCACAATGGGGGATCCATTCCCTGTTGTTTTCCCCCAGCTCCCATCATGTTCCCTGATCCTGTCTGGCAAATAGCTTCTAATAAGAACAATAGCTTCTAATACTTGATGGTTTTTACAGAAAATGTGATTTTATCCATTGCAGAAACAATTCTCTAGGAGGCACTTACATTTTTTAAATCTGATGTCAGGTAAGGTACTGCAAGTCTGCCAAAGAGAGGCAAAATACCGTGGAAAAGGGCTTCAGTAGAGACATTAAGTGGCAGAATAAATCCTCCCAATAGGAATGACTTGTGATTTTGGAGAAATATGCACATAAAAGAAATGGAGTGGCTTAGCAGCTGCTGCTTTAACTGTTCTATCTTGTTCATCTTGTAAACCAAAAGAAAAAGAGGATAAAGCACTTTTGCTGTTTTTCATCAAATCTGTTTTATTCCTAGAACTATTAACAGAATGTATGGACTATTTGTATGGACTATTTGTAACATTCAGCTTGTTGGGAGCTTGTGAAGACTAAGTTCAGTTACTCTTCCCTGCCCCCCCCCCTTTCAATGCAGTATCATATTAATGTCTTACACACTATGAGTGATGCCTGCCCACTTAGGAGAAGACAAAGGCATGGGAACAAAGGGTGGCAACAAAAGTGACAGCTGTGCGGCAATGGCCCTCCCCGAGTAAGGAAACTGCAACAAACACAGACCAGGTCAGGGCGCCAAACAGACATGCCTGCAGCTGAAGCGCCAGGGAGAGCAGGGAGCATGCCAAACGTGAACCTGGCCATCATGGGCAACCGTGGCAGCCAATGACAGCCAGCCATGGCAAGCAGCCATGGTGGACCCGGTCGTCTGAGAACAGACATGTTAGTCCACTGTGGCCTGATTTGGACCAGCCAGGCAGGCGTTACCCCGAGCTGTGACTACAGGGGTTACCTGAGGTCAGAGCCCAGGATAGCCACCAACACAGCCTGGGGCAATCTCGGGCCAACATCTGGAGACACCTGTACAGACATACAGGTGAGGTCTGGTCCCAAGCAGGCTACAGCGAGCTGCTGTCACATCTGGTTTTACCCAAAATATCCTATATTCAAATCAGTGTCAAAGAACCTGCAGGATGACTAGCTTAAGTTTGCCAAAACATATAGAGAAATCTCTAAAGCACTTATGGTAAGAGCATCCAGTCACACTCTGAGACGTGCCTCAGTTTTCCATTTACAGATCCAATCTAGTCTCTACTCTCTTCCCCCAGTGCTCCCTTCATGGTGGGTTTATTGATTCACTTATTATACCTACAGTTCCTTTTATCAGGCAATCAGAAGTCAGGGCAGATAAAACCTAATCATTCCTCCCTCACATCAGGGTCTCATTTCTTTTTCCCTTATCTCAGATTACTCAATTTTACTTGGCTCAAGGGTCCTCACCAGTTTAGCTCGAATCAAGCCAAGTGCTTCTTTTTATCTTTCCTTTTTATCAAAGTTCCAATGCAGGCTTGGTTTTACCGCTGGGAAGATAGGTAAAATGCCACCCTTCCTATATCTGCTGCCCTAGAGGGTGCATTGCAATGCATTCCCACTCCTGGCAGTGATTCAGTGCCAGCAGGTGGGAAATCGAATAGTAAAACGGACTAGAAGACAAATCAGATATAGTCAGTTCCTAATCAGTTTCTGCTGATCTGTCTGAAGGTGAGAAACTTTTTGGAAATTTAGTTTTGAAATTGGCTAGAACTGCTTTGGCTTCTTGTCAGTTACCAGCCACTTCCGGTTCTGCTCCAGCTGACAGCACTCAGTAAACTCATTTTATGCACCTTTCCCCCTGCCTAATAGAATGAGATTTTGAATATTGTTAATTGCACAAAACAATATTCACAGAATAATATTAACACTTAATACAAGTTTTAATACGGGTTCATGGGTGTGCACATTCCCGTGACCCCATGCACTGCCTACCCAGTCCACGCACGAGGCACTCTAGGAAAATCCAGAGTGCAGGAGGTGGGGGGAGGGGTTGCTTATTTGAAGTGCTCACACACACACACACACACAGTACCCATGCACCCCACTGCACTGATGACAGACCCACCTCTCACCCCATCTCATTTAAAAACACCCATAGTTTCCATAAACTAGGGGTGATGGCTGATTTTCTTTCCCAGTTTAGGAGGAAATTTGTCCTTATAGCTGTCATTCTAAACAGCCTTATGCTGGCAGAACCCCATTACAGTGCTTGCCCTTAATGAGGTACATAAAAATCAGCACTTCTCTGCTGTGAGAGTGCACATTCAATTTGTGCTCTTGGAATTACCTCTGTGCATGTGGAGGAAAATACATCCCAGATTTCTCTGGTAGGATTTATAGCCAATTCGTCCCTTAATGTCCCTTTGTAAGAAATACTGTGGATGAAAATTTGGATAACGCAGCTGCATGCACTAATTTAGAACTTGAAAATTCAGGCTTGCTCTCTCATCCTTTTTTATTACTCAAGTTTCACTTTTATTGTTTCCAAAGCCCACATGCCAATCTGCAGAATATATACATTCAAATTATCTGATTTCTATTGTGATAAATGAGAGGCAGAAAGATTTTTCACAACACTCATTATCTGGTGACTGTAAACTCGTTTAATGCACAATTTTTCCTGCCTAATGGAATGAGATTTTGAATTTTGTTATTTGCGCAAACACTTCAAAATCCTTTTGAAACAACTTGTTGTAACCTTTGTTTTAAATCAAAGAAAACAGCCTTGTTTGGCAGTCAGCTACAACATCTGTATTGAGGATAAAGAAATTAGTCCATGTTCACATGTAAAGATGTCTAAAATCAAACTCAGACATCAATAATTGTTCCAGGATGTCCCTTGGCTCCTTGACCCATAGCTGTCAGTTGTCGCTGCTGTAGTTACAGTCAGAAAGTTCTTGTTGAAGTCTGTTTCTTCCAAGGTGATTTGGCAAATACTTTAAAGGCTTTAAATAGGCAAATCTAGGAATCCATGCAGTAAATATTATTTCTGTACACAATCTTAAACCAGCCCATACCAATTAAATTATTTTTTCCCAATGTACTTAAATCAATTGATCTGAAGTATTAAAGCTGAAAGAGGAAAAATCAGTGGTTTGGAGCGGAAAGCTGTTTGTACTTTCTGTCTGGACATAAGCCAAAAATGCCAGAGATTCCTCATGATGATGGCTTTTAAATATGAAGATGATGAACTTTAAGTAAGGTAAGTGTATGGCATGGATAAGGGGGAAATCTTTTCAATATTGTATAGAAGTGAGCATTTTAATGTTCTTGCATTTTTACTGTGTATTGCAATGAAAGTATGAAGTTCTTACAGTTGTGCGAAAACACTAGCACAAATCTTGAAAATCAATAGAGTTCCATTAACTTACATTAAATGGGAAACTGGAGCACTATTCCATGATAGTATTTGAGATCAGATTAGGATGGATGGATAATTTACACCGATTGTAAACATTGGCCATCTCCTTACCAATGAGAAAGGTTTAACAGACATTTATCAGTCAAAAGGAAAAAAGATGTTAATAGGACTGAACCTGAACCGAGTACTAAAAAAGCTATTTCAAAGTATTTCCAAGTTTCCAAGGATCGGGCCCAAGATTTCAGATTGCTCCTCAGTAACTCTGTGAATACTCGGTACTCGGGCATGGCAGGAAGGGGGTGCAGAGCACAGCAGGGGCAGCAAGAGGCAGAGAAGTGGGAGTAGGGGTCAGAAGGTGCAGTGGGCAGGAAGTAAGGTAAAGGGCAACAGGGAAGGGAGGGCAGGGTGACATGGGATCAGCCCCACCCATCTATACTGATTTTAAGAAAGGACAACTTGCTTTAAAATGCCCCCACAAATTAGAATTCGAAGAGATTTGACTAAGTGACTTGAAAAGCCCCAAAGCCTCTGAATATCAATGTGACTTATGTAACAATCCTAACCCATCAGTATCTCCACTGATAGGGGAAATGTTCCTATTTTAGTTAATGTATTTATTTATTATATTTTTATCCCACTACATTTGCCAACAGGCAACTCAGAGCAGCTCACAATAGATCAAAACATATAAAACAATAAAACCAACAATACAAAATACCCAGGAAAACTTCTTAAAACCATGATATACTAAAAAGAACAGAAATCAAAATCACCACCACCACCACCTACCCGTCTCCCTCCCCAAAGACCTGGTGGAAAAGTCAGGTCTTACATTGCCTCTGAAAGGAGGGGAGGGTTTGGGGTCAAGCGGGTCTCCATCAAGAGGGAATTCCACAGCCTAGATGCGGCCACCAAGAACGCCCTCCCCATCATTGCCATCTGGGAAACCCAGGGGACTTCGAGTTGGGCATCCCCGGCTGACAGCAAGGGTCATACCACGGCCCGGGGCATGAGGCGATCTCACAGGTAGGCAGGGCCCAGACTGTTTAGGGCTTTAAAGGTCATTACCAACACCTTGAATCGAGCCCAGAAGACAATAGGCAACCAGTGCAGAGAACGGAACACTGGTGAAATGTGCTCGCAACGACCCATCCTCGTTACAAGATGGGCGACTGCATTCTGCACCAGATGCAGTCTCCGAATTGTCACCAGGTGTAGCCCCATGTAGAGCACATTACAGTAGTCCAGTCTGGAGGTGATGAAAGCATAGATGATGGTGGCCAAGTCAGAGTCCGAAACATACAGCCGTAGCCGACGCACCAGATGTAATTGGCAAAAGGCGCTCCCCACCAAAGCCGCTACCTGGGAATCCAGGTGAAGCTGTGTGTCAAGAAGCACCCCCAAACTATGAACCTGGGTGGCTAAAGGAGCACAGACCTCCTTAGCCTTCCCCACCAACGTCACCTCCGTCTTGTCGGGATTCAACTGCAGACGGCTCGCCCTCATCCAATCCCCCACCACTGCCAAACACCGGGTTGCAATCAAATTGCCTATGTTAATTCAATGTCCAAACACTTAAAAATCAGAGTAAGTTGTGTCAATTAATGTTGAAATACATAGTTTAAGAACAGCTTGCTGTGTAGTTTTCATATCCTAAACTCTGATTGACATGCACAAAATAGTAGAAGTTTTTCTGAAATTCATCAGGAGGTCTCACAGATTACATGCCCTCAATCCATTGCACCCCAGAAGTTCCCTCTGAGGCACAATGGGTGCTTTTAGATGAATGGGCTGCCCTGGTGCTGGCTCAGCCAGCCTGCTTCACCCCTGAGTGGCCCATCTGTCTAAAGGCAGCCCATCAGATGTGCAGGTGGAGCAGGCGCAGCGCTGCCAGTAGAGCGGACCATCCAACCCCAGGGCATCTGCTCAAAGTGGAGCAGTGGCCCATCTGATGCACGGACCCACGCTGCAGCTCTGCTTCTAGCCAGCCGTTGCCCTGAGTAACACCATAGCATTGGGTGATTTCATATGTGAAATCACCACGGTCCGGGATCCATTTTGGATCCTGGACAGGAATTATTATTATTATTATTAACAAACATTTATATAGCGCCAGCAGTGTACCTGGCACTTTACAAAGTAATAAAATAGACACGGTCCCTGCCCCTAGGGCTTACAATCTGAGAGACAGGAGCTGGGGGAGAGACTTAGGAAGGGGAACAGAGGGAGAGACAAGGGGTCTAACATTCATGAAGATGCGAGGTCTCAAGTGCACGTACTTGGCTTGGTTACGATGAGAATGACAGCAGGCAGGTCCATGTTGCAAGGATAAGGGTAAACCGATCGTAGGTATAGGAATAGTGGCTCAGCAGGATAAAGAGTCAGACAGAGCAGAGCGAAAGAGGTGAGTTTTAAGGAGAGATTTGAAGGTATGAAGGGAGGGGGCAAGGCGGATGTGGACAGGGAGGGAGTTCCAGGCATGGGGGGCAGCAAGTGAGAAGGGACGAAGGCGCTTAGGGGAGCAGGGAAGGCGTGGAAGGGTGAGAGAAGGGACAGAGGAGGAGCGAAGTGCACGGGCTGGAGTATGGAGGGCGATAAGTGCAGAGAGGTAGGGGGGAGCAAGGTTGTGAAGAGCTTTATAGGTGAAGACTAGGAGCTTGTGCAGGATTCGTTCAGGAAGGGGAAGCCAGTGAAGCGAAGAGAGGAGGGGCTGCACATGGTCGAAGCGACTGGCGAGGTAGATGACCCTGGCAGCAGAGTTTTGGACAGAGATGAGGGGAGAAAGGTGAGACCGGGGAAGGCCAGTGAGAAGGAGGTTACAGTAATCGAGGCGAGAGATGACCAGAGCATGAACAAGAGTTTTGGCAGACGAGACAGAGAGAAAAGGGCGAATCTTAGCAATGTTATGGAGGGAGAAGCGACAGGATTTAGCAACAGAGTCAATGTAGGGTTTAAAAGAAAGGGCTGAGTCAAAGATGAAGCCTAGGCTACGGGCTTGGGGGACAGGCAGGATGGTGACTCCATCAATAGTTATTGACAGTGAGGAAGGAGAGGAAGGATGAGGGGGGAAGATAAGGAGTTCAGTTTTAGCCATGTTGAGTTTGAGTTGACGTTGAGACATCCAGGTAGAGATGTCAGAGAGACAGTTGATGAGACGAGCTTGAACAGAGGGAGAGAGAGAGGGAGTAGAGAGATAGAGTTGAGTGTCATCAGCATAGAGGTGGTATTGGAAGCCATGGGAGGCAATGAGTTTGCCTAAGGATGAGGTATAGATCGAGAAGAGGAGAGGGCCAAGAACAGAGCCTTGAGGAACACCAACTGAGAGGGGGAAGGAGGAGGAGGCGGAGTTGGAGAGAGACACATTAAAGGAGCGGTCAGAGAGGTAGGAGGAGAACCAGTTATGGACAGAGCCACAAAAGCCAAGGGAGTGAAGGGAATCCAGCAAGAGTGAGTGGTCAACAGTATCGAAGGCAGCAGAGAGATCAAGGAGGACAAGAATGGAATAGAGACGTTTAGATTTAGCCACCAGAAGATCGTTGGTGATCTTAGCGAGAGCAGTTTCAGTAGAATGAAGGGGGCAGAAGCCAGATTGGAGGGGGTCAAGGGAGGAGTTGGAGGATAGGAAGTCAAGGCAGCGGGAGTAGAGGAATCAGGCCAGCCATCCTTTAGATGTGCCAGCCTGATTGCTGCAGGGGATCGGGGAGGGGGCGAGGCTGTGCGGCGCGACGTGCAGCCGCACAACCCCTCCCCCCACACTCCCCTGGCCACTCGCCCCTTGGGAGACGGGCAGGCACAGCGACCAATCTGGCCACTGCACCTGATCCTACATCAGGGTCTGGGCCACGGTCTGGAATCGGCGGAGGTAACAGATGTTACTTTCCGCTGATTCTGGACCATGGTCCAGCTAACCATGGTTCTGAACCTCCAGGCGACCGGAGGTCCAGAACCATGGTCAATGTGTTTCCTGCCGGAGGTTCGCTGTGGTGAACATATGTCGGAACCCACTCCAGACATTACAGTACTGCGGCCACCACAGAGGGTTCACTGTGGTTGACCGTGGTATCATAATGTCTAAAAATACCCATTATGGAGGCTTTAGCCTGCAACTTTATGGGAGGGGGGAGGGCAGGCATCACACAGGTCCATCTGATCTGGAACCAGGTGTCAGGCTCCAGGGGCGGAGCCAGAGAAAGGGAAGGGGAAAAGGGGCAGGTGGGAGGGGAACCGGCGGACTCCAGGAGCAGAGTCAGGGAAAGGGGAGGGGAAGTGGGTAGGCAGGAGGGGGGACGGGGTGTAGCGAGTCTGGGCTGTCCCTCAGAGTAAACAAGAAAACCTCTCAGCCACTCTCCAACACCAAGGAGATTCAGCACCCAGCATAAAGACCAGCCAAGCTGGTCTAAGAAGGCTTACAGCTCATCATTGAGGATGAGGGGTGGGAAGCCAGAAGCGAGAGCTCAAGGAACTTGAGGGATCAAGGAACCGGAGCAAGGGATCAGGGGTAAGGAACAAGGAACCAGGGGCAGGGGAACGAGGGATATGGGGTAAAGAACAAGGAAACAAGGAACCAAAGAGTAAGGGGTCAGGGGTAAGGAACAAGGGGAAAGGGAGCGAGGGGCTAAGACTAGAGAGTAGGGGTGGGACATCAGGGCAAATACTGGGTACCGGTTTTACCGGTTCCCAGATTTAAAAAAAACGGCTTAGCGGATTACCGGTACCGGATCTTTTACATTGATTTCAGTGGGGACGCCCTGGTGAGGCATATCAGTCGGGAGGTCGAGGTGTGATGACTGCCCCTCCCCGGCCCACCCCCAGGGGTTCCCTGGGCCGGCCCCTGCACGGGTGGGGGTCGGGTCCCCCCTGTCACCCACATATGGGCCCGGGAGCCAATATGGTGCAAACACAATTTATTCCACCCGCGTGTACATGTGCACCTGACCCCTCTCCCTCCACCCCAGTTGTGCCCCACCCCCTATAGTGCCCCCTCCCACCCCATCCCCCACATCCCCCACGTTTCCTGGGACGGCCCCTTGAGCGCCCAGTGTTGGCCATGGAGCCCTGTGAGCTCCCCTCCCCCCTCACTGTCCATGTTCCCAGAAGTGTCCTGGACCATCTCCTGGCCTGGCAAGGGGAGCGGTGGTTGGGGGCAGGGTGGGGCCTGGACCTGGGATGCCCCCCTTAGCGGCTGCACCTTCCAGAGGGCAGGGGGGACCGGGAGGTAAATGCATGCCCCCTGAGGGTGTGGGGGTGGCAGGCCCCCTGGGCAGGGATGCCGAGGGGCCCGGCATGGGGACCTGGGCAGGCAGGGTGCCCGGGGGGGTGGCTGCCATAACATAAGCACACATGGTGCCCATGTGCAGGAGCAGGGAGTTCCCAATATCATGGGACCTCTCCATCTTGGCAGAGTGCTCCCACACCATGCCTGTGATGGCCTGCTCCAGCTGGCCGAGGGCTTCCACCTGCCTGCTGTGCTCCCAGCGCTCCTGCCTCTGCTCCAGGCACACCTCAGCCTGGAGCCTCATGTCCCGCGCCTCTGTCCACTTCAGGGACCGCTCGATGGCTGCCTCCATTCGGTCCATGGCCGCTATCATCCTCTCCCCCTGTTCCGCCGAGGTCCGGACTGCATGCCTCACCTGGTTCCTCCGCCTGCTGGCCAGGCTCCTCGGTGCCTGCCTGCTCACCCACCTGGGTCTTGTGGTGGGGTGTTCTGTGCCCTGTGGGCGAAAAGGGGGGTTGTTGGTGTAGGGTTGCATGGTTGGGTGACTGCGGCCCGGGCACCATTCCCACCTTGCCTTTGCGGGGCTGGGGCTGGCCCATCCATCCCCCCTCAGCCCCTGCCCCCTGTGGGCCCAGTCCCTCTCCCCTCCGGGTTGTCCGCTTACCCTCAATGTCAGTCTCGGATCCTTCCGAGGCCAGCCCCTCGATGTGGGAGTGCTCCCCCATGGACCACTGGCTGAGGGTGTTGAGGGTGCCGGCCTCAGACTCTGCTTGTCCGACCTGGGGGTGGGTGCTCTCCGGGCTGCTTTCTGGGGGGGGGGCTGCAGGTGCCAGAGGTCCCAGGGCATTCCTCCTGTGGGTCTGGGGCCCTGGAGCTTGTGTCTACCAGGGGGGCAGCAAGGGGCGGGGGTACCTCGGCCCTTTCCCTGCCCTGGACCACTGCGCTCCCCACAAGCCGTGGGGTGACTATCGACCCCTTCATGTGGAGTATTCGGTCCAGGGCATCATAGAAGGGGGCGGTCCGGGCTCCGTGTCCGGACCGCCTATTTTTGTCCCGGATGGCCTTGTACCCCCTCTTCAGCTCCTTGGCCTTGGAGCAGCACTGTGTCATGGTGCAATGGTGCCCCACCACCTCCATGTCCCCCACTATGTCCTGGTAGACATGCTCGTTGCACTGGTTGAGCACGATCTCCAGCTGGTACTCCAGGGTCCCCCAGATCCGTATGAAGTCCCAGGTCTCCTGCAGCCCCCACTGGCCCCCTTTGTGGTAGGACTTCCTCCCTCATCTCCCCTTTGAGTCCTCCTCCTCCACCGCCTCTTCCACCACCTCCTCCTCCGCCCGGGCTGAGCCGGTGTCCTCCGGGGGCTCGTCCACCCGGGTCCTTTTCCATGTCTGCGGGACGCAGGGGGGGTATGGTTGGGAGCGGTTCTGGCCCCTCTTGCGGGGCACCCCATTTCCCCTCCTCCCTGCCAGGAGCCCAGGCTGTCCCCCTGCCCCCCCTTGGTGCCCCTGGGCCCCCTGTTCCCCTCCCCTTGTTTCCCCTTACTCGTTTCCAGGGTGCCTCCTCCCCAGTCTGGCTGCTGTCCCTGGGGCCACCCTGTCCTGGCTGCAGCGGGTGTTGTCCCTCTGCCTCCTCCATCCTCAGCATGACCCCCGCCTCCCCCTCCCCTGCCTGCGGTCCCTCCACTGCTGCCACTGCCTCCTCCTCCTCCACCCTCGCTTTCTCTCCCACTGCTCTCTTCTGCCTCCCTCCTCACTCCATCCCGCCACACTTCCCTGCTGCAGGTTTCCCTTTAAATCTCCCTCTGGTGGCTGCGTTGTTGCTGGTTGCCTGGCAGCGACGCTGTGTGCTTTGTCCCTGGCTGGGAAACGTTTCCAGCCGGTGATTGCCATCCAGATGTTACTTTTTGTTGTTTTCCGGTGGGAATCTCTTTGACAACGCTTTCAGAGATTATCCAGCGGGGAGTCCCGGAAGCGTGGTTGAAATTGACCCCATGTGGGTACTGACCATGGTGAACATCTGGAGACCGCCGAACAGACGTTCAGGGTGCTTTGGCCCTGCCGCGGGATTGAGCGTGGTTCACTGTGGTTGAGCGTGATCTCGTAACGTCTGAAAATACCCAAAGACATCAGACAATAGGAAACTAACAGTAGGACATTGAGGGCACAACAGGGAGACCAACTAACATAAAGACAAGACAGCATGTGAGAGAGAAACAAACAACCTCCACCCTGGTGTGGGTAAACAAGGGCGGAGGGAACTAGGCAGAATCACACACTCAGAACACAAAGGGGGGAGTCAGTACACAGAAACTTACCACCACCAGACATTACTCACAACAAATACAAAGGGTAACAAGGTGCATCTAGAAGAGAAAGAACAAGGTGAGTGGGCCATGCACAAGTCCAAGAGGAAGTGACTTGAAGCTCCACACTTACCACCACTCTCAGCAGTCCTAAATACTCCACAGAGCCAATCAGATCGTGGCAGGTGTGGCCACGCCCACCATCAGGTGTGCGTGGTGAGCAAGGCAGGAGAGGGAGGATGCCACGAACAGGGAGAGAGCCGCCCCCTGCAGCATATCACCAATAGCCCAAGCTGCAGCGAGTACTTCCTAGAAACCCCATGACCAGGGGTTCAAGGCCTGGCCGTGACACAAGGCAGGGCTGGGAGTAGGCAGACATAGGGGTATACCCCCATAGCAGTTCTAGGGGTGGGTAGCCCCACGTCCATCTGAAAACATCTAACATCTCATGGTGGTATCTCTGTAGGGTAGGGACCTGTTTCTAATTATTATTATACAGCACCAGCTACATTGCTGGTGTAATAATAATAATTATTATTATTATTATTATTATTATTATTTTCAACACTTGTATACCACCCCCTCCTGCCCAATGGCAGTCCAGGGAGGTGAACAACACATAATAAAAACATAATCCACAAATAAAATACAATATAATATAAAATCTCAGTTAAAACCATAAGATACTAGAGGCCCAAGACAATAAATAACCACTTACCCGAAAAAGAAAAAAAACCCACCCACTACCCTTCACCATCACCAAATGCTATTGCCTGGCTAAACAGCCAGGTTTTACATTGTCTACGGAAGGAGGGAAGATCTGGAGAGGGGCAAATCTCTGCCAGGAGGGAATTCCATAACTGTGGCATGGCCACTGAGAACGCCCTCTTGAATGTCACCCCCTGGAAAACCTGGGGGACCTCCAAGAGGGCACCTCCGGCTGACCTCAGTGGCCGATTCAAGTCACGAAGGATGAGACGGTCCCTCAGGTAAGTGGGGCACAGACCGTATAGGGCCTTAATAACCAACATCTTGAATTAATTCATGTTAATGAACTAATATGCTAATTAATTAATATATTGCCACTTACCACAGCTATGCTGCCTTAAAGGGTTTTTCCATTATGATTTTAGTTAAAAAAACAAAAACAAAACCCCTCTTTTCCACACTTTCATGGTAAAGTTCTCAAAACCAACAGAAAGAAGTACTTATTTGCACAATGCACAACTGATGTACAGAAATCATTGCCATAGGAGATTATGAAGGCCAGTAGTAGGACAGGATTTTTTTTAAAAAAGGACTATCAAATTTATGGAGAATAAGTACAACAGTTGCTTTAGGCAAGGTGGTCGCCCTCATGTTTAGGGTTTCACTTAGCCTCTGACTGCCAGAAACTGGGAGTGTATGACAGGGATCACCCCACAATGACAGGAATGAACAGGATTTCTCCACAATGAAGAAAGACAATTAAGCCCTGCTTCTTGTCCACTTCCTCTAAGCATACAGCATGGGCTATTGTCAGAGACAGGATACTGGGCTACAGGGATCATTAGTCAGAATGGCAGCTCTTAGGTTCGTAGACAAACTCATGGTTAAGTTCACAGGCAATGTACAGCAAATGGCAGTGAATGTTGCACATCTGCAAGGGCTGGGTTATTATTTTAGAGACATATGCTTTACTGATAGGATGTAGCCACTGGCGTCAACTTGTTGCAGCTAGAGATTTTCCAGAAACAGAACAGAAGCCTTTGGCAATCCTGAGATCAATAGAGGCACATGTCAAATTGCTACCATCAATCCAGGATATAGCAAAGTGGTAACATTAAGTCACTTCTTCTGCAGTTCTGCACAGAGCAGAACTGGAATTCAATCACTGATATTCTTCCTTTATATGAAGTCAGACCATTTCCTTCCAGCTAATTTGGACAAAACTTACTGCACCTGTGCAACACAAAGAGAACAAGATGTGAGATTTCACAAATGCAGAACTTTCCATGGCTCTTCTGGATGTTGCTGCCCATAGTGATCTGAACCTGTCCCCTATGATGGGGTGTTTATAACAGCAGGGCCAAAAGTGGAAGTTCTGACTGTTACAGAATCTAGTAAGTAAGTGCATACCAGCAGCTGTACTTTCTGCTAGCTTTTCATGTGCTGAGCTCTGTCTGCTGTACATGTTTAACTCCTGCTTTGCAGATGTGATATCACAACTGGATTTTGAGCAAGGAAAGTATGTATTTATTAGTTTGCATTTGTAAATAAATAGTACTCATCCAGTGCAGGTCAGCATTCCCAGAGCTGGCCCTGGCAGGTTTGCCACTTTGCACAAAATAATTTTGCTCCTACCCCCACCCACGATGCCCAGTCTGGGAAGTAAGAGCCTCCATAAGCTGCAGGCCCAGCAGGGACTCCTGTCCTCCACCATCTATCAGCTGCCAGCAGGGAGCAGGAAACACAGGGAATCTGGGAATGGTACCAAGGAGCCCATGTGACTCAGAGCATCATAGGCCCTTTTTACATGGGCAGCACCTCTGCATGAACATATGGATGTTCATGCGTGGGTGCCACCCATGTAAATTCCGGTGTGTGTGTGTGTGTACGTGCATGTGCATGCACTCCCACACGCACACTCACACCTCCACCCATCTCCCACGCACGGAGCAACCGACGACAACAGCGGTTGCTCTGTGCATGTAGATGGGTGGAGGTGACTGTAGATGGGTGTGCGCCCATCTACACCCTCCCCCACACACCATACTGGACCACTGTTCACATCAACACCCCCCACGCTGCGGCCCATATAAAAAGGGCCATAGAATCATCAAGCTGAAAGGGACCCCAAAGGCTATAGAGTCCAGCTCACTGCTTGATGTCATTCTACCATAAACAAGCCATCCCAGACATCTCAAGATGCTGGAGATCTCTGGTGCTCTGAAAAGCTCTAAGATCCTGCAGTGTTATCTCCAGAAGGTTGCCACCCTGAACAAAGGTGCTTGCTCCAGCTGGGAAATGGGTCACGGAATTATATATTAGCTGAAAATTACAAGGTGAATATCAGTGGTATCATGCAGTGGCGGTTCCAGCTAGAGGGAACCTGGGGCATTGCCCTACTAGCCGCTCCGCACGCCTTTGAACAGTTTACCTTTTAATCCAGGGTTGCCCGCCGCTGCCGGAAGCACTGCGGACTTGCGATGTAGTTTAGAGCCCCAGCACGGCTGTCTCAGCCGCGCCGGGGCTCCAAACTTCCGGGTTTGATAATTGCGCATGCACAGCTGCATTGATTGGCTATGCACATGCGCATTTACCTCTTCAAGTTTGCTGAGCGTTCCAGGTCGGTTGGGGGGGGGGGACTGGGAGGCAGGGATACACTGACCACCAATGGAAAAAAAAAATCACTAGAGAGCCCACAGCCAACTGAGCCCTGCAAGGGGCAAAATTTAACACAACGTGGGCTGGGCGGCTAGCGGTGCCATCCAGTGCGTGTACTGAGAAGGCATGCCAGCTGCTGGGGGCAGTCTTTCATGGGAGCTAAAGGAGGAAAAATCTTCATGCCATGTTGTAATTGGGGCTGTAGCCCTTGGCACCCGGGTGTGCGTGTGCGGACTGCCTCTGACTCAGGGGAGGGGCCGGGGAGCATATTAGCATAGCAGTCATGATGTGCATGCAGTGTGTTGTGTGACGTGCTGGAGTGACGTGCTGGAGTGGATGTGATTGACTGGTTGGGGGGGGAGTCTGGAGAGAGTGCTTGTGTGACTGTTGATTTTTGAGTGAGCTCTGCACGGGCTTTTCCTCTCACGTGGTGATGAGAGGGTGGGGGTTGCCTGCTACAGAGAGTGAGACTGAGTGAGAGAGCATATATAAGGTGATTGCAGGCGCCATTTTATCTCACTCTTTCTGAGAGTGTGACTGTGATCATCAGTTGCTCTTCTGAGTGGAGTTTTTGCAGTTGGCCAGCCCGGCATTGGATCTTTTTCACACACCGCTGTTAGTTAGATTAGATTATTAGTATTTTGTGTTTTTAATAATAATGATCATCTCAAGGAAGGAAGCTAGTTAGTGTAGTGGGCCACGCCACCCACTTGGCAGTGCCAAGTGGGTTCATCATCATTGACACCCAGGCCAGCATCATCTTGCCCTCGCTTGAGTGGGGAAGAAGACGCTGCTCAGCCTGCCCTGTGGACTCAGTCCTGCTGCTGGTAAGTACATTGGGGAGTTGGGGATGCATCTCGGGCTTGGGCTTTGCTTTTTTAGGGAGGGAACTGCGGGCAGGGGGAGGAGGGACTTGTCTTGGGTGGAGGGAGGGGGTATGTTATAATAGTGATTTGTTTTAATTGTGAATTTTGATTTTAATTTTGATTTTATTAAGAATTGTATTTACTTATGAATTATATGGTGCACTGGGAGTGGGGGGAATTTGAGTATGGATGGGATTGGGCAATGGCGTTTGTGTAGGATTGCCAACTTGCCAGATGCAAAATCGAAGATGGCATTTATGAGATATTCAGGTAGCAGGGCTTCATTTGAACCAATGCAGCCCTGCAACCTGCATATCTCATAAGTGCCCTCTTGGATTCCGCGTCTATGGCAACCTGAAGTGAGAGGAGCAGGTGGGTGCACTGAGAGACATGGAGCGGGGGGGCATGTGGAGTCTTGCTGGTGCTGGGGGTGGAGTGGAGGGTCCTGTGTGAGCTTGGACAACAGACATTTTGTTGGTGCTGATGGTGGTCTGCTGGAGGGCCTGGGGCCTGGTTTGGTGGCATGGAGCCCTAAAGGGTGCCAACCAACTGCTAAAAACAGGCCTGCTCTGCGCATGGGCAGGCATTTGTTGCTGTGGTTGCTAGGAATGGTGGTCTGCAGGGGCCTAGGTTTCTTGAAATGGTGTCCTGAAAGGATCCAACCTGTTAAAAGCAGGCCTGCTTTGTGTGTGCATGGGCTTTGCTGCCAGTGGAGCCCCTGCCCATGGGAGCCAAACTGAGAGATTGTGCTTGGCAGGGAAACCTGGAGCTCAGAATGCTGGTTTGCTGCAGGGTCAAGGGGGCTTTGCTGGCAGTGGATTCCCTGGCCCATGGGGGCCAAACTAAGAGATTGTGCTTGGCAAGGAGATTGTGCTTGGCAGGGAAACTTGGAGCTCATGGTTGCTGGTTTGCTGCAGGGCCAAGGGGGCTTTGCTGGCAGTGGATTCCCTGGCCCATGGCAGGCCAAACTGAGAGATTGTGCTTGATAAGGCGTTTGGTAGCTTGGAGCTCAAGATGCTGGTTTGCTGCAGGGCGGGGGCCTGCTGTGACACTGTGCCTTAGTACAGTACTGCACAAAGCACCCCCACCCAATACAATCACAGACAGAAGACATCCAGCACTTCATTGAACCTTATAGCAGCAAGCAGTGCCCTTTTCCAAAAAATCAGACTTAGGAAACGAAGAGAGGCAAGAGTCCCAGTCTGTTTGCCTCAAATCACCGTCCCCCCTGTGATTTGTCATCTCAGGTGTGTTCAAAAAGCTGGAAATGTGACAAATTTGGGGTTCTGAGATCCAGAGATGCAACTGTTAGTCCTGTGATCTCAGGTGTGTGACTAGAATGCTGGTCTGTAGCAGTCTGGTTTCGTACTGTAACACCTGCAATTCTGTACCATTTCTCTGCAGTACCTTGGAGTTAGAGGACAGACCTTGGAGTTAGAGGACAGTGTCTGTGTACTGATACTCTTGCAGATTGCAGTTTCATTTTGTTTGTATCCTGATCCAAATTATGGCAGAAGTGATCTGGATCATTGGCGATTCCTACATTCACTGTTTGCAGCAGTTTGTCCATGAAGAGGGGCTTACCTTTTCCTCAGGCAGCCAGAATTATGACATCTGGTGGTTCAGAAGAGGAGGCATGAGATGGCACGAGATCATTCCAATGTTGGATCGGATTCAGAGGAGACGTAATGTTCCACCTCCAATGGGAATCATGATCCACTGTGGCGGAAATGATGTGGGCAACCTCACGTAGAGTTGGCGATTGCCATGAGACGTGATCTGCGCCGTATCATCCACTCCTTTCCAAGGAGCAACATCTTGGTGTCAGATTTAATTGAAAGATCAGTCAATAGGAATTCAAGGCCAAGCCCGACTGATTCTGCTGCACTTCATCGGTTGAGGAAATCGATGAGAAATGTGAACAGACTAGTGGATGGTTTTCTGCATCATAAAAGGAGGGCTACAACAATCTGGCATAGGTTCTCGAGACATCAGCTATCCCTGTACGATGTAGATGGAGTTCATCTATCAAAAGCGGGACAGTTACGTTTCCTTGAAGCACTCAGAGAAAGCCTTAGTCAACACATTTGAAGACTTTAGCACTGTACACATACTATGTAAGTTAATGGAGGCTCGAATTGATTATCTCTGGTGGTTTCCTCTTGTCCCCCAAAAGACCCAGTGTAGGGTAAATATTTTTTTTAAAAAGCTTTTGAAATAAAGGAGTCCATAAATTGGTTTTCTTTTTACTGCCTTGGTTACCTTTTGCATGGGACAGTGGATTACATAGAAAGGATCGGTTTGCATATGTTAAATTAACTATTTTTTTTCTTTACACATTAAGACATCTCTTTAAGATGAGGGACAAAAGGCAAGGTTGGGGAGGAATGTCCATATCTTTGAGAGAGTGCTGGTAGTGCCAAATCCCCATATATTTTTTTTCAGAGCCTACACTTCAACAATGAATACCGTGGATGCCCTTCTCGTGAAGCCATTCACCACGCTGACCTATGAAGAGAAACTGCAGATCAAAGACATGGGACCTCATCTTCCAGAACTGCAAATCGAACAAGCAGTACAGGACAGAGGGAAAGACTTTACACGCAGGTTCCACACGTCCTGGTACGAGAAGTTCTGGTGGCTATGTGGCAGTGTTAACAAGAAGTCGTTGTTCTGTTTTCCTTGCCTGCTGTTTGGTGGTGACACAGCATGGACAAAGACGGGTGTCAAGGACATTAAGCACCTGTCTGAGAAGGCAAAGAAGCATGACTCTTATAAAAAAGCCACCTTGACAACTGCCTCAACCTGTCACAGTTGGGAAAAATCAAACATCGCCGAGAGACTCAATGAAGGCTACTGTGTGTCTGTAAGGAAACACAATGAGGACATGGATCGAAATAGATATATCCTGTTCAGAATAATAGACTGCATAAAGTTCTGTGGTGCCTTTGAATTGGCGCTGCGTGGACATGATGAAAGTGAGGGATCTGTGAACCCAGGGGTTTTTCGAGGTGCAATAGATTTACTTGCCACAGCTGACAGTACGCTACAGCAACATTTGAAGACTGCAACTGTCTTCAAGGGGACTTCAAAAACAGTGCAGAACGAACTCCTGGACTGCATGCTGCAAATTGCTCGTGACCACATCATTTCTGAAATTAAAAATGCTGATTTTGTGGCTATCGAAGCTGATGACACCACAGATGTCTCAACCGTCTGCCAGTCTGTCATGATTTTCCGCTACATCGATGGCAGGGGTTTAACCGTGGAACGTTTTTTCAGCTTCACACACTTGACAGACTCCCGTGCAGAAACAATTACTGAGTCCTTGCTTGAAAACCTCAGTACTGCTCTCCCAAGGGACTCTGACAAACAGAAA
>QEPC01012801.1:3106357-3133972 GCA_003113815.1 Sphenodon punctatus
TGGACATGATGAAAGTGAGGGATCTGTGAACCCAGGGGTTTTTCGAGGTGCAATAGATTTACTTGCCACAGCTGACAGTACGCTACAGCAACATTTGAAGACTGCAACTGTCTTCAAGGGGACTTCAAAAACAGTGCAGAACGAACTCCTGGACTGCATGCTGCAAATTGCTCGTGACCACATCATTTCTGAAATTAAAAATGCTGATTTTGTGGCTATCGAAGCTGATGACACCACAGATGTCTCAACCGTCTGCCAGTCTGTCATGATTTTCCGCTACATCGATGGCAGGGGTTTAACCGTGGAACGTTTTTTCAGCTTCACACACTTGACAGACTCCCGTGCAGAAACAATTACTGAGTCCTTGCTTGAAAACCTCAGTACTGCTCTCCCAAGGGACTCTGACAAACAGAAATGCATTGCTCAGAGCTACGATGGAGTGAGCGTGATGCATGGAGAGCATGGTGGAGTCCAGAGGAAGATAAGAGATGTATACCCGAATGCACACTTTGTTCACTGTTTTGCCCATCAGCTGAACCTTATTGTACAGCAAGCCGTATCCCAAATAAGACAAGTAAGGATTTTCTTTCAAAGTCTGTCTGGTATCCCCCTGCTTTCTTCAGTTCGTCTCCAAAAAGGACTGAAGTTCTGGATGCGGTGGTGAAGAGAAGGCTCCCCAAAGTAGCTAAAACATGCTGGAACTTCAGTGTGCAGACAGTCGAGGTCATCTATGAACACAGAGAGGACCTGGTCGAATGCTTTGAACAAATATGACTAGATAGTCATGATGCCAAGACTGGTATTGAGGCCAGGTCATACATGACCATGTTGGAATCTGACGGAGAGTTCCTCTACTTCTTGTCCTTGTTCCACAAATCATGCCGCACATGAGCATACTTTACAAGGAGCTCAAAAAAAAACCCCATAGACTCTGTAGGTATTCAAAGATATACTACTGACTTCGTAAGAGCCATCAATAAAGTGAGGGACTCCATTGGAACTCTGCGCTCAGAGCTGCCGGAGAACACTCAGATGCGCAGAAGTGCGCCTAGCATGGACACGCTAAAGCAGATCACTGTGGAAGTGTGTGATATTATAATCTCTCATGCACGTGACAGATTTCAATTCATGAAACATCTAGAGAGCGCAACTTTGGTGCAGGGGACTTTGTTCCAAAGGCACAGTGAACGTTTTCCAATCCAAGCATTTAATGCGGCAACACAAGCCTACCCAATGCTGGAGTGAGACCGACTGAGTAGTGAGCTTGGCACTCTGTATGACAGGTCAGAATTCCATTCTGCCAAAGATGCCTCTGCGCTACTTGCTGTGTTGACCGAGGACAACTTGGACAAATGTTTCTCGGAGGTGGTAAAACTGCTGAAGATTGTCATGACAACGCCTCTCACAACTGATGAAGCAGAACGAAGCTTCTCAGCTCTAAAAAGAATTAAAACCTTTCTGAGAAGTACCATGACAGAGGACCGTCTGAATGCTCTCACAATGCTGTCTGTTGAGCAAGCCATGGTCAGGGACATTCCAGACTTCAACAACAAAACAATAGATCTGTTTGCACAACGCAAGGAACGGCGAGCAAATTTCCAGTACTAGCGCTGAACAGTAGGGATGGGCGAACAGATCACGGTTCGGGTTCGTCCGTTCGGTTGCGTTCGTTTTGTCCGTTCGGTTCAGCTGCGTTCAGTTCGTCCGTTCGGTTCGGCAGTTCGGTTAGTTCACCGGGTTCGGGTTCGCCCATTCGGTTCGGCCATTCTGTTCGGCCGTTCGCCGTTCTGTTCAGCCATTCTGTTCGGCTGCATTCGGGAAATGTTATGGGTGTTTTTTTTGTTTTTTATATGTTTTTTTGTTTTTTATTGGGTTTTATATGGTTTTCTTTTGTTTTTTATTTGGCTTTTTTGTTTTTATATGGGGTTTTCGTTTGGTTTTTTATCTAATATTATATATATTTATCTACACTAGATCTAACTGCTATTAACTATTCTAAATGCTATGAACTAAATGGATTATCTAATAACACAGGCCTATTCCTACAAACACTAAAACTAAATCACTAACGCTATCTCTATCACTAAGCTAGCTCCTACAACTACTATCCCTAACCTATCTATCTATCTATCTATCTCTAAATGGGATGAAGGGGAGGAAATCACAAACACAAGGTTTCAGTTTAAGGTTTAAGTTTCATTTCATTACAAAAGTGAAATGAAACNTACAAAACTGAAATGAAACTTAAAGCAATCTAATAATCCTACTCAATGCCTGCTGTTCAGGAACAGTGACTAGCTCAGAAGGTGTTGGGAAGGGGGGAGGCAGATAGTTTCATTTCTTGCAAGCCTCTCCACCCCTGGTGCCTGGAAGTCTGCTCCTCAGTGACTAGTACAACCCCTCCCTATCACCTTACAGTGAACCTTTTTTTGCCACCCGAACTCACCCGAATGTGATCCGAACTGACCGAACTGTTCGGCCATTTCGCCGTTCAGTGTTCGGTATGTTCGGGTTCACATTCGGTCGTCCGAACAGGCCGAGTTCGGGCCGAACTCCGAACTTCCGAACCGTGTTCACCCATCCCTACTGAACAGACCTGAAGATGATCTATTCTGGGCAGTGACCTGCACAATGAGAACACCTGTGCTGCGTCCATCATGCTTCAGCCTGCATGATCTTTGTCCTGATTAGGGACACCCATGCCAACGTGGACGCTGCACCCAAGTAAAGAGGTGATGATCTGGATTCTCCATTGCATGAAGACAAGAAGGAGGGGAGACGTGCACAATGAGAACACCTGTGTTGAATCCATCACGCTCCAGCCTGCATGATCTTTGTTCTGATTAGGGAAACCCATGGCAATGTGGATGCTGCACCCAAGTAAAGAGGTGATGATCTGGACTCTCCATTGCATGAAGAGTAGAAGGAGGGGAGACCAGCACAATGAGAACACCTGTGTTGCATCCATCATGCTCCAGCATGTATGGTCTTTGTCCTGATTAGGGAGACCCATGCCAACATGGACGCTGCACCCAAGTAATACTTCCCAGCCTTCATCAAGGACAGAGCACAGAGAGGAAGACCAATTGTGCTGCAGAACCACCACCATGAATAAACCCAACACCCAAAGGGCACCACGTGACGGTGACGGCACACAAGGCGGAGGAAGGCATTTCGGGCAGCTGCCTGTGTGAGGATGAGAGCCAGCAGAGGGCATCCCACAGTAAAAATAGTTATGCTTCCTTCTTAAGTTAAAAAGTTTAGTTAAAAAGTAGAGTTAAACTTTAAACAGTTTAAACAGTTAAACAGTTTAAAGTTTAACACTAGTTAGAGTTCCTTAGAATTGTTGGTCCTAATGTAGTTTGGAAGTAGTTTAGAAATGTGTTAGAATTTAGAAAACATTTGGTCATAATTTAGTTCATAAGTAGTAGTACTTTAGAAGTATGCACTAGCACTTTGTTGCTCTCTATGTGTCCCCACCCTGGCCATGGGCATGCCCCCAGGGAGAGGTGCAGTGGGCATTCATTGGGATTGGGTGGAACCTCTCCTTGGGGGCGGGGCATGCCCACGGTCGGGGCAGGGACACCGAGCCACAATGTCCATAGGGAAAAAGGGGCAAACAGATAAACACTTGTCAGGGTTCTTTAAACTTGCTAGTACTATTGCAGTTTAGAAGTAGCTAGTTATTAGAATAGAATATAATTTATTATAGCGTAGCCATAGGCCATTGCTTAACAGACAACATCACATAAATACAATACATATACACAGCTTCATAACACCCTTGAAGAACTCCCATCTCAGCCCTAATAATTATCTAAAAATATATTTAAGGTACACCCTAAGGACAACATGAGCTTTTATCTGAAATTGCCACGCACAGTCAGCTAGGATTTCCCATAGACCCGCTAACAGTAGACCTACATACATGGTCGGCAGCCATGAGCTCCTCGAAAATCGAGGCCCCTCTAGGAGGTAAGCCCAACTTATTTTTGACTGCACCGTGTTTATCCAGGCCAGGACTCAAAACAATAGGGCACTGAGGCTGGAACACCTGCATTACAGGTAAAGAAACATTAGGGGATGCGTAGGCTTTAAAAACCTGTCCTAAAGATAAACTAGCAGCTTGGATACTTGACGGGCTCTGCACAACTGGTGCCACAGGAAGAGACAGCCCGGGGCTGACCGGGACAGGGACCCTGGGGGTGGAATGATCCAGCTTAGGTAAAGCCAAAACCATGGTAACAGTGAGCCCACAAGCCAAAGCTAAGATAGAAGAAACAAAAGGGGCTTCAGTTTGAGCTGACTTCTTAAGCCCACAGACATTAGGGGTGTCCCGTGTGATGCCTGACTTCCTCCTAGATGGGTGGGGCAGATTAGGATTTCCCACCCAAGGAACTGAGGTTGTGGACAAGACTTTTCATTTTTTCATTTCATTTTCATTTCATTTTTAATTTCTATCCCACACTCTCTTGCAAAGCGACTCGAGGCGGCGAACAAAAATGAAGTACATAACAACAATATAACTTCAACATAATACAACAACAATATAAATGCAATATAACAATTTCATATAAACATGGCAGAACCTTACAATCAAGGTCTTATGCCAACCCTCCCTCCAACTCCTGGTAATCCACCAACACTTCTCCACCCCACCCCACCCTCTCCTGCTGCCACCAGGAGGGAAAAAGGGGGCCCTTCCCCCCATCCCATCTGCTCTCACCAGGAAGGGAAGGTACAACCAACCCCATACCAGAATTACCAGAATTTCAATACATAATATAATAGTTCAGCAATAATACATTTCACAGCCAAGACAATAAATGGGTCAACCCAAATAAGTAGGTCAAACACAATCCTCCTCATCTACTCCCCTCCCCACCATCCCTTATGCTCTCACCAGGAAGGGGGGAACAACCAACCCATAACAAAAATTCCAAATTGCACTACAAAGTATAATAATTCAACAATAATACATTTCACAGCCAAAACAATAAATAGGTCAAACCCAATAAGTAGGTCAAACACAATCCTCCCCACCTCCTCCTTCAACATCAACAATGTACCAGCTCTTCTCATCCTCCCCTCCCCTCTCTCCTTCCCTTCACCCAGAACTCAACCCTCTCCTTCTCCCCACTCACAACAGGGGAGAGAACCCTCATCCCCCACCTAATCAACTCCCCTTGCCACCACACAGTAACAATATCAACCTTCTGTAATGGCCTCGACCAATGTACCACGCCGAAGGGCCGCACCAAAGGGCACGCCCCTTTGGCCATGCCCCTTCAGGCTGTCGGCTGTCCCCAGCTCTTGTAGAGGCAGCCCGGGGGCGGGTCCTCCCTCCCACCCCCTCATTGAGTGGGAGGGCGGCACCTCCTTAGCCCCACAGCTGATGGTACTCCTCCTTCCCCGCTCCTGCTGATTGACAGCTCGCCCAGCAAGGGCTAGCCCCCCTCTCACCCCAACATCCTTGTGGGGTGAGGGAAGGCGGGGGAGGGGAGTATGGTGACGCCAGCTTTCAGGGGGTATCCCCACCACCACCAGAGGGGAGCACCCTCCAAACGCCCTCACACAGCCTTTCCAAAGGAGGGAGCATTCCATGGTCCATCCCCTGGGCAAACCCCCTACCCAGCAGCGCTTGCCTCATTGTAGTGTCTTTGCAGGCAGTGGCAGCTGCATAGTCCTCCTGCAGGATATCGCTCTCCATTGCCCGGGATGGGATACACGCTGTTCCGGCCGATGGGATCTCCCGGCTGTCCCCAGCTCTTGTAGAGGCAGCCCGAGGGCGGGTCTTCCCTGACCCCACCCCCTCATTGAGTGGGAGGGTGACACCTCCTTAGCCCCACAGCTTGGGGCATCAATGGGGTAATTCCCTTCTTAGTATAAAGTTTGGCTACATAAACCCCCCACGGACTGAAATGATGGACATTGGACAAAAGCCATTCTACTATGGCAGGTGAGCGGAAATAAATGACTAGTCATGAAGCACTACCCCTAACTGGCAAATGAAAAAAATGAACTATATAGGACGGCACAAAGGAACAACCCAAAATAACAGAAACATGGTGCGCAATCCAAAACTTTGAGTCCCAGAGGGGGAGAACTCCAGCTGGCAGCGGATAAACTGTGAAAGTCGAAGCATCAGTAACAGGGATAGTTACCCAGGCCTCCTTAACCATTGAAGGTAAAACCCTAGGGCAGGCTGAGCCATACGAAAGGGTTGTTTGGGCTGTCCGGTCCACTCTCTGATGTTCCGCCACAATCTTATTACTTCTTAGTTCGTTGACACAATCCCAAGTCCCACTCATCTGCTGCTGGAGGACCTGGAGTTTAGAGTCAGTCCCCTCAATCCGTGCCATGAGCGTCCTTACAGCTTCTGCCTGAAAGAGACAGCCACAAGCCTGGGCCCGGATCTCCTGGGTCTCAGGAGTACTAGTTCTCAAATTCAAAGTAGAGCCCATGAGCATGGTAAGGGCTCCCTCCCTCCCTGTGATCCCACAAGAGGGAGGCTCCATCTCCTCTAACCATTGGGGATAACAGGAGACATAATCCTCTTGGGGTCCCGAGGCACTAACTCTGGTGGTAGTTAACACACCAGAGGACACCTCAGAAAGTCCCACCTTTCCTAAATTAACCTGCCTAGGTTGGTTCATTGCTCCCCAAAACTTCCTACCCTGTGCTAAAGGGGAGGGCAAGGTCTCAGCGGGAGCACATGACAACTCTAAGGCCAGATCCCCCTGCATGGCTGGCTGCGAACTCGACCAAGGATTAACCCCTTCCACTATCGGGGAAGCTGAAAACTGGGACTCAATCTTTTCTGTTGAGTCTTGGGGGGCACAAATTCTATTCTCCATGAGAGAAGCCCAGGAACCCGGAGCAACCCCGGAGCACCCCTGGGATTTGGCAGCCATGGCCAGCCATCTCTCTCTCTGTTGTTTAAAAGCCTGGGCACACCTCAGCAATGAAGGATCTGATACAACCGGCCTAAATTGAGTCAACGACCCAGGACCGTCTCCAGGAATCCCTACCTCCAAATTCCCAGTGCCCTGCAACAAGGGGGGAGATGGAATGCCCGGGCCAGTGGCCAAAGGAGACCGTCCTATAACAGGATCGGCCGTAGAAAGACACAGGGGTTCCTGTGGCAGTCCATGTTGCTTGGACCCGGGGGAGAGTGTAGTCGCAGCAAAACATTCCGATAGCTGTTGCTGCCTAGCCTTTGTCCTAGTTGTGACCCCCAGTTTCTTACCCTTCCTCGTCATTGTGTTCCTAAAAAATAATCACTAAAATGGGAAAATAACTAAAATTAATATACAAAAATAAATGTATAAGAAGGGGCTCTTCAATCCCACTCCTATACCAAAACACAACCACCCTCCAAGGATCCGACAACACATCCGGTGCCCTCGCCCGGCCAGCGCCTAAGGCCGTGCGCACAAGGGCGCACCCTTTCACGCACTGCCCTTAGGCGCGCTGCCCTGGCGCCTCCAGGCAGCGCGCTGGTCTTAGATCTTCCAGCGGCATAGCTCCTCCCTGCTCCCAGCTGTTCCCAATCTCCGCACGGGTGGGCTGGTGGCGAGAGATGATGCTGACGGGGTTCCTCCGTGGTCAAGCTTGGGGTCCCGGTGTCTCCCTCCCCCCCGACAAATAGTGTCCAAGGGCAGCGGATCTAGGCAGAAGGGCAGGAGGGGCTCGACTCAGCCGGGCGGTGCGCTGGTATTAGATCTCCCGATGGCGTAGCTCCTCTCTGCTCCCAGCTGTTCCCGATCTCTGCACAGGTGGGCTGGTGGTGAGAAGTGATGCTGATGGGGTTCCTCCGGGGTCAAGCTCGGAGTCCCGGTGTCTCCCTCCACCCTGAAAAATCGTGTCCAAGGGCAGCAGATCTAGGCAGAAGGGCAGGAGGGGCTCGACTCAGCCGGGCGGTGCGCTGGTCTTAGATCTCCCGGTGGCGTAGCTCCTCCCTGCTCCCAGCTGTTCCCGATCTCCTCACAGGTGGGCTGGTGGCAAGAGTTGATGCTGGTGGGGTTCCTCCGGGGTCAAGCTCGGGGTCCCGGTGTCTCCCTCCCTCCCGACAAATGGTGTCTAAGGGCAGCAGATCTAGGCAGAAGGGCAGGAGGGGCTCGACTCAGCCTGGTGGTTCGCTGGTCTTAGATCTCCCGGTGGCGTAGCTCCTCCCTGCTCCCAGCTGTTCCCTATCTCCTCACAGGTGGGCTGGTGGTGAGAGGTGATGCTGGTGGGGTTCCTCCGGGGTTGAGCTCGGGGTCCCAGTGTCTCCCTCCCTCCCGACAAATGGTGTCCAAGGGCAGCGGATCTAGGCAGAAGGGTAGGTGGCTTTGGGCCTGCCCCTGCCCCCAAGGAGAGGTGCAGTGAGCATTCATTGGGATTAGGTGGAACCTCTCTTTGGGGGCAGGGGCATGCCCACGGCCGGGGCAGGGACACCGAGCCACAAAGACTATAGGGAAAAAGGGACAAACAGATAAACACTTGTCAGGGTTCTTTAAACTTGCTAGTGCTAATGCAGTTTAGAAGTAGCTAGTTATTAAGACTAGGTGGTTTGGGGCCTGCCCCTGCCCCAAGGAGAGGTGCAGTGGGCATTCATTGGGAGGGTGGAACCTCTCCTTGGGGGTGGGGGCATGCCCCCAGCTTGGGGACACCAGAAAGTCTTAGGGCACCCCCAACAAATCATGTTGACTGCAGAACAACTGCTATAGGGGCCTGTACACCAACTGGGCCCACCATCACTGTGCCTCCAGATGCAGTTTGACTTTAGGAGTTTCAGGGCTTCTGTAGGTCCAATGAAGCCTGAAGTCACACTGTGTCTAGAAGCCTCAACAAGACCAGCTGTGGGACCTGAACAGTGAATGGACTGGGAGCCTACCCTAGAAAACTACGGGCAGCCAAGGACAGCATGAAAATGAAGAATGTTCAGGAATGGTAAGTAACATCATGGGGATTGGGAGGGTCCTGGACCTCTTCTTTGGGGGAGAGGTTCACAAAGAAGCAAAATTCTGAACCCATCTCTTCCCCCTTCCTCTTCTTGTGCTCCAAAACCAAACTCTTCCCCTCCTACTTCTCCTATGTCCTATCTTTCTCTTCCCTTTCATTCTCTTCTGATTCTACTTGTTGCAGAACAGGGAGCTAACTCAGTCCTCCTAAGTTCTCCAAGCCAGAAGGAAGGCTTGTCCCAAAGCCTGCACCATCAGAAGACTACAGGTGGCAAAGGATGCCATGAAAATCGAGGATTTGAGGGTTCAGGATAAAGATAGGCAATGACAACGTCATCTATTTTTTTAACCTACTATGGTTAATTTGGAGCCACTGGGAAAGAGAGTATATAGGACCCCAGTTCTCTATTCCCCTGTGGCAGTGCTTTACACACCAGCGTCCCAGGCTCAGCATTAAGTAATGTAATGACCATCCAGTGTTAATCCTGGAAACTCCTTACTGCTGGGTTATGCAATGCTGCCGTTGCCCTGGCTCCGCCTGCCGCTGCCGTGGCTCTGCCCGCCGTTGCCCTGGCTCTGCCCACCAAGCTCGCCGGCCTGCCTTACTGCCCCTCCAAACCCAAAACCCACCAGCCACCCCTGGTATCATGTAGCACCATCATCCATGGTTTCATTACCTCAAGACTAGATTACTAGGGATGGGCGAACAGAATACGGTTTGGATGTTTGGATGTTTGGTCGTTCGGTCGTTCGGTTTGAAACCCGAGTTCGGGTTCAATGGTTCGGTTCAGCCGAGTTCGGTTTGACTGAACTTGGCCGAACATTCAAAAATAGCGAAACCGAAATGAAATCGAAACTGAAACCTAATTTTTGGCCCTGGAAAGACGTTTTTCATGCCCCCGAACTCATCTGAACATGACCGAACTGTTCGGTCGTTCGAAAGTTCAGTTCAGACGTTCGGTTCAGACGTCCGAACAGACCGAGTTCGGTCCGAACTACGAACCGTGTTCGCCCATCCCTATAGATTACAGCAATGCAGTCTACGTGGGGCTGCCCTTGGTGACTGTTCAGAAGTTGCAGCTGGTGTAGAATGTGGCAGCCCGGATCCATTCAGGGACAGGTTGCTGTGAGCACATTAACCTCTGCTTTACAGTCTGCACTGACTCCCTATAGCTTTCCAGGCACAATTCAAGGTGCTATTTTTGATCTTTAAAGCCCTAAACAGCCTGGGCCCCACATATCTGAAGAACCACCTTTCCTACCATACTCCATCACAACCCTTGCACTTGGCCACTCTTGCAAATTCCACCTGCTAATTTTGTTCATATGACAAGGACATGCAGAGAGGCATTCTTAGTTGGTACCCCAATATTGTGGAATTCCCTTCCCCCAGAGGTCCGTCAGAGCCTGAGCATATTTGGGAGGCAATGTAAAACCTTTTTGGCAAAGCGTTTGCCAAGTTTGGATAGGGGTTGAGGTGGGCGGGCTTAGGGTTGAAGGAAGGGTTTTTAAAGGGATTTAATGCATTTTATGTTTTAATACTGTAAGCCACCCTTAGCCTTTGGAAAGGGTGGGGTAAAAATTTGAATGGAATGAATGAACTAGTGCATTATCCAATTGTGAGGCGAGAAGTTACTAGCTAGTCTCTCTCTCTGTCAATATAAACTAACCAACTGCAAATATTTCTTTCAGAAGCTACCATACAGTGACCACATTTACTTGTTTTATTGTAATTGTCTTTTATTAATTACGTATCCCCCAAGGGTGATGTGGTGGCATCACTCAGATTGTAAATTAGCATGGTCAAAATATATAAAAACCACTGTTCTTAAAAGAAAGGCATGTCAAAGACACAAAAAGAAAAAAGAATTAAAAAACTGAGAACTTACCCAAGCCACCCATCATAAACCTGCCATCACTTTATATTTCAATAATAATGTGACTGATATAAGAACTACATTTTTTTAGTCCTTATGTGCGGAAGACTTGCCACTAGTATGCCATAGCTGACAGAATAAGAAGAAAGCAACTAAATGGCCCCAATTAACAACCAAAACCAGAACAAAACAAACAAAACATAAATAAAACAAGCAACCATATGCTGAACATATTTAAAAGTCATCCTAGTGACCCCAAAGAACTATTTAAAGAAAACTTCCCTAACACACTCAAACAAATAAGAGAGGAAGCCTCTTCCTCGTGCAGATTGGCAACATCATGGCTATGGAAAATAAAGTTTTTTTAAATGATCACCCTCCCTAAGCTGCTATATACATTTACATCCTTACTTATTACGATTCCTGAATTCTTTTCCAGACTTTGTGAGAAAATAATCACCGAGGTAATCTGGAATGGGAAAAAGGCAAGAATTAGTAAGCAAATACCACGCAGACCAAAAGAAAAAGGGGGCATCAATTTACCCATCATAAGGGTTATATCATAAAGGCCATTTTTAGACGAGTGGCAGAACCTAGTGGATTTGGGAGGGAGTCTGCTTTTGGAGGATTGCGCAGGGAGCATTTGGATGCACCGGGGTCGCCCGGCCACCATTGGAGTAACAGCTCATGCATTGGTTCTGGAATCATACTTGTCAAGCCCTGATATCAAGGTTTAACAACCAGACAAGTCCAGTTTTGGGGCTGATGTACGTGCCACTAGTTTGGTGTTGACCAGTAGACTTCTGGTGCTTCTGGGTGCTCCCAAAGCAACTTTTCTGGGGGCAAATTCTTGGGCCCGCTGGATTCCCTCACTAGTCTAAAATCAGCTAAAGTGGCTTCAATTAATGCAGTGAAGTATTGGTACCACACCCCACCAAGTAGAACTGGAAAGAAATTGCCTAGGTATACATACTTTTAGAAAAATTCTAGTAGACTTTATGGGCTTTTATGTTTTTGTACTTTTGGTTTGTTTTATATGTGTGTTTTAATATGTGTATTTTATACATGCATGTTTGTGTGTTTATATGTTTGTTTTATATGTGTGTTTTAATATTTTAATAATTTTAATATTGTAAGCTGCACTGAGCCACCTTGGTGACAAGGACAGGGTAATAAATTTAAATAAATAAATTAAATAAATAAAAATATTCCCAACTACGGTTTTCAGGAAAGGGATGGTACTGCTAAAAGATTGATGATGATGATGATGATGATGATTTTACTGTGTAATCTGCATGTGAAGTACGGATGAAGTTCTAATGGGGTCAGATGGTGTCCTTCCATGGTAATTTTCATTATTTTTATTATACTGTTCTACATGGCCATGACACAGTCACCAGAGGACTCATTTTAGAATCATAATCTTCAATCAAATGACAGTATATCCGAAGGACACACAAAGCTTCTGAACATTCACCAACTACATTTAAATTTTTTGTATGTATGTATGTATGTATGTATGTATATATATATATATATATATATATATATATATAATTATTATAGTTATATTGTTAATATGTAATATAAGATATATCTGAAAGTCCCTTCCCCTGAAGGTTCACAAAATACAGCTGAAACAAATAGTAGTTTTCCATCCAGCAGGTAATTTGACAGTTACTGGACAGCTCCATGTTTAACTGTTCGGCACCCAAGAAGAGCGTGCATGCCCAGCATGTTCACAGGCCCCTGGAAGCCAACACATGCACATGGAGATGCTGGCCTGGGCCCCAACACTCCCACACCAGACCAGAACAGTTGCTGCTCTTGCTGTCCATCCACCAAGTGTGGTCCTCCTGCATGCCCACAGCATGGCTCCCCTACCCCTCCCTGTCTTCCCCTCCCACCTCATGGCTGCATGGATATCCAGGCACAGGGTGTCAGGTTCCAGTTATTCACACAGAGCCTGAGCATCTTCTGGAGGAAGTGTAAGACCTGTTTATTTGGTCAGGCATTTAGTAGGCAGGGATAGGATCTGGGAAATTGTTTTAATGGAAATTTTATATTTTTGCATAGTTTATACTTTTGTGTGTGTGTAGGGGTGGGACATCAGGGCAATTACCGGCTACCGGATTTACCGGTTACCGGATTTAAAAAAACCGGATTGCCGGATTTGTACCAGTTTACCGGTACCGGATTTGTTCCATTGATTTCAATGGGGAACTGTCCCCATTGAAATCAATGGGGGAAAAAAAACAACCTCTCCCCTCCCCCTCCCAGACTGTGCGCGTGGAAGGGGGGGCACCCCCCACCCACCCTGTCCAGTCTGGATTAAAAAAAATAATTTTTTAACCCTAAATCCCTAGTAGTGCTGGCTCCAGGCTGTCACCGGCGACCCGGAGCCCGCACCAGCAGGTACGATCCCTGGGGTGGGGGTGGTTTAACACACACCCCACCCCAGGGATCAGATCACCCTACCTACCTCCCCACCCAGGGATCGCTTACCTTGTGCTTCGGGCGGCGGCGGCAGCCCGACTTTGGCGACTTCAGCGCTACTAGGCCTTCTGGGGAAAGCTGGAAGTTCACCGGAAGGCCTAGTAGCACTGAAGCCGGCAGCCACAGCCAGCGCTGAAGCCGCCGGAGTCGGACCGCCGCCACCACCCAGAGCGCAAGCCGCAAGGTAGGCAATCCCTGGGTGGGGAGGTAGGGTGATTCCTGGGGTGGGGGTGGCGGTTAAATCACCCCCCAGCCCAGGGATCACCCTAGCGACCCGGAGCTCACACTAGCAGGGACTTCGGGGAAATTTATTTTTTTTTAAAGCCAGGGTGGGTGGGTGGTGCCCCCCCTTCCACCTGCACAGTCTGGGAGGGGGAGGGGGGAGGTTTTTTGTGTTTTTTTCCATTGATTTCAATGGGGACAGTTCTCCATTGAAATCAATTGAACAAATCCGGTACCGGTAAACCGGTACACAGATCCAGCAATCCAGTTTTTTTAAATCCGGTAACTGGTAAATCCGGTAGCCGGTATTTGACCCGATGTCCCACCCCTATTTAGCAGCATGGAGGATTTGAAAATCTTTTTGCACTCGCTTCCTGCATCAAAGAGTTTTTCGACTTAATATAATGCTGTTTAATAAGACTTTGTTGTTTCAATGTTGAAGTGCAGAGGTTGGAAATTTGACTTGATAATTGTTGGGGTACAAAAGTGAATATAATGTAAGCGAGTAAGTCTTTGCTGTTCCAGGTTTGAAATGCAGGGGCTGTATAAAATTGGATATGATGGAGGGATAAGACTTTGCTGTTCCATGTTTGAGGTACAGGGACTGTACAAAATAAGATAAGATGGAGGGATGAGACTTTGCTGTTCCATGTTTGAAGTACAGGGGCTGTAGGTAGAGGAATACGGCTTGGTTGTTCCTGAAGTTACAAGTAAAAAAGTTAGAGGAAAAGCAAGGCAAATTTAATAAGCAACATAATGGTTTCACTTGAAGAAAGATTTTAGTTCAACTATATGAAAAATGGGAACTGAGGTTCCATTGAATGCATATGGGCTGGTCTAAAGAAGAGACTCAGATTTGCTAAATCCAATAGGGATGAGGCAAACACTCCCTAGTGGGTTTCTTCTTAAGTTATGGGTTATATTTTATTGGGTTAATCTAGTTGTGTGTGTGTTGGGGTGTGTGTGTGTTATTAAATACCTCACCGTTGGGGATTTGAGGTTCATTAAACTTTATCAAAGGAACAGGAAACTATATATATATGACATAGAAATAAGAAATAAGCACAAAGATATGAGGTGAACTATTCAGCTGGGAGGATAGATACATGGAAAGCGATCAGTCACAAACTAGACAGGTATTATTCCAAAGCAAGAGATGATACGACCCCCAAACGGTTGTGTCTGAGGGTATAATAGGGAGATATATCAGGCCAGGGGGAAGATATAAATGACAAAATTGTGTACAATGTGTGCCATGAAATATAAGTTTAAAATGATTACCATAAATGTTAAAGGTCTAAACTCCCCAGCTAAAAGGAAACGAGTCAGGAACCTATTCATAGACAATAATATAGACATTTTCTTTGTACAAGAGACCCATCTCCTGGAAGGTGATGTGCAAAGATTTGGTAACAGAAACATTGGGGAAATATATGCCTCTTGTGCAGGGAGGAAAAAAGCACTCGTGCTCATTGGGTTCAAGCACAACATAATTTATTTTATTTTATTTTATTTTTTTTTATAATGAGAAAGTTTTATACAAAAACCAAGACAGATAATATAGGTTCAGAGTAAATGCAAAAGGTGAATAAAGAAACAAAAGTAATACAATGCTGGCTTAATTTGGAAGTTTCCCTACCTAAATTCTTACCAATTTCAGATTTAGCTCCAAAGAGCAAATGTCCCTGTCTCTCATGCTGGAGTTGTTAGCTTTGCATATTGGCTACAAGATCCTTCCTGAATGCTCAATGTCCCCTTCTGAATGTTTCTCAGAGGTGCTACTTAAGTAGCCTTTAAATATTCTCACCCCCTTCATTGTCTCAATCTGTGGTAACTTACCACTGTGGGGATGTTGGCATTAGTGAACAGTGCAAGTTAAGCAACATCTAATCAATATATGTGATTTGAGAAATGATGTTCTTGCATCACAGGGACACATACGTGTCCTAGGAACAGCTGCAGCCTTGCATGCAGCAGATGTGCAAGGCCATTTTAATTGCTACACTTAGTTTCTGGTAGACGTACAAAGTCTTTTCCAGCAGTTGTGACAGCAATTGAAAATGAACCAAAAGAATATGGAATTCTTTTTTTTTTTTTTTTTTTAATAAATTTTTCTTTTATTTTGTAAACAAACAAACTCATAAACATTTAACTGTGGTTACAAATNACTTCGGGGAAATTTATTTTTTTTTAAACCAGGCTGGGCAGGGTGGGTGGGGGGTGTCCCCCCTTCCACCCAGGCAGCCTGTACTGGGGAGGGAAAGTGGGGGGGGGGTTGTGTTTATTTTTACATTGCGGCCATTCATTTGAATGGCCGCAATGTAAAAAATCCGGTACGGGGGGAATCCAGTAAATTACCCGGATTATCGGGTTTAATCCGATACTGCCAGTACACCAAATACACCAGTACACCAGTATCAGATACTGGAAGAGCCATGGTGAATTCACCATAGTTGGTGAATGCTCAGACTTCTGTATCTTTTGGAACATGAGCTATTTATCTTGTTCAACTGAAGAAGATTGCATTGAATTCTAAAATGAGTATTCTTGTGGTTAGGTCAAGGTCACATGGGTCGTCGCCAACTCGTCATCATCGTCATTGTCAATAATAACTCCTTGTATTCACGTAGCTCTTGCCATCTACAGACTCCAAAGCATTTTACAAGGGAGTGTAGGCAAAGTTAATCTGTCCATCATATAGCAAGTCAGTGGCAGAACCAGGAATATAACCCAGGATCACTGACACCCAATATGGTCACTCAGAAAACTAACTACTGGTGTGCTGGGAAGAATTATAGGAGTTTCCAGAATCCTCTTGTTAAAATTCTCCCACTCAGTTGAATAAAGAGTTGAGGTGAAGTCGGGTAAAAACAAGCATGGCAGTAGACTGGTTTGGCCTTTTCTGGCATGTTTGTGCACAGACCCCGTCTGCACATGTGTGCAGGCACAGCCAGATGTTTGACCTGGGGTATCCCACGTTGTGGTGGCAACTAGCCTGGACTGTGATCCCTCAGACCTCTGGAATCACAGTCCAGGCTAGGGTCCACTCCGGTTGGACCAAAGCGGGCTGCCCCGGAACTGCATGTTTCTTCCTAGGCTGGTCTACTACCTCCTTAGCCGAGGTGTTCTGTTGCCAAACAGTTCTCACTGTTAAGAATTTTTTTCTGATATATAACTGAATCCCCTTGTTGCGCCTGGATTGTCAGCTTGCGGTGGTGGCCTGAAGCACTTTTCACCAAATCCATCTGGTAAGGAAGCTGTGGACTTTTCTATCCGATTTGGATCTGGTCACAGTAATCCATGCTTTCATCACCGTGAGACTAGACTACTGCAGTGCAGTCTGTGTGGGGCTGCACTTGATAACTATTTGGAAGCTGCAGCTGGGTCAGAATGCAGCAGCTCGCCTCCTAATGGGGGAGAGGAACTGGGAGCACATTACACCAGCGTTCCATATCTGCACTGGCTGCCCATAGCTTTCTGGGCACAATTCACAGTGCTTGTTTTGAAGCCCTAAGTGGTGTGGTCTGGACCCCACATATCTGAGAGACCGCCTGTCCTTCCATGCCCCACTGCATCCCCTGCAATTGGCCTGGAGTGCCTCCCTGTGGGTAGGTACCATCTGTTAGACTTGTTCATACGGTGAGGGATTGCAAAGAGACATTCTTCGTTGCTGCCCCCAATGCTATGGAACTCCCTTCCCCCAGAGGTTCATTTGAGCCTGAGCCTGGGCATCTTTTGGAAGCAGCGTAAGACCTTTTATTAGGGCATTTGGCAGGCAGGGATAGGGAATGAGGGATTAGTGGGTGTTTGGGGTATGAGTTCTGTGGGGTTGTGGTGGGGCTGTGGAGGGGTGAGGGGAAAGGTTGGGGGCTTGGGGGTTTTATGCTGATTGATATGTAGTGGGTTTTTCTTATGGGGTTGGTTTTTGTTTTTGTTTTGTGTAAGCCACCCTTAGCCATTTAGGAAGGGCAGGGTAAAAACTGGAAAAAATACAAATAATTTTTTTAAATGGAGTTTGAACTGGAAGAAAACACGTTTCACTTTCAGACTGCCAAGTGGTTATTTCACTCAGTAAGAGAAGAAAGGGATTTAAAGAGTTCTGATGGCTACATTGACAGGGTTTTTTTTAAGTTTGGAGGAGCCATGCCATGCAACATGGAAGTATTTAACATGTTCTGAAGAATTAGGTAAGTCTCTCTTTTACCCTTCTTCCTTTTTAGTTCCTAATTGTTTTTGAGCTCCTGACACAGCTAATTAGCTAGAAAGCAAATACAAAAGGGATTCCTACTGGCATTTGGCAATCTAAATATTGTCTGTACACGACTGATGTTTTGTTAACATTCTACAAGGCCCTGTTCTCAATTTCCTACATTCTTTCATGTAATAATAGTTTTGGTTAAGCCTCCAGATACATGGTAAATTGGATAAAGTTTGAAAGTATGCCTCTTAATAGGTTTTCTTGTAAAACTGTCCAATTTGCATTTAATTTATTCCTTCACCCTTTTAGGAAGTTGGGAGGTTCAAAAAGGAGAAATTGAATTAAACCTTTGAGATAAGACTCATAACATTAGTGATGGGATGGGATATGGCTATTACATCATCTTGTCAATCCTCTGCCAATGCAAGACAGTTTCCCACAATATAGTATCTAGGATTTGTTTTTAATGAAGTTTGAAATAGCTCAGGCACTGGAGCTTCCACCACTGCTCTTTGAAGAGGATTTCATAGCTGAATGATCATAAAGATTTTTTTTTCTTGACAAACTGCCTCTGTTTACCTCATCCCATGATTGGATAACTTGTCCAGCTTTTCAGTTACTTTTGTATGACCATTAGTCAAATAGTACCTCAAGGACTCATACAAGGACAAAGAAGATTGAGTAAATCGCTTGGGTAGTGGCTCCCAAACTCTGGGGCAGGACCACTAGTGGGTCCACATTGCTGGGTGGGCTCTCAATGGGTCTTTTCAAACAAAATGCTACCTTGCATGGCCACCCAGGAGCCACAGCTCCGACTGCCCCATATGAAGGTGGAGCGGCTAGATGCGAGCTCCAGGGAGCCACGCATGAAGCACTTCCAGGAAATCTGGAGGTGTGGCAACTGGTGGCCACACAGCCCCTGCACGTATGAACGGTGGCAAGCAGCCACCCCAGCAGACAGCTCCGCCACTCATAGGTGCTGTGGGTGGGGGGATGCAGCTTTTGCAAGTCACAAAAACTAACCAGGCATGCTGGGGAACCTATGTCCCCCCGTGCTCATGCCCAGAACATTTCACCTGCGAAGTCCAGCCCAGTCCAGCACACTTCCCCCTCCCCCATGGCAGAGGAAATGTATGGCAGCTACCTCTGTGGCTATGGTAGCCACACTGGGAGCTTCCCATTAGAATCACTCCCCACGCACTCCAACTGCCTGGGTACTCCCACAGCATTGTGACGCTGCGCAGGGCTGAAATTAAAATAAAAATTATTCTCACAGGAATCTTGTGAGAATCAAGAACCAATAGCAAGATCACAACAAACCCTCCCTGCACACTTGCAAAAAAGACGGGGGGTGGGGGGGAGGCTTTTACTCATCTTGCTGCTTCTCCAAGTCTGGGGAGGGAAGGGGGGAGTCCTCCACCTGCTGGGTCTAAATCTTCCCGTTTGCAAGAATGAGCCACGAACCCTGATCCTTGTCAAGAAAAGCGAGAATACCAAAATTGACCTTCAGCAGTCACAGATTCTGTCTTGCTCGTTTAAACACACCCTATCTCAATCATCATTGAATTTACTTACATGTAATTGCATGACTTTAGCTAATCAAATTAATGAATATTGAACAATGTAATTATCTTTCTTTGCATCAACAGAGATCAAAGTGTGTGTGTCAAGCTGAACATTCAAATTTGGTTACATTTAACAGATCAAAACATGATTAATGATTAAAATGAATCTCCACATTGAAAAAGCACCAAAATGACATTTGGGGTGCAAGTCTCTGCCGCTGAAGTCAATGGCAAAACTCTCATTGATTTTACTGGTGGAGGATTGTCCTACCCATTTGTTCACATGTTTATTAATTGTATTAAATATTACATTCACTGTACTTTTAAAAGGAAATACAAAAGACTAAAAAACTGAAACAAAGAAATAATTTTACATGAAATCTATAGCAAAACCTTTCCTCACTGCCCAAAAAGCAGTTTTTAAAATTGTCTGTCCATACTTGTTTCCCACCATCCCACCCCAAATTTTCATTAAAACCCTACACAGTACTTTGCTCTTCTATTACTAAAGCAAAGTTCATATTCTGCAAAAGGTATAGTCCAAGGACAGAAATTTTATAACATGACAAAATTATAGTCACCAAGAGGAAAACAAATACAGTTATGTGCAGTTTGTGAGTAGTATTATTAGTCACTGAGGTGGAGTCACGGGTATATTTCGGAAGTTGGAGAGTAGTCTCTTGGTTAATATTCTAATTGCATCTCAGACATGTCCAAACAATTTTTAATTCCATCTTGAGTAACCATTGTAGCGACTTTGCTTCTTCAAGTCCCATGACGGCACTTTAGAAAACATTATGCCTGCTAAAACTTTCTTTTCTGCACATTGAAAACTGGGACCTGGAATGTATCTGAGGCAGATCAAGGATTTGAACAATTTCCAGTAGGTGGAGCTAGAGAGTACAAGGAAGCATTCAAAGCACAAGTGTGCTCTGAAATAATGCAGGTGTAGTTTCATCAGGTCTTGGCGGGTGGGAATACTCTCTTCTAGTGCAGCCACAGCTAGAAAAGTAATAGATATTTTAAAATGTGTGGTCAAATGACCATCTGAGCCATATAAGGCCCCAGTTTAACAAAGCAGTTAATCACATGCTTATCCATGTAAGTCAATGGGGTTTTTATGCATGCACTATTAATTAAGCAGTTGCTAATTATGGATGATCATGCACTTAATAAGATTCTAAATATTTTTTTCTTTCAAGAAGGGGAAATCTGCACCACCCAAGCTACGAGAACCTACTGTTCAAAGCTGTGATTCTCTGAATCAATTAATAAATTACAATAACCCTGGCAGACAGAATATTCTAACATCCCAAGATGCAAGAGCCAGCTGGAGACCAGATGTATTCGTGCAGTTAGCGAATAGCATTCACAATCAAGTGGAGTCTGAGTGTCTCAATAAATTGCAGAACAGAGTCCCTGTGTCTCCACAAACCACAAACGTGTCCCAGTGAGCTGGAAAAGTCTCTAAACAAGTCTCTCTCTAACCTCTCCTTCAATTTCTCACTTGCTGGTAATTCCTCTATATCACTCCCCCTCTCTGTGGGAGTTCCCCATCCCAAGGCTCTGTCCTGGGCTCTTCTCCCTTTACACTCTTTCTCTGAGCAAACTCATTGAATCTCATTCTCATAGCTTCCAGTATCACCTGTATGCTGACAACACTCAGCTCTATCTCTCCACCCCCGCATTGTCCCCCTCTGTTCAGACTCATATTGCAGACTGACTCTCTGACATCTCTGCTTGGATGTCTCACTGTCAGCTCAAGCTTTATATGGATAAGATTGAACTCCTCATCTTTCCCACAAAACCTTCCCCTTCCCTCTCAGTTTCCATTGAGCCTGTCCCTCAGGCATGTAGCCTGGGATTCATCTTTGACTCTTCCCTCTCCTTTACACTTCAGATCCAGGCTGTTGCTAAGTCCTGTTGTTTCGCTCTGAATAATATTACAAAAATCTGGCCCTGCCTTACTTCTTCCCTAATCCATGCTCTAGTCTTCTCTTGCCTTGACTACTGCAACTTTCTCCTTACTGATCTCGCCTACTCATTTCCATTCAACACTCTGCTACCAAAGTAAGTTATCCACCTTGCCCATTGCTTTGACCATGTTCAGCCCCTCCTCTCTGACTGACACTGGCTCTCTCTGGCTGAAGGTATTCAGCACAAGTTCCATGTCTTCACCTTCAAGGCTCTTCATAGCCTTGCTCCCTCCCCCCCACCGATCTCTCTGCTCTTGTTTCCCACCGGGAAGCTTCCCACCCACCACATTCCCACCCAGGAGCTTCACTCCTCCTATGCCCTCACCCTCGCCTACTCACAACTCCATTGCTTCTCTGAACATATTTGTCCTTTCTCCCTTGCTGCCGCCCCATGCCTGGAACTCCCTCCTTGGACACATTCGTTCTGCTCCCTCCTTCCCAACTTTCAGATGCCTTTTGAAAACCCCTCTCTTTTGCCAGGCCTTCCCTAGCTCATCATGAAGAAGAAATTATTCGCTCACTCGGAATCCTTCTCTTCTCTGTAACTAAGTTAAGCGCATGCACCTGCAATGTCTCAACTTCATTAATGTATCCTTGTCTCTCCTGATATTCACCTCTCCCTTGTCACTCCCCACTTGTCTTTACTAGATTGTAGACCCTTTGGGGTAGGGACCTATCTATAATTGACTGTCCAGCACCAGGTACATTGCTGGTGCTATTGTAATAAAATAATAATAATAATAAATTAATAAATAAACAGTCCCCAATGCCCAAAATCTTGGTTTTCCAACACTACAAAGGGAGTCCTGTGTTCACAGTCTGTGCTTCAGTGAGTCCAGAAGGATCCTTAGCATCTGAAATACTGTCAAGCAAACCTGTTGTGTAGTGCACCACCAAGCAAGATGGTGAGAGAGGAAGGGATTCCAAGTAATCCAGAGGCCCAGGAGAAGAAGTCATAATCTGATCGAATCACCTTCTCATAATCCAGTGGCTCTTAAACATTTTAGACTTTATACCCCCATCTTGTCTCTGAAGTATCTGATGCTCCTTCAACACATACATATACCTTGCTTCTCTCTCCCTCTTCTCCTTGTTATCCTAACAGTCACTTACTCTCTCCCCTTTGCCTCTCCTTTTCTATCTGCCATCTCTTCCTTGGTCTCATCTGCCTTTCTCTTTCCCAGCACTTTTGCTGCTGCTGCTGCAATAATTCCTCCAGTTCAGAGTGGTTGAGCTAGGTAGACTTCCAAAATTGCTCTCTTCTGGAAATCCACTCAGAATTCATGTTTCAGAAGTGGACAGGAATACCCCCATTTTGGAAGTTCTCTCTAGCACAGCTCTCACATCCTTCAGGATGCGTTCCACACCTCCCCTGTTTAAGAACCACTATTATATATTCTGTGGGCAACTAATACCATTACCCCTTACAGCCAAAAAAACGGATTAATGGAATCTATATGCAGCCGTTAGGGGAGATCGTGAGAGGGTTTCAGCGCATGCAGTGTCATCAGTGTGCTGATGACACTCTGCTCTACCTCTCCTTTTCCATAGACTCAGGCCATGTCCCCTTATTTTCCCAGTGCCTGTCAGCTGTGTGGGCTTGGATGAGGTCGAGCCATCTGCAGCTGAATCCTGACAAGACGGAGGTGATGTTGGTGGGTGAGGGCCGGGGGGGCCTGGGAGTGGTTGAATCTCCTCTTGTAGGGAGGGTTCGCCCTCCCATGGTCTCGCAGGTACGGAGTCTGGGTGTGCTCCTCGATTCACGGCTCAGCCTGAAATCTCAGGTTGTGGCCGTGGCGGAGAGTGCATTTCAGCAATTACATCTTGTCCGGCGGCTTCAGCCGTATCTCTCAGACTCTGACCTCGCCACTGTCATACATGCCTTTTTTACCTCGAGGCTGGATTACTGCAACGTGCTCTACGTGGGGCTGCCTGAGAAGCTGGTCCAGAGGCTGCAGCTGGTGCAGAATGCTGTGGCCCATCTCCTTACGGGGGCGGGCCACAGGGAGCACATAACACCTGTGCTCTGAGCTCTGCACTGGCTGCCTATAAAGCACTGGGCTAGGTTCAAGGTGCTGGTTTTGACCTTTAAAGCCGTTCACAGCCTGGGCCCTGCTTATCTGCAGGATCACCTCACTCCCCATGTGCCCATGCGACCCCTGAGATCGTCCGTGGGAGCCTTTTCAGAGGTTCCCCGGCCAAGACGGGTGGCCACCAATGTTAGATCTTTTTCAGTGGCTGCCCCTATGCTGTGGAACTTGCTCCTGGAGGAGGCTTAGTTGGCCCCCACTCACCTGTCATTTTGACGTTTGTGTAAGACCTGGCTGTTCCTCCAGGCTTTTGGCAAGGGGGGTAGGGTGGGGAGGGGTTGTTTTTTTCTCCTGCATATGGGATTTTAAACTTTTAAATTGCTTCTATTGTTTTATTGTTTTAAATTGTTGTTTGCCACCCCGAGCTGCCTTGTGGGCAGGAGAGGCGGGATAAAAATCTTTTATAAAATATAAGTTAAATAAATAAAAAACACACACCTTTCAGGAAGGCTTAATAGGGAAAAGTATAGCAAGATTATGGGCTTCTCTGGGAAATGTGGATGCCCTGGAAATCAAGCCATCTCTACTTTGGTAACTGAATATGCACATGAGAGTATATTTTCCCAAGGCAAAAATAACACCATCAAGAAAATCCTCCACCTTTAAAGTCAATGGGAGTTTTGCTTTTGACTTCAACGGGTGGAGGATTGTGCCTTTAGTCACCCAACATCTGATGAAAGAGTGTTTTCAGACGAGGCTGCGGCCGGCTTTAGTGTGCTTTAGCACGGTTTATTTCATGGGCCACCATCACATTAGAAAACACCCACTAGATGTTGCCTCTTCCCCATTATGCCTGCTGTACTCGCCGTGGTGCAGAGTGGAGGGCAGGCACCAGAGCAGCCTGCATTGGCTTCCATGGTCGCCCATCAGGGAGGGGGGAAGGCTGCTGGACGCAATGTGGGGTGGTGTCCAATCCATCTGGCTCCCCACCCTCCCTGGTGGCCAGGCCACCATCCACATTAGTTTGGGGGCCTGGATGCCAGATTCCAGCTGCAGTGCCAGTCCCATCCCAGACCGGGTGAGTCTGTGGTGGCGCCTCAGTGTTGTCACATTAGGGAGCACCCAAAGTTAGGCATCTAAGCAACATTATAAAATCTACTGTTTGGAGAGTCTAACTTTAGGTCACTGTACCTGAGGATTGGAGGGTAGTGAATATAAAACTGATATTTCAAAAGGGTTCCAGAGATGATCCTGGAAACTATAGACCAGTGAGCCTGATGTCAGTGCCAGCATACTGGTGGAAACATTTGTTAAGAACAGATTTACTGGGCATATTGATAAACATGGCATAATGGGGAAGAGGCAACATTGATTTAGCAAAGGGAAGTCATACCTCACTAATCTATTGGAATTCTTTGAGCGTGTAAATAAGCATGTGGATAAGGGTGAGTCAGTTGATATAATATATCTGGATTTTCAGAAGACATTTAACAAAGAATATTGAGGAAATTAAATAGTCATGGGATAGGAGGCTGTGTTCTGTCATGGATCAATTACTGGTTAATGTATAGGAAGCAAAGTATTGGACTAAATGGTCAGTTTTCACAATGGAGAGAAGTAAATAGTGGAGTACCCAGGGAGCTGTACTGGATCGGTGTCATTTAATATATTTATTAATGATCTGGAATAGGGAGTCAAAAGTGAGGTGATCAAATCTGCAGATGACACAAAGTTATTTAAAGTAGTTAAACCCAGGTGAACTGTGAGGAATTGCAGTAAGATCTTGCGAGACTGGGCAACTGGGTATCTAAATGGCAGATGAAATTTACTGTGGACAAGTGCAAAGTGATGCACACAGGGAAAAATAATCCAAACTATGGGTAAAAACAGAAGTGACGCCTGGGACAGGCAGCTTGGGCAGACAGGGTGCATGCCAGGCCAAAGCACAAAACAAAAATGTGCCCAGCCAGGCCAACAACAGCACAGCCGTGGGTAGAGAGAACCAGGGCCCCTGATTGGTTGTGGGAGGTAGCAGGCATTGAGCAATCACAGAGTGCCATGAGACTGCTGGGGCCTGCTTGCACTGCTCACTGACCAACAATACATCTATCAGATACTGCTGAGCTGCTCGCCTCTCCCAACACAGGCACAGTTCATGAGTTCAACCCTGTTTAGGGCTCCGAGATGTCTGCTCCCTCCTCCCCCTCCACATTTTCCCTCCAAAACCCAACTGCTACAGCACTAATAATGACAATGATATAATGACATTGTCATTTTCGTTATCGTTGTCATTATTATCGGTTGTCATTTTCATTATTGTAATAACAAAAACAAAAATGACAATTTTTGTTATTATTATTGTAATAACAAAAACGACATGCTCACCCGTAGGGGGAGGTCTGCAGAGTGGGCAGCATTGTGCAAGAAACGGAGCCCTGTCCAAAGAGGAGTAAAGTGTGGGAGTTTTGTAGACAGAGAGCTGCAGAATAATGACCATAATTGTGCCAGGGGAGAGCCCTGCACAGAGAACTGAATGCGGGAGCTTTGTACAGGGAGAGAGCTGCAGGATAGGCAGAATTATGCCAGGTGGAGAGGACTCTCAGTCAGGGAGCCCTGTACAAGGAGTGAACTAGCCAGGAGGTCTTGTACAGGGAGAGGTTCTAGAAAGCAGAGTGGACAGTGTTGCACAAGGAAAAGGGCTCTGACAGTGGGGAGTAGAGTGGAAGACTCCTGTACAAGCCATGAGCTAAAGAGATCATAGTTTTTGGAAGTTTGCAATGCTTAAACTGAACCAAAGTTGTTGTTTTCTTAGTAAAGCAGGAAGCTACCAGTAAAAGTCCAGCTTTGCCTTGCTTGCTATTTGAAGGAAGTAGCAACCTTCTAAACTGAAGGAAGCAGCTTTTCCACCTTGACCTTCCCTAAGCCCTGTTCCCATAGTGGTTATGCTGCTCAGCATTCTACTATGCCAGCTGGACAAATTTTCTCCATTGCATTGTATTTAACAAAAAACATGGATATTCCATAATCAAAAATCCTCTGGTTTACAAAAAGAGTTAAGGCTCTTGCAAATTCAATCATGCACTAAAAACATGGAAATTGCAAGTTAAGGCACCTGTCTTAACTTCCATGCCATGTTAGCAGTAAAGACATCGTACAGTCTCACATATTGTGCTCACTTACAACTTAGGCTTCATGCACCCACACTTTGCCTTTGTCTTTCAGCCTCAGTCCTCGTCCTCTTTGCAGGTTGGGGGCAACACTGAAGCTGGGGACAGGGGGGTATGATGCACTGGAAACTGGTCAAGGGGGTGTGGTTTGGTGGCGTGGCTTGGTGGCGTGACTTGGGGGCGGGCAGAGTGCACCAGATTTGGGGCCTATCAGAGCTGAGTCCCCAGACTCAGATCCTCAGCAGCCTGGCAGGGGTGAGTGGGAGGTTATGGGGGGTTGGCAGGGGGGAGACTGCCACTGGTGGCAGTACTGGCCCTCATTTTCAGTGCTCTGGCTCCCCAAATCACTCCGTTTCAGTGACCAGTGTCCCCCAACCGAAAAAATCACTCTGTCCCTTGCTATGCATCCTACAGTAAGGCTTCTTCATTCCTACACCAATTGCATTAGTATTCCACAGGCCCTGTGTTTAGCTTAGCAAAGAGAAGACTAAGGGGGGAATTGATACCAAACTTAGTCTGGTATCAATTCTCCCCTCAGTCTTCTCTTTGCTAAGCTCAACACAGCTAAAGACTTCCAATATCTACATTAGTGTATATTTAGGCCCAGGGCCGTAGCCAGGAATGTTTAGTTGAAGGGGCCCTAAGTATAATAAGGGAGGGTATCATGTGCGCGCATGCAAAGCACGTGCACGAGCTCCCAGAACCCAAAGTGGCCGGGGCTTAAAAATGGGGCGGGGCTTAAGGGATGGGGCAGCTTCTGGCAACTTCTAAAATATACTAATTCACCCAACTGCTGTTCTAAAATTTAGTTTTATTAAACAGTAATAACACATTACATGCAAGCGCATGCATAAAACACAATAAGTTTAACTTAAAGACTTTTAAGTATGGAACAATGGTCAGGATCCAAAGATCCAGAAAAGTAATAGTTTTTTCTGAAAAAGCAACTCTTTTTAAGATTGTAATCCCTGGGCATTCAAAAGAAACTCAAATTTTGAGGACTAGGCAATATCTAACCCTTAGAGGGGTGGGGGAACCTCAGGCCCAGGGACCAAATGCAGCCTACAGCTAGTTTTTATTTGGTCTCTTTAAAATACTTTGATCTGGCTCCTAGATCCAGGTCCTACCCTGAACTGACA
>QEPC01012801.1:3153136-3167249 GCA_003113815.1 Sphenodon punctatus
ACCACCAAGTGTGGTTAAAGTGTGGTTAGCGTCATGTCTGTTTTCACCCAGAGAGTTGTCCTACTGGAGTCCCATCCACTTACTGGATGCGATGCTAGTAAGAAAGTTCTCTGTCTCCAAGTGGTAGGGTTGTACTCAGTAGAAAGGAGTTCCCAGTGTAAACTAATGTTCTGCCCATCACATCTTAACGCTGAAAACTCTTTGTTGCTGGATTTTTGGAGGCTCCACCTACAATGTACAAGCCCCTCCCTAGAGCTCTGCCAGCCATAAGGTTCCATGCGGTGCTTAGATGGATGCCAGGGACAGGCAGGCCCCTCCCTTTCCCTTAAGTCCCACCCCTCCCTTAAGCTCCGCCCACTTTGGGGGGTTGGAACGCGCGCGCGTGCACTTAGGGGCCCATAACTAAGGCTTGAACCCAGGCCCTTCTCAACCTTGCTACGCCCCTGGGTGGGATCATTCCGGAATGGTTCCACTCATTCCTGACAGGAAGAACTCAGCGGGTGGTGCTCGGTGATCATTTTTCATCACACCAAGACCCCTTGTGTGGGGTCCCGCAGGGTTCTGTTTTGTCCCCTCTCCTGTTCAACGTGTATATGCAGCCGCTCGGCGAGGTGATCAGGGGGTACAGGGTGAGGTGTCATGAGTATGCGGATGACACCCAACTGTACCTCTCATTTTCAACTGACCCAGGTCCGGCTGTCTCGGTGTCTGACAGCTGTGGGGGACTGGATGAGGGCTAATCGACTGCGACTGAATCCTGACAATACAGAGGTGATGTTAGTGGGTAAGTCAATGGAGATGACAGCCCCCTCAGTTGAGGGAGTTTGTCCTCCACTCACTTCCCAGGTTCAGAACCTGGGGGTGTTCCTCGATGCACAGCTCTGCCTGGATCTCCAGGTGGAGGCTGTGGCGAGGGGTGCCTTCCACCAGTTACATCTGGTGCGGCGGCTCTGGCTGCTGGTGTTGGTTTTGGATTTGGCCATGATTATCCATGCTTTTATTACCTCTCGGTTAGACTACTGTAACACGCTCTACGCAGGGCTACCTATGGTAATGGCTTGGAAGCTGCAGCTGGTGCAGAATGCGGCGGCTCGGCTCCTGGTGGGGCTGGGCTGCCAGGAGCACATTACACCAGTGCTGCGATCTCTGAACTGGCTGCCAATAAGTCTTCCAGACCCGATTCAAAGTGTTGGTTTTAACCTATAAAGCCTTACATGGCCTGGGCCCTGCCTATCTGCAAGACCGCCTCACTCCCCGGGTTCTAGATCAGCCTCCGTGGTCAGCTGGGGGCACCATGTTGGAGGTCCCCTGGGTTTCCTGGGGGGCCACACAGGAAAGGGCGTTCTCAGTGGCCACGCCATGCCTGTGGAACTCCTTCCGAGTGGGGGCCCATTTGGCCCCGAAACTCCCAGCTTTCTGCAAGAACTGTAAGACCTGGCTGTTCCGTCAGGCTTTGGCAAGTGGGGGGGAGGTTGTGGTTTTTCCCCATACTTTTGTTTATTATGTTTTTAAATGTTTAAATTGTTTTACATTATATTTTTATATTGTATTGTTGTTGTTAGGTGCTCTGGGCTACCGTGAGGTAGGAAGAGCGGGATACAAATATGGTAAATAAATAAATAAATATTATGTGTATACCAATAACGATACCAAAAACAATATCTTTGTTTGAAATTGGTATGACATTTTGTTATTAACAAAAATGAAAACGACACATTAACAAAAATGATAATGAAAAATGAAAAACGACATGGGGTCCTGGTGCATACCCCTACTGGTTGTGTGTACTGTTCCTGTGATCCATGGTATCCCATCTCCTCTGAACCCATGCCCAGGCCAGTCAAAGCAACCACGTTTCTACAGCTGAGAGGCACTTGCATAACCTGTCCAGGAGGAAGGATGACTTTGTAGCTAGATCAGAGGTTCTCAAACTGTGTGTCAGGATGCCAAGTGGGATCATGTCACCTGTGGATAGAGTTATGGTCCAAACTGATATCTGACATACTTTGCATGCCTTTATTGCTGTTTGGGGCCACAGGGTTATATTTAAGAATTCTCATAAGCAAACACTTTGGTGAACCACCAGGTTAGAGTGCTAGCCTGAATCATGAAAGGCTTGTGGCTTTCATGATACACTTCACCATAAACTTCCTCCAGGACTTTAGGTAAGATATGGTGGTGGTAAGTGCTATATAGGTATGGGTGTTGCACAAAGGAACTTTTATAGCTATGGACTGGTCGTAAGATTTCAGCAGAGACTTGATGCATCTATCAACAATGAAGAAGCTTCGCTCCAGCTCGTACACAGTACGCCAGGAGACTCAGCTTAACAGGATTCAACAGCTCAACAGCAATCAGAATACAACACAGAAGAAGCTTTACTCAAGTTCGTACAAAGTACTCCAGGAGACAACAGAGAACAGTGGAAAGGGTCCCCTTTTTATAGCCCTTAGCTCCACCCCTTTTTCACACAGCACTCAAACTCATTTGCATGCAGTGGATCATCCAAAGTGCATACTCCCACCATCTCACACACGAGCTGAAATACTTTCCCTACAAATGCCGGCCCTTGGTCAGATTCCACTTCAAGAGGAGCTCACCACCTGAAAATTATTTGCTCAAGGAGGATCTTTGCTGCAGTGGTTGAGGTCAAATTTCATGTAGGGAATGCCTCCAGCCTCCACCGACTTAGTGAATGTATCACCTATTACAAGACAATATTTTTGTCCATATTTCCCCATAGGGAGGCCCATTAAAATCCATTTGGATTCTTTTCCAGGGGTCGACAACCTTCTGGTGCCTTAAAGGTGCTTTGTTAGGCTTATTAATCATCAACATTATTAGGGATGGGCGAACGCGGTTCGGCAGTTTGGAGTTCGGCCCGAACTCGGCCTGTTCGGATGACCGAACTCGAACCCGAACCTGAACATACCGAACAAACCGAACACCGAACGGCGAAAAGACCGAACAGTTCGGTCAGCTTGGATCGCGTTCGGATGAGTTCGGGTGGCAAGAAAAGGTTCACTGGAAGGTCAAACATGACAGGGAGGTGTCAGTCACTGAGGAGCAGACTTCCAGGCACCAGGGGTGGAGAGGCTTGCAAGAAACGAAACTAATTATCTGCCTCCCCCCTTCCCAACACCTTCTGAGCTAGTCACTGTTCCTGAACAGCAGGCGTTGAGTAGGATTTTTAGATTGCTTTAAGTTTCATTTCAGTTTTGTAATGAAATGAAACTTAAACCATAAACTGAAACCTTGTGTTATGCACTGTACAGACTCATTGAGTATGTAATGTATGCATTTCACTACAGACTCCTCTTCTGTTTGTGATTCCCCCCCATCCCATATATATGGGATGAACCAAACGCATATATGGGATGATCCGAACAGAACGGATGAACTGAACGGCCGAATCCGAACCACGATCTGTTCGCTCATCCCTATACATTATGCGCAGCACAAGTTAGGCGTTGGTGCACATATACTGCTCCAAATCATCTTTCATCCTAGGCCACCATCCTCAATTCTTAAGAAGTACCCAATTTTTCTCCATTTTCATGTGCCCCATCTCATGTACCAGGCGGATTAACTCTGCCCTGCACTCCCCCAGGACAACCCAGACTTTACTCTCGTTGGGAAGAATGGCCCATACTAACCCTTCTTCCTCCTTAATGGTAACCTGTCCTGTCCAACGAATCTGTTTTAGAAGATCCCTAATCTAAGGGCCCTTGCTCTGCAAAGATCTCAACTCCACCTAATTTTTTCCTTTACAGCTCCAACTGGCTGCGGCATCCTCCACTCTTCAGCTGCTACTGCAGCATCCTTGGCTAAAACATCGGCTTTGTTGTTCCATACACTCTCTAAGCCCTCTTTCTTGTGAGCTTTTACCTTTTGGATTCTTGGGAGTAGTTCCCTCTTTTTTTAAAATAAATAATAAAATAAAATAAATAAATAAATAAATTGAAGGCCAGGCGGACCACAGTCTGCACCCCAGTTAACTCCATTGCAAGCCTCTGTTCTGTGGAGAGGTCACCCACCTGCTCCATTAAGAGAGCTAATTGCTTGTCTTTGGTGCAGTTCTGTTAAAGCTCCTCTATCTTTTCCTCACACCATAAGAACATTTATGTCACTCATTCTTTTTTCTCTTTCTTGAGCTGCTCGAGCTCCTCTTTTATGCTTGCATTTTCCTCCCTCAGATCCTTGATCTGGATCTGTATTTGTGTATTCACAAGGAACAGGCCCTGGGCCACTGCCATTTTCTTCGTGTCTTTATGACATTTTTTTCCTTTGGAGAATTTCCATCCCTATAGCTGGTCCAATTCCTGCACTTGATCTTCCATTCTGAAGATTCCAGGCAGCCAGAAAATGTTCCTTTGTGTGACTTTTCAATTTAAGTGCCCCTCCATGAGGAAATAAAAGTATGTACTCACTTTTATCTGGAACCTGATTCCTCACACTTCGGCAGCAATGGCTGCCTTCCAACTTCAGGGGATCAGCCAGGGAGAGACTTTCCTCCAGGCCTACAACTCACCAGAGGGGACTTAGTTAGCCCTCTGGGTTGCTAGCCTCGAAAGAAGAAAGAACGAATTAAATATGATAGCACAGAAATAAATAGGGGTAGAATTTTAAGGAAGGGGAGTTTAGGAGTGGCAGGAGGGGGACTCAGATGACCCCACTGCCAGGGAAGCAAGAACCCTCCGGACAAGCACCGTGGAGGCCTGCTGTTCTCTTCCTAGGGGCCCAAGGTATTCACCTTTGGTGACCAAGATTGAGGTCTCACAGGATGAAGCAGGAGCAACTGAGGGAGAAAAGGGAAATTAGGGCTCTCTCGCTGGAACAATTAAAGGCTATTGCCCTATCGCTGGAATAGCTTACCAAAGAACGTGTATGGGATTGGATAGGAACTATGTAGTTATGGGTGTTGCACAAAGGAACTTTAATAGTTATGGACTGGCCGTAAGATTTCATCGGAGACCTGATGCCTCTATCAACACCTGGACAGAAAGGATCAGACAAAGTCTTCTTCAATGTCAAAACAGCAAGTTCTTTATTGAATATCAACAGGAACAATGAAGAAGCTTCACGCCAGCTCATACACAGTACGGCAGGGAACTCAGCTCAACAGGATTCAACAGCTCAACAGCAGTCAGGATACAACACAGAAGAAGCTTCACTCCAGCTCATACAAAGTAAGCCAGAAGACAGCAGAGAACAGTGGACAGAAGTCCCCTTTTTATAGTCCTTAGCGCCACCCCTTTTGCACACAGCACTTGGACACATTTGCATGCAGTGGATCCAAAGAGCACACTCCCATTGGTCCCTTTCTTGCCTTCAGTAAGGACCAATTACACTCTGGCTTTAAGAACCAATTACATTACAGCAGTACAATACAGCCTGTGCTTTCCTGTGGAGTCCTCTAGGGGGCTCCATAACCCACCATCCAGTCTGAACTCCCTATTGGTATTTTACCTATTCCCCCTCTTTTATTGGTGCATTCTTAATCCCTCAGGCAAGTTAAGCTAGACATGAGGTCAGTTTCCTATCTCAGGCTCTACCCTGAATGTCTCCTTAACACCTTAACTGAGAAGCTATCTGTAGTTTCATATTTATTTATTTATTTATTTATTTTTTTCATTCAATTTGTTATCTCAGATTTGCAGACACTTCTCCTTTCCATTACAACCCTCACACAATAAAAGGGCTTATTTGATGTTCTTATTAGGAGTGAATAACTCTTACAACTCATTTTAACAATTTCCCCTTTTCCTCATTAGATGTTAATAATCATTAGAGCTACATTTTAATAATTATTAGGGTTAGACTTAGACTGCATTCCCATCTGCATTGGCGGTGGCAGCAGAGGGAGGGGCGAGGGAAGACGCTGATGGGAAAAGAGCTGGTGTGAATGGGGATCTTCCGTGGCTTCTCTCGCGCATGTCAGGGCACAAAATCCTGCCCTGACATGTGTGAGAAAAGCCTCATCAGATCCCCGTTCTCACCGGCTCTTTTCCCATCAGCCAGCTACTCTGCACTGCCACGTCTTTCCTCTCCCCTCCCTCTGCCACCACCGCCGACGCAGATGGGAACGCAGCCTTGCACCTAAGAAATAGGTGTATGGACCCTTCTAGTGCAGTCTGAAATTCCTTTAATCATAATTCTGTAAGTACAATTGGGTTTTACCTAGGGCTTTAGATTAGGAACAGGGTCCCTGAGGCAACAATGGGGATATTCCAGAACCCTGAAGAAAAATATACACACAGAATTCATAGTATCTGGAAAAATAGTACCATGCACATTTTTACTGCTAATGGATGAAGGAAGGGATTTTTTTTATAACTCAGCTCATACTGAATTGTGAAGCTGTCCTCAGATGCCTCCCCGTGATTTTCAGAACATATGGGCAATGCATATTTTCCCCCAAATATTTCCTTTCTAAATTGTTTTCATTTTCATTCCATGCTTCTAAAATGTAAGAACTATGACCTTCCTGTTCTTCAGATACAAAATACTGCACAAGAAGTTAAACATTAGTAGGAGTGTGCATGTAGTTTTCATTATTACAATAAAAATAATGAAAACTGTTTTCATTATCATTATTGCAATAATGAAAACAGCAAATAATAACAACAAAAATAGAAAAAAATGACTTTTCATTTTTGAAATAAAGGGGAAAAAATTAAAAACATATTTCCGGATGTAACATTTTTAATTCTTATTCAATTATCATAAAACTTGGGGAGATTGTACCTCCAATGGAGGGCACTATGTGTACTAATTTTCAAAAAGTTTAGATAAAGAGACTGGTTTTAGAAGCAATTGAATATTGTGATTTTAAGAAAAGCTCCATACACATTCATAGCTACAACTACTTTATCTTCTATTCAATTTGCATGACACCTGTAATTATTATGTTACTCCACAAGCTTAACACTTCTGCCAATTTTCAGAAAGATTGGATAAAGGGTCCTGATGGTATAAGACATTAATTTGAAAATACATTTATAGGTATAGCATTTTTATATTCCATTCTGTTTACAAGACATTTAGCAGGAATATATTACATACCTTCCCTGTCACCTCAGGACAATTTGATAAAGGAATCCAATTATATAAGCAATTGAAGTTGTCCCCTTGAAGACCATTATTCAGATTAATAGCAGGGCATGCAGTGCCAGAATGGGTACTTTCAGACATGACGCTAACCACCCTTTAACCACCCTTGGTGGTTATTTATGCATGTTGCAGGGCTGTATTGGTGCCCTATGCAGCCCTGCAACATGCATAAATAATAACCAAGGGTGGTTAACGGGTGGTTAGCGTCATGTCTGAAAGTACCCTCAGAGTCAGGCAGCTGGTATGGCAGGGGGAGGGAGGATGTAGGAGGGAGGATTTGGAGCAACCCAAAAAACTGACAGACACATTCACTAGCCAATTACTGAATGCTTCCAGCTTTACAGGACCAATCAGTAGTGGCTATGAGAAGGGCATAGGGAGCGACCCTCAGGTGGGCATAGAAGGGATATAACTGGGACTTTGGGGATAGCATCCCAGAAATCAGGAGACATAGTTTACACATCCAGGCTGGCCAATTGTCATCACAATCACATCCTGCAGCACTGTGACAGAGGACATAAGAGAATCTCTATTGGGTCTTTTCTAAACAGATGCTTCTGACTTCCCAGTAACAAATGGGGGAGAGACGTTGGGGTGGTCACAACACAGAATGAGGATATTTGGTTGACATTTCTGCTTGCCAATTGGCATCACAAACTGATCTTATACCACAGCAGCACATAAGAGAATCCCTGGCATAGGCTCCTTCTCTGCATATGCTGTGCAGGCATATAAAATTAGGACCCTTTATCACATCTTTCTGGTATTTCGCAGAGATGATCATGAAAGTGTAACATACATTTATAAATTAATTGCTTATACCACCAGGACCCTTTATCCAATCCTTCTGAAAGCTGTCAGAGGTAGTAAATATGGGAAGGGGTATACATTTGCCAAGTTTTGTCCACATTAAATGTGAAGCAAAGAAGTTACAGCTAAGACTGTATATGAAGATTTTTGCAAAATAATATAGTTCAACTGCTTATAAAATTGGATTCCTTTATCCAATCCTTTTGGAATTTGGTACACCTAATGCCTTCCATTGGAGGTACATTTCCTCCAGGTTTCATCTAAATATAATGAAAAACAAAAATGTTACAGCCAAAAATGTGTTTTCCATTGAAACCAATGGAAAACGAAAATGACATTTTGATATTTATGAAAACAAAAATGACAGATTTAAATAACGAAAATGAAAAACAGCATGGACCCCTGGTGCATACCTCTAAGTATTACCTTTTAGCCATACATTTTGAGTAAAGGCAACTTTGAGTGCAATCTTGATCTGTTGAAGTTAATGGAAGTTTTACCACTGATTTCATTGGGTTCCTCATGATGTAAAATCATGTACATAACAAGACCATAACTTCATTATTCAAGTAGCAGTGCCCCGTAACTCCTAAAAATTCACATATTATTAACAACCATTATTGTACTAGAATTTTTCCTTAGTTCTTCCTCCTCATAGATTTCTCAGCCATACTTCTTCTTACCCTGCCTTATCCCTCAGGATCTCTTTTCTCCCCTATAACTAAGTCAAGCACATGCACCTGTAATTTCTTGACTGTATCCCTATGCTGCCCTCTCCCTTGCCTCCCCCACCCTGAACTGCCCAGACACACAAACATGCATGTGCGTGTGCACTAGGCAATTGTTGCCTCTCCTCCAGCTCTCAAGGTTACAGATACTTGGGACAAACCAACAGCCCGCGTACACCACCCACAGGCACCGTGGTCCGGCCAGAACACGCGTGCTCATGTGCAGCACACCCATGGGAGGCTGTGCTGAGCACACGCAGCACACATGCTCACCTAAGCGCACTTTCTGTCCTGAGCACGGCACCTGCCGGTGATATATGTGCCTGTGGGCCATTGGATTTCCCCCACTCCCTGTCAGACTGTCCCCAACACCAGGCATGCCTGTCAGAACTGTGCTAATTGTAAAAGCAACAGCAGCTGAACCAATCACCCTTCTTCTGTTCAACTGCATTATACAATTGGAAGGCTTCTTCAGGAGGTGTCCAACATATGTAACTACTGATAAATCCTTCAGACTATTTATTCTGTAATGACACGTATGGCAGGGGCAGTAGAGGTGGAAGTCCTGATGTATGCCTCAAACTTGTGATGAAGGAACTAGTCACAAACAAAATATGAAAGCAAACAAAAAAGAAATTCAGTTTCTAGAGGCCAAAAGGTATTGGTTGGGGATTTGGGAGCCACAAAATAATTCCATTTAAAACATTATATTATATTTTCCTCATGAAAGGTAAATATGAAAGTATGCGACATATATGATGTATATTTCCTATTGTTCAGGACATGATAATTCAGTAACTAAATGAACCATGTGCACTTGTGACTTCTCAACTCCATGAATATATCCCTCTCTCCCTCTTCCTCGTCTCTTACCTCCTGCTTTCCTAGATTGTAAGACCATTGGGGCAGGGATCTGTCTCTAATTAATGATTGTACAGTGCCACATACAATACATTGCTGGAGCAATTTATTTATTTATTTATTTATCCTGCCCTTCCCCCAGAACAATGACAACATATGTTATTAAACAATAATATGCACTTGATTAAAAATCAAGTATAGGAAGATGAGAAAGAAAGAGAGACGGGTCTTTCTGTGTTCTGGGTCTAGGCAGGCCAAAGACTTTAGCTATTTAGTCCTCCCACACAAGGGCTTGAAAAGTTGAAAGCTGAGAACAGTACACTACAGACCCAGCAGTTCTGTGATTTGTCCTGTCAAGCCAGGGTGAGAATTTGATGGGGAGACTTGGCTTCTGCAGCAAGTCAACCATTCCCAGTTTGTCCATAGCCACAAAGCCAGCATCTGCAGTATTCAGAGGCTTGCAATGCTCGGACGGCTATGCAAAATATTTGCTGGATCAGGCCAATAGTGAACAATGCCTTTTCTAGCAACACTGAGCCATTTGAGCCATTCAACTTTTCACCTGTGCATCTTTTAGCACATTTTAAAGGTAATGCTAACATTACCTCCTATGTATCAAAACAACAGCTACACAGTGTAAGTGTATTCTGGCAAGAATAAATTAAGTGAGTTAGAACAAATGGGGTGCTGTTGTTCCTGATTTCAAAAAGTACTCAAACAAAGAATAGTTCAAAGAAAGATTATCCTCACTTGAAATTTCTGTACTTGTGGGGGACCCATTTCAGCTGCAATCTGACACAGGGATCATCCTTGTCAATCCAAAGTTTATATGAGCTCTAGATTCATATATTCTGCCACCCCCCACCCCTTCCCACACCCATACATTTTCAATAAACACTGAGATTGGGAAACTGCTAGTATGGAAACAATTATAACTCCAAACTCTCTGGGATACATTTAAATATATATAAGTACCACACATTTGGATGCTGAATTTTGTGAGATATGCTGGTATACAATGATTTGTGACCTCTTTGACCTGCTGTATGCTAGACCATTTGTTTCCTTGCTATCAGGAACACTTAAGGCCAGTTCACTTCTGGATCTTTTTGCTGTTGCATTTTTCCATAAAAGCAGGTTGTGAGCTCTATGTATATATTGACTTTTCTTGTTACTTATCTGTACTGTGCTTTAGCACTGATGACCGGATCTTTGATTAGGATCCTCCTATGCTATGGAACACAAATAATTTTTAAAATATAAGCGATTACTTCAGAATGGATTACACCAGATTGAGTTTTCCATTAATGCTACAGGGGTGAAATTTCAGTGATCTGCCTTAAACAGTTCTATTATTATTGTACATTTGTGCAGTCAGAGGCCTCAGAAATAATTAGTTCAGGGGAAAATATTCTTCTGGGATGTCTTTTTAATAGTGTGTGAGGAAAGCTCACTCTTGATTGCTCCTTTTTTGGTAGGTCCCTGAGTGAGTGCTTTCAGAAGGTGACCATATTAAAGTGTGTTCTTTTCTCTTTGCTTCTATCCTTGGACCTGTTATATGTAGAGGTGTCTGAATAATTTAGGCTTTGAATGTCATTTTTTTTTTCATTATGGTCACTCATTTTACAGAGTTGGATGAAAAATTCCCAAGTGCATAGAAATGTTTAAAAAAAAAATGGAAGAAAATAAAATATTCACTTTTATTTTCATTTTTTATTAAGCTCTCACTCCAGAAGATTTTTTGTTGTTGGTGGTGGTAGTTTTAAAAAAGGAAGACATTCTAAACATAGAACCAAAAGTCTGCCCTTTCTGGGCAGAGTCTGATGTGCATGAAAAGCAGATCAGATATTAGGTCATCTGTCAGAAGAGAGCCCCATTACTCTAGGGCCCATAGCACTAAAGATGATTGAATAATTAATAACAAAAAGCTTAGGGACTCCAGAGTTTAGATGTTGGTGGTGTTAGTGGTGAAGATATGTGACATGTCTTCCATTACTTGACAGAGACACAGACCCTGGAAGAAGTAGATAAGAAAAAACTGATGGTTTTTGTGATGAAGTGTTATAGAAGGCTATTTGAGGAGATTTGGTAATACTATGTCAAGAACAAAAAAAAATGGTTCGAAAGATAGTTGGAGCAAATGGAACAACTGTTGAGGTGGCAGTGGGGGAAAAAAAGCTGGAAATGTTAGGGCACATCTGCCAAATGCAAGAAAGACCACACAATGGTCTTGGGCTTTGTCAAGAGTAGCAGGCTAAGAGGCAGGCTGCCCAGGATTTGAGCAGGATACTAGTCAACATTATGGAATTAGTCTATCAACCAGACCCCAAAATGATTGAAAATAACTTCATGTGGAGGCAGTATATGCAACTGGTATAGAAATGTCCAGTATGGCCCTTGCATTAAGAAAAAGCATGTTGGCATGTTACCCATCCTGAAATGGTAGCTTTTTCAAAATGGCGGCTTTAAACAAAATAGCAGCCAGAAATCTGAAAAGTCAGGTAACTTTAGAACTATTCATCCAAAATTCATGGTCTTGAAGTCTATCATAGGGATTTTGGGGTCAAGGATTCCATTTTTACACATAATAACACAATGTCACTTTTAATTCTCTTAATAATTAACATGAAACTTATATGTATGTATTTTAATCATATAGTTGTAATACAACATTTGTTTTTTTTAATCATAAACTTGAAAGTGTGTATTATTTATATAATGTCACTGTCTTCTCCACTGTCACTGCTATCTTGATCTTGGGAGCCAGAATCTCATGGTGACAGTCCGGAGACTGCAGCTATTGCAGAATGCGGCAGCCCACCTCCTTATGGGGTCGGGTCGCCATGAGCACATTACACCAGTGCTCTGCACTGGCTGCCTATAGTCTTCCGGGCCTGATTCAAGGTGTTGGTTTTGGCCTATAAATCTCTTTACGGCCTTGACCCAACTTACCTGTGGGATTGTCTCGCTCCCCGCGCTCTGGAGCGATCTCCGCGGTCTGCTGGGAGCGCCCTTTTCAAGGTCCCCCATGTGGCCCAGGGGGCCACTATGGAGAGGGCGTTCTCGGTGGCCACACCTAGACTGTGAAACTCCCTCCCGGAAGAGGCTTAGTTGGCTCTGAATCTCCTTTCCTTCTGCCATGTGTGTAAAACCTGGCTGTTACTCTGGGAATGTGCAGTCTCAATGAGAAGCGGCATGGAGATATATCCTCCTCAATATCCCACTTTGATCCAGGATGAGTGAGAGTGCTGACATGCTTACTTGATTTCATTACAATCTTAAGTAATATCCGTTTTCCTTTACCAGACAGTGCTAATACTGAATTGCACCCAGATATGGCTAGGGATGGGTGAACAGATCACAGTTTGGGTTCAGTCGTTCGGTTCAGCTGCGTTCGGTTCATGCATTCAGGTGGTTCACCAGGTTCATGTTTGGCCATTTGGTTCGGCCATTCGGTTTGGGTTCGGCCGTACGGGAAAAATTATCGCGAGAGCTCGGGAAGTCATAATCGCGCTGGAAACCGGAAAGTCGAGTGCATGCGGAGCTGTGTGGTGAGTGAGTGTGTGTTTGAGTCGGTGGCTGCTCAGTTTGTGTGTTTTGACTGTGTTTGTGTTGGGTTTGGCTGTGCTGTGTGTTTGGGTGGTTGGTGAGTGTTGGTGTGTGTTGTGTGGGTGACTTTTTTGAGTGTGTATGTTTTTTTTTAAAAAAAAAATGAAGAAGGCTGCAGTTTTGATCTCCCGGCTGGGAGCCAACTTGCTAGTCGTGGGGAAGGAGGAGGAGGAAGAGGTAGAGGTTGCTGCTCCTACTACACCTCCGGTGGTGGTGTCCAGCTCCTCGGCTGAGGAGCCAGCAGAGGGCTCAGGAGGTGATTCCATGTTTGTAAACTTTTTTTTACTTTGAGGACGAGAAAGGCTCTATCCGTTAGAGAAAGCTCACTGGCGTGCAGGTGGGTGCGTGGGTGGTGGGCATCCGTCAGGCACAAACAGTGGGCATCAGCATGTGGCAGTGGATGTCTGCCACAGAGAGAGAGGATACTGTAGTGTGGGGGGTTCTGGCATGAGCATCACCCCCACCCAAACATGTGCCAGGCTAGCAAGGGTCTCCACTCTCCAGTTCCCATCCCATTCCCTACACCCCCCCAAATAAGGGCAGGCTCTTTCCTCCAACCAGGGTCACATCTCCTGTCACCATCCCTAGAACCCCAAGGAGGGCAGGATTTGCACATGCCAGCCAGGGCCTTCCTAGTTGCAATCCCAAGCACCCCAAGGAGGGCAAGATCTGCACGTGCCAGCCAGCCAGGGTCTCGCCATTGCCATCCCAAACAGCACCCCAGGGAGCGCAGGATTTGCACGTGCCAGCCAGGGGCTTTCTAGTTGCAATATCTAGCATCCCCTAGCACCCCTGGGAGGGCAGGATTTGCACGTGCTTTACTGCTTTCTAGTTGCCATTCCTAGCACCCCAAGGAGGGAGGAGTAGAGGCATCATCATAAATACATGATATTACTTTGGTGTTCTTAATGTGTTCACATTTCAGAGAGGAATCGGATGCTGGCCCCAGCATTGCTGCTAGGACCATGCCAAGGAGGAGGACCACCCCTAGG
>QEPC01012801.1:3172351-3213468 GCA_003113815.1 Sphenodon punctatus
GGGAGGCAATGAGTTTGCCTAAGGATGAGGTATAGATCGAGAAGAGGAGAGGGCCAAGAACAGAGCCTTGAGGAACACCAACTGAGAGGGGGAAGGAGGAGGAGGCGGATCCCATAATGTTCCCATAATGTTCTTGTAGAGTGCCGTACCGCAAACTTTATCAAAATGTCGCAGTACACATCAAAAACTACATCCACTCATCGACTACATGTAAATGTAATTTTGTTGAAAATATGCTGTGCTAATGCGGAAAACGTAATACCTTCTTGGACAACAGTTTTCTAGAGCAGAGCCATTCCATTGTATATAGCAACCACTGTTTCTGGATATTTTTCCTCTGTTGGAACATGTTTTGTTAAGAAATTAAGCAGAGTGGTCTTCACAGTCTTCCTTGGTTTTGAAAAGACATCACATAATGACCAAGTTAGAAGACCCAAAGGGTATGAAAACACAGATTTCATGTCAATATTTCTGAACTAATCAAGGATGGCCAAGACTGTGGAATTCCCTCCCAAAGGAGGCCCATTTGGTCTTGGACGGCCCCTCTTTCCGAAGACAGTGTAAGACCTGGCTGTTCCGCCGGACCTTTGAAGAGGGAGATGGGTAGGGTTTGTTGGGGAGGGGGGGGGTTCTGCCCTTTTTGTATATTTTTAATGAATTTAAAATTGTATATTTTGTGTTTGTATTATGATTATGATTATATATTTTGTATGCCACCCCGAGCTGCTCTGTGAGGAGGAGGGTGCAGGATAGAAATATAATGAAATTAAATAAATAAATAAATGTTCGCAAAGAGTGTAAGATCTTGTCTGAGAGGAATGTCTTTATCTTTGCATCTCATTTTCACAACTGTTTTCAGATCTCTCAACATTTTCAGGTTTTATTTGGGTAGTGTTTGGAAAAATTCCTTTGGTGAACATCTTTCTTTAATGAAGGATATACACTTTTCTGCACCATATTCCCTAGCATGGAAAAGGTTATCCTTAACACAGCACTAGCAACTTTTCCTGTGGAGAGACAAATAAATTTAGTACCCACCCATGGATGTGCAACAATGTCATTGATCACATCAAGAATACTGTTCACCACTGCAACATCTATTGTGATGTATCCCAGTGATAGTTCCTCAAGGCTGTATTTGTTTGAAGAAGGTTGCATTAGGTGGTCCCGTCGGATTTTTTCGAAGGCAGCACATCTGAAGTCTTGCAATCTCTCTTTATGGTGTGCTCTATACTCTTGTGTGCCACATTTTCTCCAAACATATTTGATGCACTCATCTGGTTACTGAATTCACCTCTAAGAAATGCCTTATATACATCTGGTTTAGACTCTGGCAGTTCCAACATGTCATTTAAGTGAGGAATAAAATATTTAGTATGATGCTGTCAGTCATAAGCAAACGCCATGGCGATGACTTCCTGGAGGCAAGCAATGTATAATTCCCAATTGCCAGTTCTGGTTGAAAATATGAAATTCAATGCGAGTTCAGCTAGGTCAAGATAGGTCAACCAAAACTTGGTTAAATCACTACCTGTATTTTCGAAGTTGTCAATGAATTTCAACATTTGATTTTGCTACTGAGTTTTACTGTTGCATTATAAATTGTACTTGGTTTGGCATAGGTTCATCTGAAAGTCTTCAATAATTGCTGTGTATTAGATAAGAACATAAGTAGTGTCATACTGAGTCAGACCAATGGTCCATCAAGCCCAGCATCCTGTCCTCTAACAGTGGCCAATCTTGATCGCATGGGGAAAGAACCAACAGTCACAATGGGCAATCCATTCCCCGTTGTTCACTCCCAGCTCCCGACAGTAAGAAGTTCATCCTGTAAGCTACTTGGTTTATAGTCATTAATGGACTTACTCTCCAAGAACGTAGTCCTTTTTTAAACCCAGCTATACTACTGGCCTTGACAACGTCCTCTGGCAACAAATTCCAAAGACCGAAGCATTCTATCTGTATTCTTCTATTAATAGTGGAAGCTCTATTAAAGTGAAAAGAGCTTCATACACTAGTTTGTGCATTTGGAAGGCTCTACATTAGCAGATGGAAACCTCCCATCATCAGCACCACTCTATTACATTGGACATTGTGTTTCCAATATATTTCACAGACTTTGGCATAAAATGCCTCATCAAAAACACACACAACAGCAGCTAATTGTAGCTTAACTTGTATTACATAGCCTCTACATAAAACAAAATAAAATATATGATTTTCAAATTATGAGTCCAATACTTTGGTAATTTGGTAGCTAAATGAAAGCTTTGTCTTGTATTACGCTATATGATAAAATACATACATATACATTTCATGTTAATTACTAAGAGAATTTGTATTTTGAAGACAGCATTTAGAATTACCCCCAAAACCCTATGATAGACTCCAAGACCATGAATTTTGGATGAATAGTTCTAAAGTTACCTGACTTTTCAGATTTCTGGCCGCTATTTTGTTTAAAGCAGCCATTTTGAAAAAGCTACCATTTCAGGATGGGTAACATGCTTTTTCTTAATGCAAGGACAACAATGGACATTTCTATACCAGTTACATATACTCCCTCCACATGAAGTTATGGGACAGTGATCAGGAAAAGGAATGCGAAGGGTGATGGCCAAAGCAAACTGGAAGGGATTGGCCCCTCACACAGTTGATAGGCCAGGCAGCAGACATATCGGTGCACTCATCTGGCAACCTTGACCAAGTACAGAACTGTAAGTTAATTTATCAACTTTTCCTGATGATAATGATGATGAAGAAGAAGAAGAAATTGCAAAAAGGAACTCATAGTTCTTTTGGAAATCTAGTAACTTAGGGAAGAAGAGGATGGTGTTGTGAAATATGGGGGAGCTAAGATTTTAATATTTTTCTCTTACTTTGTAAGCAGCTTATTTTCTTGTTTACATGCACGTACTTGATTATTCCTGCTGCAGTCTGAAAGAAAATATTTTAGTTTGCTTTCAGATCCTAAAGGAAAAGAATGGTATTTTATGATAGATGATACTGAGATCACCTGAAACGTTTCCAACACAGGAAGTGTAGAAAGTCAGAGGTTATAGTGGCAAATGGTTCCTTCTATGGGGAGTATGACATCTAGAAAGGAGAATGTGACTGACTGCCTTGATAGTTATTCAGAATTACAGATTAAATCTTCCTTCATTTCCTACCTATTTCAGTATATTTTATATACCTCCTGTTGTATCAAAAAAGAGGTCCTACCTTGTTGTAACCTTACTCAAGAACAGCCTAGAAAAATATTTGAGAAGCCTAAAATTGAGATGTAAAGCTTTTATTGGATTTGGTTCCTTCAAGCAACAGCCTTATGGGAAACTGAAGCAATTTTAATTTCTTCCTTCCCTCCTCCCACTTGAATTAAAGTCTCAAGGAGGAAGGAACCCTTGGACAGGGTTCTCCTGGGAGCAAAAGTATTGCACCTGGAGTGAGCGCAAAGAGAATGCCTCACGTCAAGTTCATTATTAAAGTCTTTATGAATATTCATGTAACCACAGTCCTGGTATGAGAGTTTGATTAGATTTTTTTTGGCTGCCATTCCTCTTTTTATACATCACATTGTGTGGACCACAAGCTCAATAAAAAAGCCTACATGGAAATTTTAAAACAACACAAAGTGAAATGGTGTAGGTCTCTCTCTTATTATAATAAACACATGCATTTAGATCCTACGACCACAATCCGGAAACCATTGGAGTTGCCCCATCCAATGATGGTTTCAGGATTCCAGCCATCCTGGGAATCTGGCTGTTTTATAGACCTTCATATCATACAGAAGTAAAGTTAATATATAATACTTGTGTTTTAAAGCTCCTGGTAGAAAGCAGTAAGGATTGTATTGGAAGAAAGTCAGCAAAGTAACAGAGTTTTCATAATTTTTCAGACTTTTCATAATTTCATCTCCTACATAAGCCATGCCATGTCCATGCTAAATTAAATGCATAATTCAATGACATCCTACAGAAAACTAGGGGACTAATATGCCGAAGGCTGTCACTTTACTGTTATGTAGGCCACAAATTTTTTCCTGCAATTGAACTTTTAGCCAAACCACTCCAAATATTGCTCTGACATTTCACAGATCACTCTACATGAATACATATTTGCAATATATTTCATTTCATTTCATTTTTAATTTATATCCCGCACTCTCTCACCTAGGCGACTCGAGGCAGCAAACAACAAAAATGAAAATACATAAATACAACATAACATCAAAATACATTCAATATCAACAATTCAATTCAAAACAATAAAGAGAAACCCTCACAATTCAAATAATATAATTCTAACAATCAATCTAGTGGTCTAATTCAATTTAATCTTAACATATGGTACCACAATATAACATTCCCTCCCTAATCCCCCACTAATTCTGGTAACTACATCACCAACCATCATTCTTCTACACACACACACCCCTCCTGCTGCCACCAGGAAGGGAAGGAGAAGGTCCATCAACACCCCCCCTTCCGCTCTCACCAGGAGAGGGAGGGAGAAACCCATCAATATACCAGACTTACAAAGCCTACCATATACATAATACAGTAAATAAACATCCCATAAATTTTCACAGCCAGCCCAACAAATAATCCATCATATCCATCCCCATATGCATATCCTCATCACATACCATCTCCAGCAATTCATCATTTCCCCACCTTACTTCCCATCCCTCCCTCTTTTACCATCAAACACAGATCCGCCTCCTCCTCCTCCCCCCCTGATCACACCAGGGGGGAACATCCCTCTTTTAGCCAACTCCTTCTGCCACCAAACAGTAACGATGTTAAACTTCTGTACCGGCCACGGCCATCGGCTGCCCCCTGTTCTTGTCGGGAAAGCCCAGAAACAGGTCCTCCCTGTCCCTGCCCCCTTGTTAAGTGCAAGAGCGGCATCTTCTCAGCCCTGCAGCTGATTGTGATTCCCTGATCCTGCTGATGAACAGGTTCCAGAGAGGGAAATAGCAACCTCCTCCCCCCAACATCCTCATGGGGAGGAGAGGGGCGATGACACGTGCTCTCAGGGAACGCCACCCAGCCCCAAACAGAAGGGGGCCCTTCACCCTTGCCCTCCTCCTCTTCATCAGAGTGGGCACACACTCGCCAGACGCCCCCGCATAGTCTCTCCAAAGGGGGGGGGCAGTCCATTGTCAGTTCCACTTGCAATCCCCGGGACATGCCTCCTACCCGACATAACTCCATCAGCGGCAGCATTGCAAACACCAACACAGTCCTCCTTCCATGCTTCACTGTCACTCTCACCCACACCCTTCGCCAAGTTCAGAGTCCAAGATGAACCTGTATGTCAATGATTTCTGTTGTTCCAGAAAGGAGTGATTGGGTGTTGGCAGCTCCCAACATGATCTCTGGGAATAATCCCTAGTTCCGAACCATGCTTCAGGAAAAAGTTGCCAGCTGTTTGCGCAGGGTTAATTCCTATTCCATCTGGGTCCCTCTGTGTCACCGGGGCGGGAGTATATGGGGGTGTCACTAGGACAGAGATATTGGGGAGCACTCACAACACTCCACACGCTACCAAGGTTTCCCCTGGAAAGGGGCACGCGCCCTGCTAGAAGAATAGTGAGTGGGTCTTTACCTCTAATTAAAGAGAACAGACCCCTATCATCATAGGGCACGGAATTACAGGGAAACCAAGGTATAGCCCTATGATCCCTTTCACACTCTCTCAAAGGTAGAATAGCAGGCGGAAGGAACGTGGGGACTGGAGTGGGGGGTAGGGCCACGTGGAGTACCAGGGATGCATGAGGAGAAGAGGAGGCACGTGAGCAGTGAGGCAGGAATGCCCCAGGGAAGGGAGGGGGGAGGGAAACCAGGGACATACACACACACACACACACACTCACCTTGCACTCTCCGTACACGCTCACTCTTTCACACAGCACTCGGGAAGAGAGAGAGGAAGGTCCCGACGTTTAAAACTAAGGTCACTTTCAATCAAGCACAACACTGTCTCCAGGCAAGGGGCCGGTCTAACTGTAATCACCAGCGCCGCTGTCTCTGCGGCGCTGGCTTTTATACCTAAAGCCCCGCCCCCGTGCGTGCTCTCAGGTGCTCCGAGCACCGGGAAGGGACAGGGGAATCCCCACATCACGTCCCTACGTCGGGGGCGTGGTCTCAGCCCTATGCGCAACAGGCGCTGTCTCCGCTACCTCTTCCAGAGCCCGCGCTTCCGAGGGAGGCGGCGTCTTTGTGACTCAGGGCTGCTTTTGCTGCCGCCGAGCGGCACCCCCGCAGGGCCGGGACTCTGTCCAGGAGGCGGAGATGACACTCTGGTTCTGCCACCTTCAGTACCTTGGCGTAGAGTGTGATAGCTTATTCAGGAAGATGTTGCTCTTTCGGCTCTCTATGTCCCTGAATTTATTTTTGTTAAGATGTATTCATTATATTTCAGGGTGTGATTTCCAAAAGTACATGAAAGAGGGGAAATGGCCATGATATCTGTTCCAGAGGGATATTTGTTAATAATTAATCATGAGAGTGCTTTCACAACCCATAACCAGCTTTATCAAGTTCTATTGAGTTTTGTTTTGGGTTTTTTGGCTGGGTTCTTTTGAAGTGGGGTTAATTTTAGTGCTAATGTTTATGCTTAAAGTTCTTTTTTAGGAGTCTTTCCATAGTCTGTTCATAATATATAATTGTATATTAGTCAAACAAACAATACCATTTAAAAAAAAATCTGCTTAGAGATTTTGGGAGAGGTTGTTCCATATCAGTTATTTTACCTAAAGACAATAATATGCTGTGATGCTTATGTCAGTCAAAATAGAAGTTCTTATCTTTCCTCTTAAACCCACTTCTCCCCTCCCCTTACTCCCTATCTCTGTAGAAAACATTGGGTATTTTTACACACACGTATCTCCTGCATGTTTGCTGTTACATCCTGAACTTTCTGTGTGTCTAAATCACTCACCCAGATCTTAAAACATCTGGCTCTTTGAACTTCTGCGTAGAACTTCTCTCAGAACGTTTGTGTGTAAAAGGTTCTCCTGGTAAACTGCTTTGCTCCAGGCAGCTGTGGTCACTTGGTTTCTATGGCAGCCTGTCACGTCTACATCTGTGGCTACTTTACGCTGCCTCGAGTCAGGGCAGTGTTTGTGTGAAGAATGCATCCAGGAACTGCCTCAGGGCAGTGTGTGTGTAAAAAAATGCATCCAGAACTTACTTGTGGACTTGTAAACCCAGAAGATTGAACAATCCAGAACTTCAAGGTGTGTGTAAAAATGCCCAGTGTCATCCTTCTTGTCCCCTTAGCCTGTAACCTTGGGGTCATCTTTGACTCCGCTCTCTCCTTCTCTGTTCACATCCAAAATACAGCTAAAACTTGTCACCTTTTTCTTTATCACATTTTTTAAAACCACCCTTTCCTTTCTGAACACACAACCAAAACTCTTATCCATGCTCTCATTACCTCCTGCTTAGACTATTGTAATCTGCTTCTTGCCGGTCTCCCAGTGAACCATCTATCTCCACTTCAGTCTATTCAAAATTCAGCTGCAAGAATCACCTGCCTTGCACGCCATTACTCACCTCCTCCAGACACTACACTGACTCCCCATCCACTTCCTTCTACTTACCTATAAGTGTCTTCACTCTGCAGCACCTCACTACCTCTCCTCCATTATCTCCCCCCACACCCCTTCTCGTGACCTCCATTCATCAGGCAAGATGCTCCTATCTGCGTCCTTCTCTTCCATTACCAACTCCTGACTCCATGCCTTTCACCTTGCTGCACCGTATGCCTAGAACATTCTTCCTGAGGTGGTGCACCTAGCCCCCTCCCTGTCCATATTCAAGCCCTGTCTAAAGACCCACCTCTATGAGGCTGCCTTTAAATCATGATCCCAGGCATAAATCATGATCTTAGTGGAAATAAAACAATTACTGACTAAACTGCACCCTGTAGTCCATGATTCATCTATTGCCTTGTTTTTAACTGTCTGTGTCCATACCTTATCTAGATCATAAGCCCCTTGGAGTAGTGACTGTCTTTTATGTTACATGTATCTGTATAGTGCTGCATACGACTAGTAGTGCTTTAGAAGTGATAAGTAGTAGAAGTAGTAGTAATAGACTTTGTGAATCAGGAAGGAAATGGCATCTTTAAAAGCTTCTTGTTTCCCATGACTCTTTTGTGGAATTTGCTACAGAGAGATAACTGTTAAGAGTTGGAATAAGTTCTTCTCAAAGTATAAGAAGATCATCGGATTATAGCCAAGAAAAGACATACACTTATCTGACATCCATGTCAGATCCATGGCATAAAAACTTTCAGGATGATTTCATAACGTTTGTGTCTTGGTAGCATCTGGCGTGTACCAGTGTAGTTTTTGTGCAAAAGCAAGTGTAGGCAAGCACAACTTGCTAAAGATAGTCAAATTGGCTTGGTTGTCTTAAGGAAAATAAGAATCTGACATACAGGAAACTGGACTTAATTTACCACCTTTGTGATATGTTTTCACAGTCAAACTCTAGTAAGGGACTTCTTTTTTACCCTGATGCTCAAAATGGTTTTTTCCTCTGTATTTCCTAGCTTTATTCAAGCTGACAGTTTTTCAGGTTCCTATTCCTCTCTCCTCTTCCCTTCTCTCTCTCTCTGGCTGATTTTAAACAACCACGCTATACCATTCTGAAATCATTCTTACCTGACTTGTTGGAATGACATAATTGTCATAATCAGTCCGGTTTCTGCAGCTAGACGACCACTGTTGTGACATTATATTAGGGTATTCCGTTCCTGGTTGTCTAAACAATTATAACATTCTATGGTTTGACTGGCGACAGAGTTTAAAATGTGCTTCTTCCAACTTCTCTGGAGTTTAAAGTGAGAAGTCAAGCCGCTCCATCAAGCTGTTTCGGAGTTTAAAGTGAGCTGGGTTTAAAGTGAGCTCTGTAAAGCCTCTCAACAGTTTAAAGTGAGCAGGATAGTCAAGCCACCACTGTAGAACCTTCTACCTGCACCAATGGTAAAAATGACTGATGTATATAATGATCTTTATTTATAGAAAGATTTGATAAAACCTTGAAAAAGGTGCTTTACAAAAACGTTCTAAAACCCAAAATCAAACTGGAAGTGTCAAAATGTTTAATGTTCCAACTGTATAGACAATCACCTTTATAAAAACATAAAATCCAGTAGAACATTACAGTGTATCATCTAAAAACAGCGTCTTTCTCTCTGTCTCTCTCTCCCAAGTGAATCAGAAATTCCATGTTTGTTATACTTCTTCCAGCACACAAAGGATAAAGCCACACAAGAGAGGGCAGGCCTGACACCCACCCCCCACCCCCATCTGCCCTGGGGAAGGCAAACACAGCCGCCACATGTTGGGCCACTGGAGAGAGCAGTTCAAATAATCTGCCCCACTGTGGGGAAACCGGGCAGGTGGGTCACTGCTACATGTCCCACCACACCCTGGGGCAGGCCAAGGAGCCATCCCCATGCACTCGTGCAGCGGTTTAGCCCCGTTCCACCCACCATCTCCCAGCCCTCCCACTGTCCCGCCCCCAGCCATGACATGAACACACACAAATGGTGAACTGTTCCTGCCGCACTGTGGTGCCAGCAGATCTCACTGTGGGGCAGGGCTGCATGGGCCTGGTCACATGGAAGGTAGCCCATTACCCCCACATTGGGCAACTTTGACCTGGGTGGGGCAACAGTAACATGCAATGCATCACCGGCCTTCTCTAGCTGTTGCACCACATAGCAGCTGGCTGCTCACCCTGGAGTGGAACTGGGCAAACCTCTGGTGGCCCTCCGGCCATATGGTCCACAATATTGTGGACTAATGTGGAATAAGGTTGCCCAAACTGGGATACCATCTTGCGTGGCCTCACCCAAGCAGTCTGCACAATGTTTCCCCCTTATAATCTAGTAAACTTTCTGGGTCTCATGACCTGACTCGTTCTTACTATGATGCATGCCAGGATACCCTAGTTGGATATTCTTTTAGCAGGAGGAACCTTTAAAAAACTGAGCACAACTGAGGAAAAGAAATTCTATAGAATAATATTTCAGCTAATGCCTTCTTCACACACAAGGCATTTCGCCAAAACATTCATCTGCAGTTTCCTTCCTGTAGCTTTATTCAGACTTGCCCTTTGAGTGTTTTCGTTGATGGATATAGCTTTTAAAGGACTAGCTTTAACTAAGGACAGTCCCAAAGATGGACAACAAAAACATAAACAATGTACAGCTTGGACCTTGAACATCTGTACCAGTTCCTTTATAGATTGCCCTCATTGTAGCTGTGTGACTGCTCATCATCCTGAACCAATTCCATAAAACAGTCACCTACGGAAATCTCTCTCTTTCATTTTTGTTCAGGAATTTAGCAGCAGCTGGAATGACAGGATTTCAATTCAGAGGGGGGTTTAATACTGATTGTTCAAAGTTTTACCACGTTTAGAAAGAATTTATTTCAGATCATCTTTCAGCATCTTCTAGTGTTTATTCTGGGAATCACATCACCAAGTGTGTTTCAACTCAGTGGACACTTATGAGGCATGCTAGGGACAGGCAATCATTCAGACTTTTCTTTATTTAAAAAAACTAAACCAAACTAAACTAAGGAAACATTAGGACCTTGTTTCTCCTGTGTGCATCATGATCATTGACTTTTAAAATTATTTTTTCCGCTAGCTTAGTTTCATCCATTGCAAATAAATCTTCTCAGCCCTGATCCCATGTCAGGTTTACTCTAGTGCAACCACATTGACTTCATTGGAATTGTTCCTTCTCTGTACAGGAACAGAAATAAGGTTAGAATGATCCACAAAGAAGAAAGATTCCCTTTCTTAGTACCAATCTTCAGAGCCCATGAGAAGATGCCTCTATATGAGAAACAGTTTTTATTTGCATGTTTGATTTAAAAATTAACACAGGCTAATTATTCTATATGACAGTAGAAATTACAATATTTCTGTAATTGCTAAAATTATATATTTGTCATTACAAATGAAACCCTCCTTTTCAATATCTTATACCACATAAGTAGTATTTTTAGCATATATTTTTATATACTGGAGGTGGGACAGTGCTCTAAATTATGCATATTTGATTTTTAAAATTCTAGGGACCTTATAAGTGTACTATATTTCATCCATTAAAAATGTGTGTTCACCTTTTGGTTAGTATGATGCAGCTCGCCTGGAAAAATGGGACTAGTAGTTCAGGGGGAAAGGAAGGATGAAGCAAAGGAGAAAAGGGATGATTTACAAGGTGCCTGTGGCTAAAAGTCACATCACCTGTTATTTGACTCAGTTAATAACATGATCCTCTAGTTGTTTAGTGCTGTCATCAGCACTTAGCAGGTGTGTCTGAGTACCATTTACTTCAGTAAGACTTGCATTGGGAATAAATATGCACTGGCACTAAACAGCAAGAGAATCATGCTGTTGGCCAAGTTCTAAGTCATTTGATTGTCACCATGTCAGTAAATTCCAAGATCTCCGAATTTAACAGTCTACCAAGAACACTTCATTCTACTTGCTTCTCTGAAGAAAATAAAATGGAAACCCTCAACTTATCATGTCTACAGGATGACCTACCAATTTTTCAGGTACTAGATAGGCTGCGTACCTTGTCTGGTGCTGCTGTTCTGGGATGTAAACACAGTTCAATTACAGTTAAACTAGCTTACCTAACTTTTATTCCACATAAGTCAAATCCTGACCCTTTCATCATTCTTATTCAGGTAATGCTCCTGCTGATGTTGCCTCACAAGGAGTGCTTGAATACAACCAGCAACCTGAATGTGTGGGGAAGAAGGAAGGTGTTTTAAATTCAGTGGGTACAAAATATCTTTACTTTATAGACACTGGGTATAAAGAGATGGACCGCAGCGCTGGGGCTCGCATCACCAACCCACTTCACCACTGGCTGGCTGGTCCATCTGAAGGTGGCCTGCTGGTTGTGGAAGTGGAGCAGGCTAGGCATTTGCAGTGCTCCAGAACATCCTGGAGCATGACCAGAGAAGTGGGCTGTCAAAACTCAGGCCACTGGCCTGGATCGGAAATACTGTCCATCTTCTCAGTGGACCCATGCTGCAGCTCTACTCTTGGCCAGCTGTTGTCTTGGCAACACCATCGAGTTGCAGGCACCAGTTAGAGCTCAGGCGATCTGCCTGCAACTCTATGTTGGGGGGGGCACCACGCGGGAGGAACATGGCCAGGGGAACCCGCTGGGTCCATCAAAAAAGAACCTAGGTGGGGTTGGGAGCTGGTGGATGCATGTGTGCACCCCTGGAGCTCCAGGCGCATGCTGCCCCTGTATCTGTCTAAAAACATCTATTATTAAACATTTACATTGTGATGATGAGGATGAGGATGATGAATGGATTTATATAGCACAAGCAATGTACCTGGTGCTTTACAACTGTTGAAAGTAGACAGGGTCCCTGTCCCAGGGGGCTTACAATCTAAGAAAGACAAGGGAGGGGAGATGAGGAGTGGAAGCAACAGAGGGAGATACGAGGATCTATTCATGAAGGTGTGAGGTTGCAGGTACACATGCTTAGCTTAGTTACATAGGGGAGGGGGATGTTGGGAAAATCAGGAAGGGTACTAAGGGGATGAGGAGCTTGTAGTGAAAGATTGCGGAAGATCATTGTACACCGACGGAGCCAGGTAGTGGGCACTTATATTTCTTATTTGGCCTGTGTATGCTGTAGATTCCATCTTGTCTGACATGTGTCCTATGCAGGCCTCTTTGGCAACTTTTTCTGTATTCCATGGTAACTGTTTTGCAGAATTCCAAGGCCAGTTAGAACTGTAATGTTTAGGAAGCCCTTATCAGCAGTTGGGCCTGATAGCAAGAGAAGGTTTCTTAATTGGAAGCTGGGAATGACTCAGGCTAAGGAAAAACACAGCTGCAATAGTTAAATTTAGCACATGCGCAGTGTGTTGCACAGTGGGTTTGTGAAGTTAATAAAAACAAAGGCACCGGAAACCCACATTGGAACTTCACTGCTGGCCACTTCGCAGAGGTGCTGAGGCGAGCAGCAGAACCTGGAGCCCACCTGGGGATCATCTCACAACCGTTGTTGGAGTTCCCTGGCGTGCACAAAGGGATGTGTGAGAAATCTCTTACTTTTTGTATTCATTGGGGTTATTGTTTTTATTTTTATGCTTTATCTTTATATTTATTAAAACAGCTTTGTTTGGCATGCATTCATCTGAGTCATCACTGAACTGATCTGAAAGAACCCGCAATTTTAAGACAGAGCTAGAGAAGGCCTGATGGAAGAGGTAGGTTTTCAAGAGGAAGGGAGGAACAGGAACAAATGTGTTCAGGGAGGGAGTTCCAGGCATGGGGACAGCAAGGGAGAAGGTGAGAATACGCATTGTGGTACAGAGGAGTCATGAGAAAGCAAGAGTGGTGGAAGAAGAGGAGCGGAGCTTTCAGATGGGACCGTAGCAGGAGATGAGTGTAGAGAGAATGAATAGCCTTGTAGGTAAAGTCAAGAAACCTGTGCTGAATGAGTTCAGGTAGAGGAAGCCAGCGGAGAGAGGAGGGGCTGCACATGATGAAAACAGTGGGTGTGGTGGATGATCTCGGCAGCAGAGTTTTGAGGTTGCAATAGTCAAGGCGAGAGATAACCAGAGCAGGGACTGGGTTTTTAGCAGTGGAGACACTGAGGAAAGGATGGATCTTAGCAACGTTGTGCAGGGAGAGATGACAGGATTAAGCAAAAGATTTGACTTGAGGTTTAAGGGAGAGTACTGAGTCAAAGATGAACCCCATGTGATGTGCCTGAGGGACAGGCTGAATGGTGATCCCATCAATGGAAAATGAGAAGGAATAGGGAGAGGAAGGCTTTGAGGGGAAGACAAGGAGTTCAGTTTTGGCCATATTAAGTTTGAATTGATGGCGAGACATCCAGGTAGCAATGTCAGAGAGACAGTTTGTGATATGAGATTGTATAGAGGGAGAGAGAGTGGGGTAGAGGGATAGAGTTGAGTTCCATTAGAATAGAAATGATATTGGAAGCGATGCTATTCACTGAGTTTGCCCAGGGACAGAATGTAGAAAGAGAAGAGAAGCAGGCCAAAGACAGAGCCTTGGGGAACTCCAACCAAGAGGGGAAGTGATGTGGAGGATGTACCAGCAAGAGATACATTGAAGGAGCTATTAGAGAGGTAGGAAGGGAACCAGTCAAAGACCAAGCCCCGGAAACCAAGGGAGTGGAGTGAATCGAGAAGGCATCTAGAAGGAATTATGATTATCATAATCATAATGATATTAATAGTAAATCACGTGGTTCATGCATTGGATTAATCCAGGGGTGTGTACACTGAATTTACTCTCAGGCAGTTCAGGTCTGGCTCTTGGATAGGGACAGTCCCAGCCTCCGCACGGTCAGATTGGTTCTGTGTTGTGTTCATCAAACTCAAATCTCAGCAGCTGAATCACAGCTGTGCCTCAGATTCTCAGCAGTCAGGATCTCAGAGCACCAGTTCTGTGAGACAGTCATGAAGCAGGAAAGGCTCAGCCTGGGAGATGCTTCAAAAGGGGCACAATGTCTTTTAGCTCTTGGTCATATGAAGATTTTGGTGTGTGGCTCTTGGGATTGGGAACTCTACCCACCCCTGGATTAATCCTTTAAAAAGTCACTGCTTTTCAAGCAAAACAATTGTTATCCACACTAACAGGAATCCATATTGTTATTGAAGGGGGGGGGGGGGAGATAGATAAGAATAGGGTTTAAGACAAAAGTATCACAAGAAATCCTTGACTGAACTAATGAACAAGACCTCTACCATAGTTAGTCAGTCATGCCAATGAGACAACGGGTGTAGACATGAGCTGGGAGGGCCCAATCCCCTGTGTGCCACGAGGTACATAATAGCAGCAGCCATGCTTTGGGGCTAGCACAGAGAGCAAGGCAGATGGCCCCACCTCCCCCACAGGGAAATCAGGTGGGTAGGCCACTGTCAGTCATCCCACCCCACCACAGGATGAGTCGAGGCGTCAGTCACATGTGCAGGAACCCAGCCCCACCCCACCCACCCTCCCCCAGCCCACCTGCTATCCCACCTTGGCTGTGGCGTGGCTGCACAGGAATGGCGCCAGCATTCCCTGACTGCTCAGAGCCCGGACACTGCGGGACAGGTCAGACAGGGTCCAGACCAATGAGTGGCAGCACTCTACCTCAAGTTGGGCAGCCTTACCCCACTTTGAGTAAGGCTGCTACGCCCTGCATTCTCATCCTTTGTCAAGGACACGGTGTAGCAAAAAGCTGCCCACCCTGCCCTGGGATGGAGAAATAGCTGGCGGCCACTGGGCACACAAGCCACTGCATTGTGTGGCAACAGTGCCCAAATTGGGGTAAGTCTGCCCAACTCCACATAAGGTCTCATGTGACTGTACCCAGCAAAATTTTCTGCCAACAAAGAACGCAGTATTTTATAACCCATCATGGTAGATAAATTGTGATGTTTTACACCAAGAAATGCACCAAAGAGTCATAAAGTGTTGCCACTAAAAATATTATTGGCGTGCTTCCTTGCAGAGTGACAGTACTGTCACAGAGCCTGCTAATGTCATGAAAAATTAAACTCTATCTCAAGATTGAACAAACATTAAATAAGCAGAGTGAGAATCTTAGCACAGAAATCAATTTAAATTCAAAATTGTTTTTCATCTTTTCAAAAGTTTGATTGGTTATCTTTTTTATTTTCAAGTGTTTGTACATCTTTATATTTCATCTTTATGTTCCTACCAGTGGAAATATGAATGAATCACAAGGCAGACAGCTCTCATGATGTTTTTTTGCCCTGCTAGATACCAAAACTTTTTGAAAGTCTTCAAAGAAAGCTTGACCACATAACTAAGGCCGTTTTTAGTCAAGCGGGACACCGTCGCACGACCCGGTCGCACGATATTTCGATTGTGAGGTATTGTGAGGTATTTAATTCATGGTCGGCAAAGAATGCGCGACCGCCTTCTATGTGCATGATCCCCACCGGCTGTCTTGTGTAATCCCGCATCGTGGCATATTGAAATATCGCGCGACGGCAACCCGCTCATCTAAAAGCGGCCAAAGACTGAAGAAGTTTGGAAATGGACCTACACTTCCTCTACATGTGAACCGAGATCCAATCCACTCAACCCTTTTCATTTTCATCCATTCTAAAATGGATTAACACAGCACTGTTTTACAAAACAGTCCTCAACCTGTTTGTTTACTATTGGTGCCAATCTTTAGTACCTGCACAAGTCCCATTCCCTTCACCAAGTCCCATATCAGTGCTCAGGGCTAGTGTCAGCACCAACCAACTTGAGGATTGTGCTCTTAGAGTGAATATTGACTTAAAACCACATTAAGAGTGTTATATAAAATTTGTATCATTCCTCTGCTCCTTGATGATAGAGATGGAGACAAAACAGTTCAAATCATGGGCGCTTTCACACGTGATAATGCACAATCCCCTTCTGTCTTGAAAGAATGCTCGTGCATTACTGGATCCCCAAATGTAACTCTTACAACATAAAAGGGGAATAGTGCATTCTCATGTGCCCTAATCCCCGCAACAATAGAACCACAATTGCACAAGTTTTCCTGCCTCCCCCGGTGCGTGTGAAAGTGCCCTTTATCTTTTATTGGACCAACTTCTGTTTGTGAGAATATGCAAGCTTTGGGACATATTCTCACAAACAGAAGTTGGTCCAATAAATGATATAATTTGAACTACTTGGTCTCCATCTCTTAGGTTTGGGACTAACAAGGCAACCACTCTCTCTCCTTGATGATATAGCATTCTTCGAGTGGTAAGAGTTTTACACAACTCCAAGAATGTGGGTTATGGGCAATATCCTCTCTAAAAGAGTGCAGTGTAAATGCATTAGATGATAATTGTCTCAAAGTTCTTCCCCAGAACAAGCCCTGTTCTATTTAATAGGGCTTGGGATAAGGCTACTCATGTTAAAGATTCTCCTTTGTTATCGTTTTAAGGTTTACCCTGGTCTGGGAGTTGCATTATAAGTTTTCAGTCTAGGAGCTAATAATTCTGAGATTTTCAAAAACAGACACTCTTTAATTTATACTTTTCTTCTATACTTTTGGAAACTGTTTTAAAGGCTAAAATATGAAACACTACATTCCTTCAGGGGGCAAGCAGTAGAGTAACCGGAGTCCTAAAGCAACTATAAAACAGCAGTTGGGAAACAGGAGTTAGTGGTGGTCCTTAAAACTTTGCCAACTGCTTTCTATAATTAAAGAGCTGCTCTGATGAAGTATCAAGTGCCCTTATTTCTCAGTGAAGTCATTATAGCAAGAAAGGTGGAAGAACAAGAAGGAAGGAAGTGTGATCAAAGCACTTTCTGTGTGAGGGTAAAAGTTATTATCCCCAATTTACAAATAGGGAAATTGAAACAGAAAGATTAAGCACCATGCCTAGGATTACACAGCAAGATGCAGCCAAATCAGGAATAAAACCCAGGGATTGTGACTCCCAGTGCTATGTCCAATCCACTAGACCATGGCTGCCTAATAAGACCTAGTGAGAAAGAGAGATCACATCACAGAAACTAAATTTAGATACAATGTTCAGGAAGAGAAACAGAGCCTTTATGCAACCATTGCAGCTCAAGTGAAGAATGAATGGGACCCTTAGGACCTAGTGTAAAGTCTGTTGCAGTTAATAGATAGTGTAGAGAAAGTAAAGTTGCAGTGTTGGTCCCAAATATAGGCAATAGAGACAAAGTAGTGCATACCTCCTCCACCAACTGTAGTTGGTCCAAAAAAAGATATCACTGCACTACTTTGTCTCTAGTTATAGCCCGTGTGGTGCAGTGGATAAGGTGCTGTAACTTGGACCAGGGTTTGAATCTCAACCTATCCAATGAACTTATTGGGTGGCCCTGGGCGAATCACAACCTCTCAGTCTTAGTTCCCCATCGTTAAAATGAGAATATGTGGTTTCCTATGTTCTCCTCACCCTTGCCCATCTTAAATTGTAAGCACACTGGTCAGGGACCTGTCTCCAAAAGTCTGTGGCTGTAAAGCTTTTAGGGAAGGTTATCGAATGGGTAGCTCAACAGCTTCAGGACCGCTTTGGTTTTCTGGATCCCTCGCAGTTCGGCTTTCATCTGGGTTATGGCACTGAGACTGTACTTGTAGCCTTGGTTGATGACCTTCACCATGAATTAGATCTGGGGCATTCGAACCTGTTGATTTTGTTGAATCTATCAGATGCCTTTGACACTGTTGACCATGAGATGTTGGTGACTCGCTTGCGGGACTGAGTCAGGGTGGATGGGGGTGTTCTTGAATGGTTCCACTTGTTCCTGGCTGGAAGAACTCAACATGTGGTCCTGGGGGACTTTTCTTGTTTCCCTGTGGTCTCACTTGTGAAGTCTCGCAAGGTTCCATTCTGTCCCCTCTCTTGTTCAACATGTGGTGATGTCGTGAGGAGATTTGGTGTTTGGTGTCATAAATATGCTGATGACACCCAACTTTACCTCTCATTTTCAGCAACTCAGGCCTGGCACTCTTGGTGCTTAAGCAATGTTTGGTAGCTGTGGGGGACTGGATGAGGGCAAGCCATCTGAAGTTGAATCCTGACAAGACAGAAGTGATGCTGGTGGGCAGGGCCAGAGGACTGGGGGGTGGAGAGAACTCCCATCATTGATGGGGTTCATACTCCATTGGTCCCTCAGGATCGTAGTCTGGGGGTACTCTTTGACTCGCAGATCCACCTGGATTTTTAGGTGGTGGCTGTGGCAAGGAGCACATTTTGTCAGCTACATCTGGTATGGCTGCTACAGCCATACATCTCAGACTCTAACCTGGCCATTATCATTCATTCATGCCTTGATCACCTCAAGACTGGATTATTGTAACACGCTCTATGTGGGGTTACGCATGGTGATGGTTCAGAGGATGCAGATAATGCAGAATAAGGTGCCCCATCTCCTGATGGGAACAGGTCACCGGGAACATATAACACTGGTGCTTCGTTTGCTGCACTGGCTGCCTATAGTCTTCCGGGTCTGATTCAAGGTCTTGATTCTTACTTATACAGTCTGGGTCTCACTTACCTGCAGGATCACCTCACCACCCAGCACCTGGATCAGCTCCTGAGTTTGGCTGGGAGTGCCCTTCTCGAATTCTCCCATGTACGTCCGATGGTGATGGTGGGGAAGGCGTTCTTAGTGGCTGCTTCAAGGCTTTAGAACTCTCTCCCGGTGGATGTCCATTTGTCCCCGGATATTCCCTCCTTCCAGAAAAGATGTACGATCTGGCTCTTTCGGCAGGCATTTGGTGAGGGAGGAGGATGAAGGGTGTGTGGGTGGGAGGAGAGGGTTGGGGAGGGGGGTCTTATCCTTGGACTGTTTTGAACGTTGTTTTAAAGATGTATTATATGTGATTGTTTTATGTTTTTATTTATTTATTTAAAATTTATATCCCTCCCCTCCTGCCCACAAGGCAGCCCGGGGAGGCGAACAACATTCATTTAAAACAATATAAAATTTTAAAACAATTTAAAATACAATATGTGGGGAAAGCCCCCATCCCCACCCCCACCACACCCCTACCCCTCGCCAAAAGCCTGACGGAACAGCCAGGTCTTACATATACGCCGAAACAGCAGGAGAGTGGGAGCCAGCCGAGCCTCCTCCGGGAGCGAATTCCACAGCACAGGGGCGTCCACCGAAAAAGATCTAACATCGGTGGCCACCCACCTCACCCGGGGAACCTCCAAAAAGGCTCCCACGGACGATCTCAAGGGTCGCACGGGCACATGGGGAATTTATTGAATTTTGTAAGCCGCCCTGAGCCACCATAGGCAGAATGGGGTGGGGTATTAAGTGTCCGAAATAAATAAATAAATAAATAAATAGAGTTTTGCTTATGCCTAGTAGTGCTATAGAAATAATTAGTTTGAAAGCCAGTGTGCTGTAGTGGCTAAGTGCACAGTACTTGGACCGGGAGATAGTGGGAGGTCCTGGTTCAAGCTTTGCCTTAGCTAGAAACTCCCTGGGTGACCTTGGGCCAGCCACAATATTTTTTCAGCCTAACCTACCTCACAGGGTTGTTCTGAGGATTAAAAAGCTGCATTAAATTGTTCTATATGAAGTGCTCTGAATGCCATGGCAGGGGGGTGCTATTTAAAAATATAAATTATTATTAATAGACAAACTCCTGTGGCTTTCAATGGCACTGGTATAAGACCCGTGAAAGAACTTGTGGGGTGAAGATTTAACCCCTAGGTAATCAAAAGAGTGAATACTTCTGTTTAAGACTTTAGGCTGTTCTTTGTTCTGTGTAACAGAAGGGTTGGCTTAGCCAGTTAGTTTGCTCACTGTTCCTGGGAACTTAAAAGGAACTCTCTCCAACTCTATGTATGAAGAACAAATGGTGTGTACTTGGAAATTAATCTGTAACTCAATTCCAATTATTGCTTTCTAAGGAATATAATTTTACTTTCTTTGGGGGCTCTGATATGATTTATAAAATACTGCTGTCACCAGATGGGCTGTTTTGTCTACTCTGAGATGAGCCCATGACCAGTGTGGGCTCATCTCAATATTCTGCCTAAATTTTATTTATGTATGTATTTAATTTTTTTTTTTTAAATGTCTATCCCGCCCATCCTGCCACAGGAGCTCTGGGTGGCTTACAATAACGACAACAATAACAACAATAAAAACAACTTTAAAACAAACACAACAGGGAGGAATTTTTAAATATCCCTAACCGCCCACCACCCTAACCCATTACCCCCATCCTACCCATCGAAAACCAGACAGAACAGTCACGTCTTACAATGGCTTCAAAACAAGGGGAGATCTGGGGCCAAACGGGCCCCCACTGGCAGGGAGTTCCACAGCTGTGGAGCGGCCACCAAGAAGGCCCTCCCCATTGTGGCCCTCCAGCAGTCTAGGGGGACTTCAAGGAGCGCACCCCCCAATGATCGCAGGGGCCAATTCAGGACCCGGCTATAAAAAACCAGGCGATGGAAGGAAGGCCCTCTGTGTGATGATGTAACCAATGCAATCTCACTAGTTGAGGTCTGTGACCATAGGAAGGAAGATTCTTGCTAGGCTAGAGAGGATTAAGGAGGTAGAACCAGCACAGACTTACCCAAAAAAAGGAGGGTTAAACCAGAAATTCTTTGCTTTTGATGACTTGAATATGTGGGCAGCACTAACCTCATCAACAGTTTGGTAGGCCTCTTGCTGCAAAAGGTATCCTACACTTTGCCCCTCCAAGACAAGCAACGTCAGCAGAGCCTGGAGAAATTATTCTCAGGTTTAAACTCCATTTAGAGTGAATGATTAAGCCTGCTTAGTGCTTAAAAGCAGCAGCAACAGCAAAAACCTGCCCAAATTTAACCCAGGAAGTTTCATGTTTTTATATTGTGACCTCAGACAAGTCACTCAAATTGTCTATTCCCTCCATGCTTTATTTGTAAAATAAGTGTGGCAATATTTTGCTGTATCACAGGAATATCCATTAATGTCAGTGGCCAAACTCCCACTCAATTCACAGTAGAAGCAGGATAAAGCCTGGAGATAGTTTTGAGAAATGTCAAACCATGGAGTGTCTTTCTTTTACATTTTTCTTTTATACTTATAAAGCCTTTTTATTCTTCATGAATCATCTTTGGGCATGGCAGTCTCTTGCAGTGTTGGTTTCCAGGCATCCAAGATTCTTATTGATAAAGACTTGTGAGAAATAGCTTTAACCCTTGCTGGGAGGTGGCTTGTTGTGCTATAGGATCTCACACAAAAGTGTCTTCACTCTCCTTTTCCTTGGAAATTTATTGCAAAGCCAAGGCAACACATTCAGGCCCTTTTTACACAGGTCTCTCCTACTCATGAACACACAGAAATCTGCACGTTCATGAGTGGGAGAGGCCCGTCTGAAGGACACGGCATGGGCACACATCCTCACTCACCTCCCGCTCATCCCCACACATGGAGCAACCAGGGAAAACGAGGTTGCTCAGTGCATGGGGATGAGTGTGTGTGTGTGTGGGGGTGAACAGGGATGCGTGTGCGGCTGTGTGCACGCCCCGCCCACCCACCACACATGCACCGTCACACCCATGCAGCCCCCACTCAGCAGCGCCATTTTAAAATGTCCTCAGAATCAGAAGAGGAAAGTGTTGGCACAAATAAACACACCACTTATAAATATGCTATCATTGGGCAGCAGAAAAGGTGAGACTCCCAACCATTTTTATAGGAGCTACTCTGCACAAAGGGAAACATTTTAAAAGACCAAATTCTAAATGAATTTGAGCACCTCTACTGAGGTGCCCAACATCCTTAGTTTCCACTGATGAACACACCTCATCGATTTCAGCCTGAAGGGCTTTTCATAGGCAGTTTGCAGTATCCCAGTGTTACGTTCAGCAGTTATATCTTGAGGCCATTTTCCCCTCCCCAAATATGTCAGCTCCAGAGGCATTCTCTAGAGGGGACACCTATTGATTTCTTACATGCTGTAGGAGAAATTCCATTGACCAGTTTTTTTATTCCCTTAGATTTAGGAGAAATATTCCAGAAAACCAAGGAAGTGTTGGTTCAAATCCTGTGGCTTTTGGAAAAAGATCTCTGGGATAGCTTAAATCCCCCTGCATTTGTTTTCATCTCTGTAATATTTGTTCCCTGTCAAATTGCATGAGTTAAGGTTTCAAGCACCAAGATAAATAAAATATGAAGATACACTAGGCAATGCTACCCCGTGAAGCAAAATGTATTATCTGCTGACAGATGGATTTGTGTAGAATCTAAACCAGTGATAAGCGAACCCAAATGAATCCATTCTAGTGCCCGAAACCTATTCCCATTTGATACTATCAAAGCCTTTGATTCAAAGGCCTTCTAAGTGTCTGCTAGTGATGATGCAGCTGTGCAGAGAGGGCTACTCTTGGACAGGTGTATCATATAACAAAAAAGTCTTTTCATTAGTTGAATTGAAAGCACTTTAGGAAACCAACTTTGCCTGGATCTACGACTTCCTGAGTAACAGCTTCCAAGCTGACATTATTTTTTCCTACGTCTTTCTATCATTACTGATGAGTGGAACAGATGGAGTGATACTATAGTGTGTCTGATTTTCCCCTGTTTTTTTTTTTCTACTAAGATGAACTAAATAAGAAATGTAAAGCACTTGGAACACTCCAAGTGCTATATAAATTATAAATTAATAAATCATCATCATCATCATCATCGTCTTAGCTTCAGAGAAAGCTTTCACATTCTCACATTGCCTTTGGTTGACAGGTACAGCAGCTCTGACCTGCAAAGGGGGGTGTCGTTATTTATTCACATTTTAGCATAGCTCTACAAATAGCGAAAATTAACCCCGTGACTGAAACAGGTATTCACTTGTCTTTTTTTCTGGATATTCCTTTTCAGTTATTTTGCTTCTTTTAGTTGCATTATTTTAGGGTCGGTTTATTAGTAATTTTGACATGGGTTATGCCATTCTCAGCAACTATATATGTACAATAGTGCTCGTATTACTGAAATGATGTAACCAGATAAAATGACATGGGGGAAAAAACACAAATAACAAACCAAAAATACCAACCTGAAATAACCAAAACAGATATTTGCTATAATGGCGAAAGATACCAGTTGTTATGTGCTTTGCCATTATTGATTCAGGACTGGGAGGTACGGGAAGGCCCCAGTTCAATTCTCACCTTATCCAGAAACTCACTGGGGGTGATTTCAGAAGTTACGCGGTCCCAATTCACCACAGTGGATTTCCAGCAGTGGTGAGCCAAACAACCACGCCCTGTGGTTCAGGAAGGCCCCGAACAGAAGTGACAGGACCGGGACCACGGCAGGGAATCGGACACACAGACCATGGTCCAGGGCTGCACAACAGATGTGACGCCGATTCCAGGCTGTGGTCAAAACACCCAGAAGGCACCGGGGAGGGGCGGGAGGCAGATATGGCCGACAGAGGGCAAATGAAGCCAAAAGGGCCAAAAGGAAATGCTCACACAAGGGAAACGGCAAGGGAGGGGGAGGAGGGAGAAGAGCAGCTGAGGCGGTACAAACAACAGGCACAGCGACAACGAGGTCACAGTGGAACACACAGCACAAACACATGCCCAGGCGCATACACACCCGCATGGGAAAGGAAGGGAAGGGGGAACACAGCGGGATGGACAAAACACAAATGGCACAACGGGCAAAGGGGGCCCGGGGACAGGGAGGGGGGTGACCCGGGGCAGGGCAGGACATGGTGAATGGCATCCAGAACCCCCACAACAGCACACCCTGCATGGGCACCCCCACAACTACACAGCTAGTTCCGTAACAGGGGGACCCCCAGGGGCAGAGCACAGGCACAGGGAGAGGCCACATGGAACAGGGCGTGGCCCAGGAACGGTCCAGGAGGCTGTAAGGGACCCCACGCACCGGCGAGGGTGCGGTGGAGGGGATGGAGGTGAGCTGGAGCTGAAGAGGAGAGCAGCTGGTCCAACCCTGGCCCCCTGGAGGATGCCGGGAGGTGCAGTTCATGGGCCCCAGTACCCCATGGTCACAGAGTCACCTAAGAGAGTGGGAGGGGCACAGGCACAGGAAGGATTGAGGCCAGACTATGAAGGACAGCAGCACCCGCGACACTGGGAGCTGGCTCGGAGATCAGGACACAGCCACAGGTGAAGGCAGCCATGGAGGGGAACACCAGTTGCAGGGGTGGACAGGGGGGGCTTTCAGAGGGGGCCCAGAACTGCAGCGGAACCCCAGGAACCAGCCAGCACAGCAGCGAGCCAGAGACATCAGGGAGGGAGCAGGCAGCGACTCACGGCGTTGGGGCGGAGGCGGGAGCCCAGAGCGGGGCCAGCATCTAGGTCAGGGAAGGCACAGGGGGCCTCACAGCCAGCTGCAGGGGGCCACAAAGGGGCCCGGGGCCGGGTGGCCCACCAGGTGCATGAAGTGGGGCCACTGAAGCATGCCCCGATGGTATCCCAGCACAGACATGTGGAGGGTGACCAGATAGTTAGCCTCGAAGGGATCCTGCATGGTGAGCCCCACCTGCACATCGGATTGGGACCACACGCCAGCCAGCACCACCAGCTCCGCCCCGGTGGGCCCCAACAAGCCATAGTCAGCAGCTGGGAGCCACGGAAGGTGACCCAGCTCCAACAGATGGTGATAGACCACCCCACGAGACTGCTGGTACCCACGGGCCCCATGCACAAAGCTAAAGAAGGACACGGCCAGGGCAGGGCCCCCCTCCGCCCAACAGGCCATGTAGGCGGGCAGGCTGCACACAGAGAGGGCAGACACGGTCTCCACCACCAACCACCCCACATGTGAACACCTCATCTCCGGGATGCGCCCATCAGGAAAGGGACAGAGGCCCAGCATCTCCGCATGCAGCAGGCAATCATGGGCTCTCGCCTCATAGCCAAAGTAGCGCAGGCCAGAGCTCAGACTCACATAGGCACCTGTGAGGCTGTCCGGGCAGCTCAGGAGCAATTGCACAGCCGGGGAATGCCACAGGTCATACAGGGCCATGGTCTCGTGGAACGTCCAGCTATGGGGGGCACCAGGGACGGAGGGGCCCACGAGCCCTGGGGAAGTGCTGCCAGCCATGATCCAGCAAGTGGCAGATACTAACTGCAAGGAAAGGGGGGCCCCACAAGCCCTGGAGGGATGGGAAGGGAAGCAGTGGAGCTCCGAGACCAAGCGATAAGGCCACTGGCCACGACATGGCACGGCAAAACAGCAAAGCATGGGGTGCAGACCCAGTCCAGCTTCTGGAACCAAGCACACGCACAGGACTGCCTACACACTAATCAGGGTTATGAGGACAATAGGCATCCAACACAGAGAGGTGGGAGGTGATGACAGCAGGAATACAGCTGGTGCACGCACGCCCGGGTGCGGGCCAGACCATGTGCAAGGCCCCGCGAAGGGACCGCAGGTGTGCTCTATAGGGCACCCACCACCTCCCTGCCCCACTCGCCCTGCAGGAGCGACCTGGGGACAGGGTGACACAAGGCGCAGCCTATAACAGGTACACCTCCAACACACCCGGGACACCATTCACCATGGAGCTGGGGTGGCTGGGCACCTTCAGGATCCACCTAGCTTCCGGCATGGAGTGGTACCTCTCACACACGGACCTCCTGCCCATCCAGACCGCAGAGGTGCACCTGGGTGCCCGGCTGTGGGTGTGCATGGCCAAGAGCGCTGCTAGACCTCGGAGGGCCCACCACGGACATAGGTGCTCTCCGGTCCGGCTCAGAGCCCTGCAGCTGTCTGGGGTGGCCTGACAGGCCCTCCTCCATGCCTGGGAGGGGGTTGCTGCACTCCGCGAGGTGGCCAGCCAGCTCCAGTGGTGGAGGGAGACCATGGGGCACGCAGCCCTGCTCGCTATGCCCATTGACCGGCGTGTATGGGTCACGGAGTGGGCACAGGGGTGGTGGTCCAGGGCACTGGCTCAGTGGGACAAGGCCGCCTGGAGAGCGCACTTTCAGATGGAGAGGCGCATCCTGCTGTGGCTCACGGAGCTGTTAACGCTCTGGCTGGAGCAGCAGCACACCTCCATGTGGGCCCCCATTCCCATGGTCCAGCTGGTGGCCATCAGGGTCTGGGCCCTAGCAATGCCCGACTCCTGCCGGTCCATCTTGCAGCACTTCAGTGTCAAGGTGAGCACTGTCGCCGGGATCCTGCGGGATGTCTGCGAGGCGGTGGAGGGCGTGCTCCTGTACCAAGCAATCCAGCTGGTGGACCAGGAGACCATGATGGCCAGCTTCATGGTTGGAGGATTCCACAACTGCATGGGCACCGTGGATGACACCCACATCATGATCCTCTGCCCATCCAATGGGGAGGTCGCGGAATATGTCAACAGACACGGGTACCACTCCCTTCAGCTGCAGGCAGTTGTGGACCACTGGGGGCAGTTCATAGACATTTTCACAGGCCACTCTGGGCACAGCCACGATGCTCAGATCATGACCATCTCTCCCTTCTATACCTGGATGTACCGCGGGGACTTCATGGACATGGGGATGACCCAGATCGAGGAGGTGCTGATGCCTCCCTGAATCCTGGGGGATCCAGCCTATCCCCTCACCCGGTCGCTGATGAAGACGCTCTACAATACCCGCCTGTGTGCAAGCAGAACCATGGTCGAGAGGGCCTTCGGGGCCCTCAAGCAATGCTGGAGGTGCCTCGTGGGCCGGCAGGACTACACAGTGGAGACCTCGGCCCTGGTGATCGGAGCTTGCTGTGTGCTGCACAATGTGTGCGAGACCAATGGGGATGCCCTCGACTGCCCCGTGCCCTGGCGCCCTCCTGGCCCTGTGCCTCTCTATGTGAACGCAGAGAACCCGCAGGAGTACCGATACACAAAATGCATCTGTGCTGCCCTGGCCAGGTGGATCAACTGGGATGCCAAGGCGTGAGGGTGCACACCCCTGTCCCCACCGCTCCTGGGCCCCCACCAACACCCTGGGCATGCCCCTCGACACCCACCCGCCCCGGGCCCATAAACAGAACCACGGAAGTGATTGTGGTGTTAATTCATTTATTGTGACCACCACCTACAGGTGCCCCCACCACCACCAACACCACCCACCTCCAGCTGCCGTGCACCCCCAGGCCACTCTCCCCCTTCCCCCATGACCTGCATGTGTCCAGGGTCTCCCTCTTGGCAACCCTGTGGGCACTGTGGAGCTCTGGGAGCTCCCCTTTCACACACCCCCCCACTGTCCGTGTCCCCAACAGTGCCTGGAAGGCCTCGGTGTCCTGAGGGGCAGGCGTTGTTGGGAGGGCAGGCGGACCCGGGGCTGAAGGCCCCCCCCCCGGGTGGCTGCTCCCTCCAGAGGCCTACAGGAACTGGTAGGCGGATGTGCGGGCCCAGCGCACGTTCCGGCAGCTGGGGTGGTGGCAGGGGGGGGCGTCAAGGGGTCCGGCATCAGCGCCAGGCCAGGCAGGTTGCCTGTCAGGGCAGTGGCCATCACATATGCACTCATGGTCCCCACATGCAGCAGCAGCAGCGAGGTGCCAATGTCAGAGTGCTCCCTCACCATCCGGTAAATGGCATGTTCCAGCTGCCCAAACACCTCCACCTGCCTGCTGTGCTCCTGGCACTTCTGCCTCTATTCCAGTTGCACCTCCACCTGAAGCCTCTGGTCCCTTGCCTCCGCTTGCTGCACGACCCTTTCGGTGGTCACCTCCATGCAGTCAATGGCCGCTATCATCCGCTCTGTGGTGCTGTGGACAATGTCCTCTGCCTGATCCTCCCTCCGGCGCCATACCCGTGCTTGGTGCTCCGTCATCCACTGGGCCTGGGGCACGGGGCTGGCTTGCTGGGACCTGGTGGGTCACCCTGTTGGGGAGCACAGTAGGGGTTGGTTAGGCACCCCAGCCACCCGCCACCCGTCCCATGCTGCGGGTGGTGGGTCTTGAGTCCCCTCCTTCTGTTGGCCGGCCAGCCCCCGCCCCACACCACTCTGGCCGGGTCCCCCGCCCTCCACTCCCCCCACTTGCTGTGTTGCCTCACCTGGGACCTCTGGCTGCTCCTGGGGCTGCTCACCGCTGTCCCCCTTGCCTGCCTGTCCCGGGTGCTGGGACGTGACATGACCTGCAAAGATATTGGAGGGGGTGGGTGGGGGTTACATGTCCCCCGGTGGCCCTGGGGCCCCCTTTCCAAGGTCAGGGGTGCCTAGGGTTGCTGGGGGCAGCCCAGTGGCCAGTGTGCCCCCCCTCGGACTGTCCCCTCTGCACCGTTTCCCATTGTACCCACTTGCTTACCCTCTATGTTGGTCTCAGAGCCCTCCAAGGCCAGTCCCTCCATGTTGCTGTGGTCTGCTTGCGTCCCCTGGCCAGGGGCACCTGGTGTGCCGACCTCGACCCCACCCAGTATGGGGGTCATCTGGGGGCTGCTGGAGCTGGTGCGCGAGGGGGGCCTGCTGGTTCCTGAGGTCCCAGGGCATTCCTCTTGGGGGGCAGGGCCCCTGGAGCCGGTGCCTTCTAGGGGGTGGCGAGGGGAGGGGGTATCTCAGCCTATTCCCTGCCCTGGACCACGGTGCTCCCCACGAGGCGTGGAACGACTATGGATCCCTTCATGTAGAGGATGCGGTCCAGGGCATCATAGTAGGGGGTGGTCTGGGCTCCATGCCTGGACTGCCGGTGTGAGGGTTCGGGAACAAAAGGAGGGGAACCCACGGGCCTGCCACACAAGCTTAGACTCTCACTCCAGGGACTCCTATGGGGTGGGGGGTGCTCACGGTTCAGTTGTAAAAAGGTCCCCTCAGGATATTGGTTGGCCCTATAAGTCCCCTAAGGAATGAGGCCATATCACCATAGCGGACAAGATCAGCGGAAGGCGTGAGCGTGCCCCCTCCACACTCCGCAGGGGGACCAGGTCCCTGCCCACACGTCCACAACCCCACAAGTCCACAGCTCCACCTGCACAGTGCAAGGGAAGAAACTGCCACATGACACAAGGTGAGGGAGGGGGAGAAGCACCATGGAGGGGGAATCAGGAAGGGGAAAACTGTCACCATGCTGCAGGAAGGACAATCAGGGATTTCCAGGGAACAGACTAAATAGTGCACACCAACAATAATACGTATGCCACTATACACCCCCACTCACCCTGCACTCACCTCGCACTTGCCACACACTCGCCTTGCACCCACACACTCAGACTCAATAAGGGAACAACACAGGCCTTGTACAAACACCCAGGGGCCAGCTTCACAGCTACACTGATCGCCGGCAAGGGAATACTGGAGCTGCCTGCTTAAGTACCCATAGCTGCGCCTGAAGATGCGCAGAGCATCGCAACGTTGGACTGGGCCCCGCCCCCTCATTCGCTGGTGCCGCAGCGCTTCCTCTTGTATCCCTTCGTGCCCCTGTCTCATCCTTTTGCATTACTTCCGGGTCCTGGGAAGAATCTCTGGCGCTGTTCCCCGCCCGGATCTCTGCTGCATCCCCTAGCTTGTCGGGGGAGTCCGAGGTTGGTGAGGAGACCCCGGGGTTGAAGGATATTCTTTGTGTGGGGCTTCCCCTCCTTCCCTGTCCCCACTTTTCCTTCCTGACCCTTTGTCTCCATGAACCCCCCTTAACCCTGGCAGCCAGTTGTTGTCTTTAATGGCCTTGTACCCCCTATTGAGCTCCTTGACCTTAGAGCGGCACTGGGCCACAATCCTGTAGTGCCCCACCACCTCCATGTACTGCATGATCTCTTGGTAGATCTCTTGGATGCTCATTCCGCTGGTTCATGGCTAGCTCCAGTTGGTGCTCCAGGGTCCCCCAGATCCTAATAGAGTCCTGGGTTTCCATGTGCCCCCATGTCTCCCTCGGTGGTACGGCCATCTCCCGCGTGGGCCCTCATGGTCCCAGGCCTCCTCCTCCTCCTCCTCCTCCGCCTTCCCTCTACCTGGCCTCCGCCCATCTCTTCCGGGGGCTCAGCCTCCCGGGCCCATGTCCGTGTCTGTGGGTCATAAGGGAGGGGGACGGTTGGTTGCTGGGTTGCCTCATCCCCTGTTCCCCCCCACCTGTCGGCCCGCCCGCATGAACACCTCCTCTGCCTGCGCCTCCTCCTCCCTTGCTCGTTGCCCTCCACTCTCCTCTCCCTTCCACGTCGCTCCAACCCNTTGTCGGATCTGGTGCGGCCTGTCCCGGCTGCTGCTGCTGCTCTCCCTCCACCGCCTCCATGTGCAGCACAACCACCTCCTCCACCTGCGCCTCCTCCTCCTCCCTTGCTCTCTCACCCTCCGCTCTCCTCTCCCTTCCGCCTCGCTCCATCCCACCATGTCCCCCTGCTGCTGTGTGCCCTTTAAATCTCCCTCCCCAGCCTGTGTTGTTGCTCGTTGCCTGACAGTGATGCTGCATGCTTTGTCCCTGGCTGGGAATCGTTTTGCTTGAGCTGGTGGTTGCCATTCAGTCATTACGTTTTGTTGTTTCCCTTTGGGAATTTGTTTGACCACCCTTTCAGCGATGGTCCGGGCCAGACCTCCGGAAAGGTGGTTAATATTGTCCCCTACTGGGGATTGTCTGTGGTGAACATCTGGCGACTGACGAACAGACGTTAAGGGCCCTTTGACCCCGCTGCAGGGTTGTGTGTGGGTCACTGTGGTTGACTATGATCTCATAACGTCTGAATATTCTCTGTCTAACCTACCTCACAGGGTTCTTGTGAGAATTAAAAGTTGTGTTAATTAGTTCTATTTGAAGCACTCCAAGTGTCATGGCAGGGGGCGCTATATAATAATGTATTTATTTTTAATAATAAATAATTAATTATTATTATTATTATTATTATTATTATTAAATTCAATGGGTTTGCTCAGTTTTTCAAATATTTGTTTCAGCTCAGTCTTGACTCCATGCTAGCCACATACAAGAGTCAATGAAACATTAGGTAGACATATGAAGGGTATGGAATCTGCTCTCATACAACTCATAAAATAAAAAAAGGACCTCAAGGGTCATCTATCCCAACCCCCTGCTTAGATGCAGGATGATGTCTAGAGGTACAACTCCAGTAGTCTAAAGGCCTTAGATGAGGTAAACAGGGGCCGTGTTTGCTATTCCAATACACCATATTGAAATCCGGATGTGTGTTTTGTTCCCTATCTCTCCAACAATAACAATATGTCCTACAAGCGGTTAGATTCCTTGGATATTGGGAGAGGGAGTGGGGTTGAAGAGAGAATGAACTTCACCATAATAAGTTTTATGATACTCCTGCTACAACTTTAGATGTTTGAAGAAAGGAATTCTCCTGAAGTACAGCTCAGAGGCCAGAATCCTCAAAACTTACTTAGCATAGGCATGAGTCCCATTGAGGTAACTGGAAATCACACCTGTGCTAAGTGCTAACTCTGAGGCTGCTTTTACACATGATAAAAATAGTTCCTTACAAATGCTTGAGATAATATCAGGTGTTATAAATGCTGGAGTTTTGTAATGTGTGAACACACTACTCCCCTTGTATGCAGTTAGATCTCACAGCCTTGTAAGTCACATCTGACTGGTCTTTCAAGGCTGCAAGATCTTGCTCCATAAAAGAGAAATAGTGCATTCACACATTACAAAACTCCATCATTTATAACACCCGGTATTATCTTGAGCACTTATAAGAACCCATTTTTGTCATGTGTAAAAATAGCCCCATTCTGTATATTCAGCGGATTGTACTATAAGTGGTTTGAATACTGTGCCTAAATGTCTCAGCTAGTACCTGGGAATGTGCGGTGTCATTTTGTTGCATAGTGTTTCTCTACACTATCTAGAAAGAGAGAGGAGTTTACCATACTATCGCCTTAGTTCACTAAACCTTTCTATCATTTCAAAATGGAAAAAAAAAGACTCTGCACTGCTAGTTTACTAAGCTCTTATCCTGAAATCACATATGCATGCTAGAGGGAAAACCAAGAGACTGAGGATTCAAAATGTGACCTTTATAAGATTTCTGCTAAACAGCATTGCAGATTAGGGAATGAATGAATGAATGAATAAATAAATAAATAAATAAATATCAACTCACAAGGCCTTTGTTATTTCTTAGATGAAGGTAAATTAAACCACAGAAAATGCACACAGATAGTGCTTGGTTTAATAAAAGGATGTTAGACTTCAGGAATTTCACACCCTGCAACATTTCACCAATGAAAAGAGGTACACGTGCCCACCCTTTCATTGAATAAACCTGCCTCCTCACGCTCCCATTCAGGCCACATTCACACCTTACGCTGCAGCACTGTAAAAATGATGCAAGGCAAAGACACAGCAGCAGGGAGGAGCCCAATGTCAGACATAGCACCAGTGCAAACGGGGCTCTGTCGTGACTTTACTCGCACATGACAGCGTGCAAAATCCAGCCCTGGGTCATGTGCAAGTAAAGTCACAGCAGAGCCCTGTTCGCACCAATGCTACTTCTGGCATCAGATTCCTCTCCGCTGCCACGTCTTTGCCTTGCGTCATTTTTACAGCGCTGCAGCATCAGGTGTGAATGTGGCCTCATATATCATTAATGATGTCAATTCTTTATATATACACAGAGATGGGGAACCTTTTTTTTTCCCCTGCTGGGGATGCTTTGAAAATCAGTACATGCCATGAGGGCCATGTCAAAACTTAAGGGATGTGCTCAAGAAAAGGAGGGTCCTCCAGGTCTTGGATCTGCCCCCTCTCCTTGTGTGCATGTCTGCATCTCTGCTCCCTTCCCCTGAGTTCAGTCTTTCAGCATTTGGGGTAGGAACTAGATCCAAGAGCCAGATCCAGGAACTGCAAAGGGGCTACATAAAAAACTTGCCAGAGACGTCATTTAGCACCATGGGGTAAGGCTCCCCACCCCTGATTTATATAGTGTAAACACTAGCCGCCAGCTGTTGTGCTAGCGGGGGGCTGGGGCAGGGCTGGCCTTACCCCGGGGAGATTAGGGGCGGCCACCCAGGGCCCCGGGCCTCCGCTGCCTGTCTGGCTATTTCAGCCAGGTGAACTGAGGGAGAGGCGGAACCTCTGCCTCTCTCTCCCTCATTCTCCCTGGCCAAGAGACTGTGCCAGGAAGCGAGACGGGGGCAGCGCGGGGCTCAGGCCAGAGGTGGCAGTGGCAATGGATGTGGCAGCAGCGGATGCACCAGCAGTGGATCAGGTAAGTGATCCAGTCAGAATCCGTATGGACGCTCAGGCTTGGTGATGGGCAGAGGGGAGTTCCCCTCCACCCATTCCCGAGCCCAGGCCCAGGTAGCGCACCGCCCCTGGGCCAGGGAGCGCCCCCTGAGCCAGGGAGCGCCCCTAGACCCGTCGCCCACCAGCAGCTTCATCACTGGCGGAAGGTATAGGGCCCGCATTTCTTCCCCACCCATGGCCTCACTTACGATAAGGCCGGGCCTGGGTGGGGGGTGGTTCACCAGCACTTTACAGAGGGAATGCAAGACTATGGGGTTTGGGGAAAGTGAGCACCCTGGCAATCTTATCACTATGAGTCCTCACCTTAACAGGGTGATTATGAACACTTTCATCTGTTGCCTCAGCCACCTCATTTAAACAGCCTCAGGCATCAGTAATCAAAGACCCTGCCTAGTTGTCAGTTGCAGGAGCAGGCAGTAACACAGGATGTAAACAAACGGATGCAGAGGTTGCCTGTCGCTGGAGCTGCTCCAGGGGTGCACGGCCACATCCACCCATTTGTAGCTCCACTTCTTTCCACTTTAGATGGACCAGTGGGTGTCCCCAGGCCGTGGGTCACCCGCATGGTGCCCCACCCCATCATAGACTCAACACTCCAGGGAGGCAGCTGCAACTCCATGATGGTGACCGGGGCAATGGCTAGTGGGGCATGGAGCTGAAGCCAACAAACAGCTGCTCCACTTTCATCCATTGCCCCAGGTTTGGCCAGCCCGCTCTGCGCAGTATGCTCCAGGACAGTGGTGGCTGGTGGGTTTGGAGACTGGTGGGGCAGTGGGTGGGTTGAACCTGCCACCAGCGGCATAAGCCACCGGCAGCCCAGCAGACCTAGGGGCAGAGCCTGGCTTAGGGGTGGAGCCAGGGCAACGGTGGGCAGAGCCAGGGCAATGGTAAGACAGTGGCGTGGCATAACCCAGCAGCAAGGAGTTCCCAGGGTTAACATGCCAGGGCTCAGCCTGGAATCTCAGGTTGTGGCTGTGGCGGGGAGTGCGTTTTGGCAGTTACATCTTATCTGGTGGCTTCGGCCATAATTCTCAGACCTCACCACTGTCATCCATGCCTTCATCACCTCAAGGCTGGATTACTGCAATGTACTTTACGTGGGGCTGCCCAAGAAGCTGGTCCGGAGGCTGCAGCTGGTGCAGAATGCCGCGGCCCGTCTCCTTACTGGGGCAGGCCACAGGGAGCACATGACACCAGTGCTCCAGGCTCTGCACTGTCTGCCTATAAAGCACAGGGCCAGATTCAAGATGCTGGTTTTAACCTTTAAAGCCCTTCATGGCCTGGGCCCTATTTTTCTATGGGGCCGCCTCACTGGTAGATGCTCTAAAGATAATGTTAATTGTGTTGGAATTCAACTTGCAAAACTACTCTATAGATGCAATTTAGCAGTTTTAAATGGAAGTCATGTTGGAGATCAGCTGGGAGAACTAAGGCCATTTTTACATGGGTCCTGCACGGTGGGGGGTCCATGTTCACACCTGTCAATGTGCCATGGGTGGGGGGCGGGTTCATACGGGTGCATATGCTTCCCCATGGAACCTCACCCATCAACACCCACGGAGTAACCTCCATTTTCACTGGTTGCTCCATGCGTGTTGATGAGTGGGGGGTGAGTGAGGATGCGCATTTGGCAGAACCACGCATGCACAGCCACTCACACGTGTGCACCCACGTCTTTTACATGGAACTCACCCACACATGAACACCCAGATTTCTTGTGTAAAAAGGGTCTAGCTTTTTTATCAAGTTCGGGAGGTAGTGTCATTGATTATTTCTTAGTTCTCTCCTTTTTGTGCCCTATATAAGGGACTTTAATGTTGGGACTCATCTGGATCATTACCACCAACATTTAATGGCAAGGCTGTTGTTACCCTATGGCAGTAAGGCCCTAAGGTCAAAAGAACTTTATTCCCCTTTGGGGATTGAAACAAACAGTCGTATAAAATGGTCGGCTTCAGTAAGCACAGAGGTGTTGCATACTCTTTATGCACCTGAGAGCTTAAAATTGCACTTGGATCTTGTTAATTCTACTTCTATAAGTGAAGTGCTAGGTGCCTCTGACAAAATAATGCCTGCCTCCAGCCGCACCTGAAAAAATCCTCTTCCAATCTCACAAAAGTCATTTCAAAAATTAATAATAAATGCTTTGATAAGGATTGTTTATTTTAAAAAGCAGGAATTAAATAAATCATCTTGTGCCTATAGGGCAGCTAATTTGCAGAAAATTTCCTCACCTTTTTTTGCTCTTATCAATATAAAAGGTTATTCGGGGGAAAGAAAAAAGCCTATTTTAGGCATTTATGAGCTTCATTAGCCACTGCTGCTTTATGTGAATGATGCAGTGTTGCTGTCTCAGTCCCAAGCAGACTTGAAATGTCTAATGAGTAGTTTTGCAATGTAATGTCAAAGAAAAACTGAGAAAACCAAAACTATGATTTTTGTCAAGAAGGAAGATTAGACACAAATGGCAATTGGATGGACACTCAATTGAGCAAAGTTTTTGTTTTACCTATTTGATTTTACCCTTTCAATCGTCAGGGACCTGGAAGCTTCAAGTCAGCTCGACAGTCGAGAGAGCTAAAAGGAACGTGGCTGCAATTTTACGTTTTTCTAGAGCCAACGGTGGTAACATGGTCCTTCCAGCACTCAAAGTTTTTAAAGCCGAAACCTTATCAGTTCTTTCTTATGTGGCACAACTTTGGACAGTGGAACAACCCAATAAAATGGAGGTTGTTCAATCTAAATTTCTTAGAACTCTTCTTTTTGCACCTACTTGTGTTCCAAATGCTGTCCTACACTTAGAGTGTGGGCTTCTTACTATCATTACCCACTTTTGGATTATTATTTTTAATTATTGGCTGCATCTGTCATTTTTAAATCTGCCTGGCTTGATGTCCCTGATTTTTGGTAAAACCAGACTTCGTCGATGGTTTCACTTGGTACAACAAAAGCTAAATAGCTTAGGATTCTCAATCCCTTTTTTGAATTTTTTTTTTTTTTCAGGTTAAGGTAAAACTTCGGGTGATTTCAGACATGACGGGCACCCGGTTCACCACAGTGGATTCCCGGTGGGGGTGAACCGACCAACCACCCCCAGGGCGAATTAAAGCCCCGAACAGATGTGACGGGACCGGGACCACGGCAGGGAATCGGGCTGGCAGATCACGGGCCGGGGCAGCACAACAGACATGACACCAATTCCCGGCCATGGTCAAAACACCCAGAACCCACAGGGCAGGGGCAGGACACAGACATGGCCGCCTGAGGGCAAATGAAGCCAAAAGGCACACAAGAGAACGCCCACACAAGGGAAACGGAAGGGAGGGGGCAGAGGGAGAAGAGCTGGACAGGTACCACACACAACAGGCACACAGACAGCGGGACCACAGTGGAACACACAGCACAAGCACACTCCCGGGCGCGCACACACACACACACAAGGGAAAGGAAGGAAAGGGGGACACAGGCACCCGGACAACACACAAGGCACAACGGCACGGGGGGGGGCGGAACAGGGAAGAGGGGGGGAAACTGCCAAGGGGCAGGGCAGGGCAGGGCACAGGCAACGGCAACCACAACCCCCACAGCAGAACTGTCCACACGGGCACCCCCACAGCAACACAGGCAGCCCCAGAATGGGAGGCCCCAGAAGCTCGGGACCAAGGCACAGCGGGGGCTCACAATGCACAGCGAGCCAGCCAGAAACAGTCCAGGAGGCACACATAGAGCCCACACCTGGAGAGGGGCCAATGGAGGGCAGGCAGGAGAGCCGGTGCAGCACTGCAGGTCCAAGGATGCACACACACACCTGGAGGAAGGAGCGAGGGGCAGTCTGGGGGCCCCAGAAACCCAAGGTCACACAGGCACCCAAGGGGAGGGCGGGGCAGCAGGTGGCAGCACTGGCAGGTGGGGACAGTTCGCTGGACCCAGGCGGGTCGGCGAGGCCATGCAGAGCGCCAGACCCAGGCACCAGGGAAGGCAACCATGGAGGGGAACCCCGGGTGTGGAGGCAGACTAGGGGGTGGGGGCCGGAGAGGGCCCGGAGCTACAGGCAGGGGCAGCAGCACCCCGGGAAGCAGGCAGCACAGCAGCATGGCAGAGACATCAGGGAGGGAGCAGCCAGCAGAGACCAGCCCCCCCGGGCAGGGGCAGGAGCCCACACGGGGGCAGGCAACCAGGGGGCCGGGAGGCACACCAGGACTCACAGCCAGCTGCTGGGGGACACCATGGGCCCAGGGGCTGGGTGCCCCACCCAGTGAACCAGGTGGGGCCAATGGATCATGTCCTGGCGGTACCCCAACAAGGACATGTGGTAGGCAATCAGGTAGTAGGCCTCGAAGGGATCCTGCATGGACAGCCCCAACTGCACATCTGAACGGGACCACACGCCCGACAGCACCGACAGCTCCGCCATAGCAGGCTCCGACACACAGCAGTCAGCAGCAGGGGGCCATGGAAGCTGTCCCAGCTCCAACAGCTGGTGGTACACTGCCACACAGGAGTGCTGGTACCCACAGGATCCGTGAACACAGCCAAAGTAGGACATGGCCAAGGCAGGGCCCCCCTCCGCAAGACAGATCGTGTAGGTGGCCAGGCTGCACACAGACAGCGCAGACATGGTCTCAGTCATGGACCAGGCCACATGAGAGCACCTCATCTCTGGGATGTGCCCATCAGGGAAGGGAACCAGCCCCAGAGTCTCTGTATGCAGCCAGCAATCACGAACGCTCGCCCCATAGCCGAAGTAGCAAAGGCCAGAGCTCAGGCTTGAATAAGCACCCGAATGGCTGTCTGGGCAGCCCAGGAGCAGCTGCACAGCTGGGGTATGCCACAGGTCACACAGGGACATGGTCTCGCAGAAGGTCCAGCTATGGGGGGCCCCATGGGGGCCGGGAAGCGGGAGCCCGGTGGATGCACAACCAGCCATGGTCCAGCTAGACATGGAGAATAACACCATGGACAGGGGGACACACATACCCTCCAAGACTGGGGGGGCCTCTGAGGGGTCCCAAGGACAGGACAGGTGGTCATGGGCCGCAACATTGTAGCACAACAGAGCGAGGCGTGGGGTGCGGACCCGGCACAGCTGCAGAAAACAATCGCACACACAGAATGGTTAATCAGGCCGGCAAGGACACAGTGTTGCAAACAGGGAGGGGGGGCAGTGATGGCTGATGGCATGCAGCTGCACAAGGAGCACACAGCCTCGCACACCCGTGCAGGCACAAGGCCCCATGCACCGGCAACAGGTGCACCCAACCGCATGCCCACGGACCCCAGCACCACATTGTGGGGGCCCGCCTGGCTGGGGGCTGGGCCCCGGCCCACCCGGCCATCAGAGGCCCATCATAACCGTCCTCCAACCCCCGGGGCTCCCACCACCATGGAGCGGGACAGGACAGCCACCAACTGGATGTACCTCACGATCGCAGCTGAGTGGTACCGCGACTACACCGAGCAGCTGCACCTCCTTACCATGGATTACCCTGTCCTGGAGGACTGCAAGGGCCTGCAGGGCCCACCATGGCCACAGGAGAGCCCTCACCCGGCTCAGGGCCAGAGACTGTCTGGGGCAGACTGGCAGGTTGTGAGCCGGGGCGAGGCAGCCGGGCGCCTCCAGTGGGGGAGGGAGACCATGCTCCAGGCAGTCCTGCTTGCTATGCCCATTGACAGGTGGATATGGGTCACTGAACAGGCACAGGGTTGGTGGGCCAGGGCGCTGGCTCAGTGGGATGAGGCAGCCTGGAGGGCCCACTTTAGGATGGACAAGCTCACCCTGCTCCAGTTCGCTGAGCTCCTTACACCCTGGCTGGAGTGACAGCACACCCCCATGAGGACCCCCATTCCCCATGGTCCAGTGGGTGGCAATAGGGGTCTGGGCCCTAGCAACGCCCAACTCCTGCCGGTCCATCTCCCAGCACTTTGGGGTAGGTCTGAGCACCGTTGCCTGTATCCTCCGGGATGTGTGCAAGACTGTGGAGGGCATGCTCCTGGAAAGAATGATCCAGCTGGTGGACCAGGGGACCGTGATGGCAGGATTCGCGGTTGGAGGCTTCCCCAACTGCATGGGATATGTGGACGGCACCCACATAGAGATCTTCCGCCTCTCCACTAGGGAGGCTGCAGAGTATGTGAACAGGCACGGGTATCACTCTCTGCAGCTGCAGGCAGTTGTGGATCACCGGGGCCAGTTCATAGACATCTTCACGGGCAACTCCAGCCGCAGTCACGACGCCCGGATCATGACCATCTCCCCCTTCTATGCCCGGATGTTCTGGGGCGACCTGGATCGAGGGGGTACCAATGCCACCCTGCATCCTGGGAGACCCTGCCTACCCCCTCACCCGGTGGTTACTGAAGGTCTACCCGGTCGCACGCACCCCTGCGGAGGTGCTATACAATACCCGCCTGTGCTCCAGCAGGACTGTGGTGGAGCGAGCTTTCGGTGCCCTCAAGCAGCGCTGGAGGAGTGTAGCTGGTGATTGGTGCCTGCTGTGTGCTCCACATCATGTGTGAGACTGAGGGGACAGCCCTGGAATACCCTGAACCCAACCGGGCCGCCGGGCCGGTGCCCCTGTACATGAACGCCGAGAACCCCAGGGAGTACCGTTATGCCAAGTGCATCCAAGACGCCCTGGCGAGGCATATCAGCCGGGAGGCTGAGGTGCACCATATTGCCCCTCCCCAGCTCACCCCCAGGGGTTCCCTGGACCGGCCCCTGCATGGGTGGGGGTCCCCCCCGGTCACCCACATATGGGCCCGGGAGGCAATATGGTGCAAACACAATTTATTTCACCCGCGTGTACATGTGTACCCGACCCATCTCCCTCCACCCCAGTTGTGCCCCACACCCTATAGTGCCCCCCTCACACTGCCCTCCCCTTCCCCCACGTTTCCTGGGATAGCCCCGTGAGCGCCCGATGTTGGCCATGTAGCCCTGTGAGCTCCCCTCCCCCCCGCTGTCTGTGTTCCCAGCAGTGTCCTGGGCCACCTCTTGGTCCAGCAGGGGGGGCAGTGGTTGGGGGGAGGGTGTGGCCTGGACCCGGGGTGCCCCCCTTAGCGGCTTCACCCTCCGGAGGGCAGGGGGCACCGGGAGGCCAATGCATGGCCCCTGAGGGCGTGGAGGTGGCTGGGGCAGCAGGCCATGGGGAGGGGGCACCGAGGGGCCCGGCACGGGGACCTGGGCAGGCAGGGTGCCATGGGGGGCAGCTGCCATCACATAGGCACACATGGTGCCCGCGTGCAGGAGCAGGGAGATCCCAATATCATGGGACCTGTCTATTTTGACAGTGCTCCTGCACCATGCCTGTGATGGCCTGCTCCAGCCGGCCAAGTGCTTCCACCTGCCTGCGGTGCTCCCAGCGCTCCTGCCTCCGCTCCAGGTGCACCCTCATGCGCTGTGCTGGGGGCACGGGCCCTGGAGATGCTGGCTGCCGGGGTTGCCC